>OZ010676.1:61000675-61319798 GCA_963932185.1 Troglohyphantes excavatus | reverse complement strand
GGTTCGAAAAGCGTCCACTGTTATGTTGAATTCAGTGTCTGAGTGTCGTGACCAACAGGAAATCGGAAATCGACATGAACCATTCGAAGTGTCGACCCGAGGGTCCTTACTTCTTCATCGAAGTTATCCCAAATGGGAAGAATTTTAGTGGGTAGTTCATAGGCGTAAAGTTATCAAAATTATTGGGGGGGCTCAAAATTATAACTTTCAAATAAAGGTATTTGCGCAATTTTGGGGGGGTGCTAAATTGTTTTAAAATGTTCAAAAAGGGCCCCAACATCGTTTAACCTCAAGGCAGGCCTGTAGCTGAAAATATTTCCTGGTGCCGAAAAATATTTTCAGAATGTCCATAGGCAAAAGAAAGAAAATAGTTTTGTTATTTATTTTCAATACATCTTGCATTATAAAACTATGTATAAAATTCTGTGCCATATCAATCAGCTTAAAAAAATGTCCTTCTAGTGCAATACAATTTCCCTTTTTTTAATTGATAGTTTTACAAAATAAAAAATGTTTTGTAAATTTCTTTTTAACGTATAATGATGTTTTGATATTGAATAATAAGTGTTAAATAATAACTTATATTGTACATATATATTGCATTGTTACATTATTGTTACATTACACATTGCATTATATACATACATTGTTATATGTGTACTTATAAATAATAACTTAACTTCCGGGAGGAGGAAGCACCCCAAAAGCTTCCAAAATTACCGGGAGGAGGTAAATTTGTCCGGATGGTGCGAGGGGTTGTCCATATATTGCCTAACGCACATGTAGGAAAAGAGATTTTCTGTCCTGCATGAATTTATGTTGTATTATAGGTTCTTTCCCCAAAAAATATAATTTATGCTACAACTGAACTTAAGTAATAAATTATACTAATTACTCTAGCGTGTGTGAACCAGTAGTTTGACACATATTGTTCTTTACATACCAAAGCATTTGAGTACGAGGTGTCATAATCGACTGCTCCAAGGTTTGCCTATAAGCACCATAATTGACTTCTCGAACGGAGTACCAACTGCTATCCTGTTTAGTCGAAATCCGTAGATCACAATTGCCCGGTGCCATAAATCGACGTTAGGAGCATGTGACATTATCACACGATACGTGCGTGTGCTTAAAATTGTTTATGTTACTGCTTATTACAATACTTACGTGGTCGAAAATGTTAGTGCAGCCGAAATCATGTGGATCTCCCCCCCCCCATTTTCCACAACCATACATGAACGGAAATTCTTTATTATTTACTACTGGAATCAAAGTTTCATTTAAATTTTTACAAAATGATTACATACGAAAAATAAAGAACACACTTACTTATTTTTTGAAAATTAAAGCAATCCTCTTTTCTTTTAAACATATGAATCGGTCAATTTTAATATTAACTTAAATAACAAAACAACAGCACACAATAAATTTATGACGAAAACTATTTCCGTTTGGAGAGTTTCTCGGTTCTCCCACCCATCCCCGCGATTCATGCACGAGCCAATCAGTTTATCTAATACCAAGTGCAGCCCGAGTTGAGAAATCCTTTTGGGCTGTGTTTGTGTAGTCACAACCCTCATTTTAGCGTATAGGGGAAGTCATACTACGTAAGGTTACCATGGCAACGATGCAGCCAATTTCGAACTTCGCTTTTTGGCTGCAGTTTCGATTGAATGGAGCTTTTCCCCTCCTGAATTGTGGATTACGGCAACATCGGAGATTTTGTTTACTTACCGCAGAAATTTCATTTTCAATTCTAATCTTTATTTAAGAAAATTAGGAATCTTTATTTAGGAAAATTAGGTACAACCCGGCTGTACTTTCTGTAGTCCACAAGCCGCCATTGCTTACTGGAAGAAAATCATAGCCTTGGCGCAAATTTTGAGAATCGCGATAAAAGTAAAAGTATCGCGACATAAAATAATCGAAACAAGGGACACCATAACTTAGGAATTAAACATAAATATCCATGCAGGACAAAAATCTCTTTCCCTACATACGCATTCTGCAATATATGAACGAACCCTCATACGATTCCGTCAAATTTTCCTACATTCAAAATTATCACATATAAATGATTTTATAAGATTGGTTAACTTTATCTATGATTTACAATTTTATGAAATAAATGTTTTAAATATGTTTTTGATTCAAAAATATACATTATTCACATTAATTAAAAAAAAAATTTGCCAAATAATTTAAAAATAAATTAAAATAAATTTTAAATAGTAGCTTTGTTTCTTCAAAATAGTACGTTTAATGCATTGAATTCTCAAAAAACATTTCAAATTGTTAGCTAGCTGTTAATTTTTTCGCTTTTTCTTCATCATTGCAGCTATAAAACGAGTTTTAACCGAAATATAGACAAACAAATTTTATCCAATTAAATGTATCACACGAAATAACTCTAAAAATATTATTCGAATTTCTCCTAGAGTGAGAGCACCATTTCAAAATAGTCCGCGGTTTTATTTTGTCGATCACTTTAAATGTTTACAAGATCATTAAATGCAAAATGTAATTAAAGTACTTTAATTAATGTTAAAAATTGTTTACAAAATTTATACTTCGTTTAATTAACTTTCGATAATTTGATTTTCTGTTAAATAATACAATACTTTCAATACAGAAATACTTTTTACTTTTAAAACATTTTTGAAATTTTTTTAAAAATATTCTTCACGCATTATTATATACCAAAAAGATTTCTTTAGTTAAAATATAAACTGACGTAATGAAGAAAGGATTTTTCCTGGGACAAAACAATTAACATATAGGAGTCTATATGATTAAACAATGTTACAATATATAAAAGTTTTAAAAAGTTAATTTCTTCAATTACCACCAACTATTAGCATTAAAAATTACAATATAAATGAAAAGACTCTTACTTGTAAGTTTGTTTTCAACCCGTAAGTTGTGAACTTTTCTTCTCATTTACATTTTTCACCTCTCAAATATATACGCTTAACAAAATTATACAAGCGCAAGGGCACTTTAGACTATAACTATAACTTATCAGCTCATAGAATTACTTTGCCATCATCCTTGAAAACCTATAACCCAAATGCGGAGGGGGGGGGGGGGGGGGGGGGGGGGGGACACTTGCTGCCTTATTGTGATTGTCACATTCCTTTACTTGTCGATGGCTCGAGTCTTCGGGGGACTGGGTTCCGTCGGAGCCGGTACATCCTGCTTCAGTGTGTTGGGAACCCTCAGGACAAGACCTGGAGGGCTTTGGTCGAGGTCTGCACACCTGCCTGCACACAATCCATTTACGCATTGCTCTGGTTATCTCAGCGTGTGTTAAATTAACTGGGGACAGGCGTTTGTTTGTGTGAAGAACTGTCGCTCTCTCAATGTACATTTCATGGAACGTGGTGTGTTCCTGAAAGTCGGCGTATTTTGTTGCTCTTTTTTGAAAAGGATATATGTGGAAAAAATTTCTGCTGAAGGCCTTTCGGCTAAGCCCTACTGATAGGTCCCCAGCAGACAGGGTAGGGGAAGGACACTAGGGGGGGGGGGGAGAGGCGAGACGCCACCCCAAAACAACTGCCCAACAGCTGGAAGGGGGGGGGGGGAGAGAAGGTGCTAGAGGTCTTTGTCGAATAAATGCTTTAGTTGATGGAGATTACCATAGTTGCTAAATGTTCCTTACATCTTGAATAAATAATAAAGAAAATTTAAATAAAAATAGAGGATTTTTTTGTTGTTGCATAATGTAAATAAAAACTTCGAAATTATTGGGGGGGCTCAGCCGCGTTTTCAAAATATTGGGGGGGCTCGGGCCCATGGTGTGACTCAGTCAAGATGGTGTTGACTGAGCGCAGTAAGTTTACACATTCATAATTTTGAAATAAAGTCACGTGTCTGGAACCATCCGCTCTGAGATGTGGGCTTTATGATTATGATCTCGTACTCTCTCTACTACAATCCATTCATGCTCGAAGGCTTGCGCCGAAAGCACTAAACTCTAATAATTGTAACTTCTGGAATATTCAAAACTTGTTTCCTCTATAGTCACATTGAAGTCAATGTGAAAGCAGCCATACTGTATCCCAAAAATATTTCTTAAGTGATTTAGTGGTGTTTTTTAATAACATAGTATTGTAGAAATATTAAATGAATTAATTGTCAAATAGTTTTTGCTCTTGCTTTTTAACCATGTAGATGTACTTGCATTTAAAATGGGTTTCAAAAGAAAAGAAATAAACTCAGCCGAAAGCAATACACGTCGGCTTATTAACATGAAATATATACGAAATTTGCGATAGCGATAAAAGTGGGGTACAGTTGTTACCCCTGCAATGCGGGAGTTTCACGTGACGTATCAACATAGTAACTTACTAGTAGTTTCAATTTCTTCCCTACAGCAGACAACTTTGCTTTTGTTTGTTTAGTCGCTACGCTAGTTTGTTAATAATATTTGTTTTCCAAATAAGTAATATTTTTATTCTATATATGAATAAATTTAAATGCAGAAATACTTATATTATTTATGTATGTAATTAGAATAACAACGAAATACGGAAAAATACTTTTATTTCAACACACAAAATGCTTCATAAACGATTAGTACAATCTACCTCAGTATATTAAGTAAATATTTTTATATGGGGGAGTTTCACGCCAAGAAGAAAAAGACCGCTGTTCCAACGGAACATGGAGACGTATTCTAGACACCGAAAAAGTTCCGTAGAATTGGTATGGAAGTACAGCTGCTGCAATATACTTTTTAAGATTTTTCTTTTTAAAATACTAACATGGTGATTTCGTGTAGTGCATTCGGTTGCTCTAACACTGTTTCGAAAGCGGATTATATTGCAAGAAGAGTTTCTTTTCACAGTTTCCCTCATTCTGATTCTAATCTGATGAAAGCATGGCTATAGCTAGGATAAAACGAGAAAACTTCGTTCCTACGAAATATTCAAAGTTGTGTCCGATCATTTTGATCCAAAATGTTTTTTTCAAACAGGAGGAAATCTCAAACGATATATAGAAAAAGACAATTTCACTTAGTTTTTCTGCATTTGAGTAAATATGTAATAAGCCGAAATTTACTAACAAAGGGTCTTTTATTAAACTTTGCATTGTTAAAAATAAACGATGAAAATACCCAGCTAAACTATCTCGTTAAAATACAATACAAAGTTGAGTGGAATAAGCGAGCGAGCGGAGCGACCAAACCACAGGCTTGTCTGCTAAAGAGAAGAAAACGAAACTACAAGTAGGGAATTCATGTTACTACGTCACGTGAAACTCCCGCATTGAGATATTATTTAATGACAAAAACTTAAAATTATAGTACAGGAACTGAAGTTCCATGCTAATCCTACGGAACTTCTTCGCGGATTTTTCTCCATGTTGAAACTCCCCCATTTGTTCAAGTCAACAAAATGTCTTGTCCAATCCAGAAGTTACAGTTTGTGATCCCAATGGCTAAAAGCCCATGTAGCTAGCTACCATTGAACTAAAATAATAATAAACACGTGAACGAATACTCCCGTTAAGCGACAATGTACTTTACAGGTAGGTACGCATTGAGGTAGTCTAACGTGATGTCACAGAAAGGTTTTCAAGTGTTTTTGTTTTTTGGTTCCTTTTGTCTTCTTTATATTGTTATTAAGAAAGTAAGTATGTCAAAAAATGTAAATTATAACATTTAATGTAGTTCGAAAGCTATAAATGCGTTTTTAAATCTACGCAAACATGCGGAACGGCTATTTTTTCTACCTTCGCTCAAAAAGGCGTGAAGTGGTCGCGCACGCTGAATCCTCGCTCCAGTGTCTATTAATATTTTAGCTCAGTGGATTCACCACAAGAAACTTTCACAAAACTTTTTAAGTTATTATCAAACATTAATAGTTCCCTACAACTGAAATTGGTGCATATTAAAAATGACGTCGGTACAAAGCGCTCTGGCCTATATTCGGTACGTGGGGTGCCAGCCCAGGTACTTGCCTAGTCATCTGAGTAATGTTCAAAATAACGAGAAATTAAATCCTAGTCTATCCTTCGGGATAGATCCCGAATCGTCGCCAGCCCATTGTGTAGCTCTAGTACAATATATAATCAACCAACCAACCAAATATTATTAACAAAATAAATAAACAAACAAGAACCTAAAATTGAGTGTTTTGATGACGTCTGAAAAGAGAAACTATGCCACCTATTGACACTTATCGTAATTTTTTTAAATTATAAATCATTTGACAGAGACCAAGGCCGAATTGGATCACAGTGACTGATTAATTCTAGTTTTTGAGTTTTGGTTTACGCAATAGTGCTGTAGGTAGGATTGTAGTCTATGAAAGATAAGTGTTTGCTAACTTTCCTCTCGCTGTCTCATTTAAATATCAATCCGTGAAGGCCTTCCCGATGTCTCAGTGAAGAATCCCAAGAAATAAACCTAAATCAACATGACGAATACATTTTCAAAGTTCGTGCAGAAAATTTCGGATAAAACATCCATTCCCCCCGAAAAGATCAGCCTGTGTATGGTGAGTGGTGTATGCCTTTTATATGCATCTAAAGTTGGATTCCCACTACTGACAAAAGCTATTGAAAACCTGAAAAATCGAGCGACTGCAGCCCAGTATCAGATCTCGTCTACAAGTCCTCAAAAAACCGCCGCACTAATCAACGAAGATGAGCTAATTGATAATGTTGCGTCTTGCAAAGAAACCGTTGGAGGCAAAAAAGTAGACAGCAGTATATATGATCTGAAAAATTTCCCAGCCTTCAACAAAGAGTTTTTACAACAATTAGGGAAATTAATCAAGGTTATGATACCTGGTGTTTGGAACATTGAAGCTGGTTTGCTAGTCCTACATACCTTTTCATTGATCATGCGAACTTTTTTGTCAATATATGTTGCGAAACTGGAAGGGTGTGTAGTGAAATTTATTGTTCGCAAAGATATCCACATGTTTACTGTGCAATTAACTAAGTGGCTTCTAATTGCTCTCCCAGCCACATTTCTTAACAGCTTAATCAGGTTCTTAGAAAGTCAACTAGCATTAGCCTTTCGTACAAGACTGGTACGTTATGCCTATTCACTGTACTTCAAAAACCAAACTTATTATCGAGTGAGTAACTTGGATGGGCGTTTAGAGAATGCAGATCATTGCTTGACTGAAGACATCACATCTTTTTCCCAGTCAATTGCTCATTTGTATTCACACATCACAAAACCCCTGCTTGACTTGATAATTATTAACTTCACTTTATTTAAGATGGCCAGTAACATGGGAAATTATGGTATGTCTGGTCAATTGTTTGCAGCAGCTGTGGTTTCATTTACGGCTCACATCTTGCGTAAAGTAACTCCAAAGTTTGGAAAGTTGGTGTCTGAAGAGGCCAAACGCAAGGGATATCTCCGATTTGTACATTCCAGGCTCATCACCAATGCAGAAGAAATTGCTTTTTACGGAGGTCATAAGGTATGTTACATCTTTGGAACTGCTCTATTTATTAACACACTCCATGATCAAGGTTGTATAAAAAGGTTGGTCAAGGTTGTATAGAAGTGGCTAAAATTCCAATTATATATATTATTATTATATATTGAATATGACAATACTGTTTGTTCTCTGTCTATTGGTTTCCCTTCAAAAGTTGTAATGAAAGTATATTTTAATTTTTCAGAATTAAAGAATTCCTATAAATTGAAATCACTGCATTACATGTCATGTTTACAAATTGAATGAAATATATTTAACATGATTAAGAGTATTTGAGGTTTATTGCATAACATTTTTTTCTAAGTAACTACTTCCAATATAATGATTAATAGTTTTACAACACATTTTCTTAACATTATTTCAGACAGTTTAACTGTTATATCAAAAGTTCTATACTTGATATTTTTCTTTCATCGATAGTGTTCACATAAAGGTTAAAACAATGCAATATTTAATTATTTAATTTCCATGTCAAGCCTCCCTTCCATAGCAAGAGTCAAACAGTACTTATAAAGGAAGGTTTGACACACTTTTATACCTCTCTATTGTAAATAAAATCTGCTGCTGTCGTCAAAATCCAAGTATCTTTCCTCTTTCATAATTTGATTTGCATCTCAAAAAGTAATTAAAATTGCGAATTTTCCAAGTTTGTTTAAAAATATTTGGGGAATACGATGAGGGTATTTCTGCTTGAATAGGACACTTTAGTGAATTTCACACACCTGAATCTGTAGAAGGAATTCCCTACGCATGTTTGGGTTCTGTGCATGTTGTTATGAAAACCTGTGTTTAGAATAGTTTTTATTAAAAAAATCCTTTAATGTTTGTAAACAATTAGTTTGTTATTGTTGAATATGTTGGAAAAAATATATTTTACCTTTATATTCATTATTATTTGTTTGCTGTTATAGTATATGGCATTTTTGCCATTTGTGCAAACAACTGTATGGGTAAAAACTTTTAACAACAGCTAAATGAAAACTTAAAAAAAAAGGGCTGATATATCGGTGCTGGGGTGAATTTCTCACCAAGATGATAAACTTTTAAATGTATTTACTTTCGTTGGACTAGTTGGCTTGGATGCGTGCCCATGGTTGTATCAAGTGGTTGCACAACGTAAAAAAAAAGAGTATAAGAAGGGTACATGGTTTGGAAACCAGAATTTAATTATGGATGAGATTCTTTTTACTTATTTTTGTGGTTGAATGAAAACCTATGACTAGTGTTATGATTTATGATTGTGGTTCTCATACTGTGTGTGATTGATATAATTATTGTGCTGAAGCGTGTGTGAATATGTGCTTAGAGTTGAATGAAAAGATTGGAGGGACAATTGAAATGGATGACTCCCCCCCTCCCCCCCCCCCCCCCCCCAGCTTATTACTAAAAAGTAAAAATTTCAAGAAACAATGTTTCTTCTTTAAAAAATTGTTCTGCAAAATAATGGCTGTGTATTATATATTAAAACTGCAAGGGGCTATAACCCCTCATAGTTTGAGTTTCCAGGGAGCCTTGGGGAAGGTCAAGTTTTATGGCCCTCTCTTTGGGAGTGAGGGGGGCAAAGCATCTTGTTGCCCTATCAAGATAACCTTGGACACTGCAAATGCCCAAAAACAGCAACTTTGCCTAAACTTGTATCATCCGAGTATGGTCATTCGTTAAAAGTTTTAAGAGAGGGGGGAGGTAGCAAATTCGCTCTAGAAATGAGGGGTCAGTGGCTCAGAGATTCTGAGAGTGAAGGAGGGGGACAAAAATTGTGTCGCTATGGTGAGTTTTGATGAGCGAAAACAGCGGAAAAGACGAATTCTACAGCAAATATTGTGTGATATTTGCATTAATAGCTGGGTTAGGCAGTCAAGTAATTTATCTTTCTCCTGTGTTTTTATTCGTGTAATTTTATATATTTCAAGCAATGCAAAAAGCAAAACTGGAGTCGTAAATACTATTGGATTTTATTCAAGTATTTTGATTATGTGGTGATACCTGAATCACATTATATTTGACAATCAATTCTTAACCTTTTATTCGATAGTTGCTCTGATTAAATTAAGAAAAAGGAACCAAATTCCTTTGAATAATGTTTTTTTTAAACATAAGTTTTATGTAAATTAAAAAAAAAAAATTAAGAGCTGAATATGCTTAATGGTGATATTTTTAAACTTAAAATATTGTACCATATATGAGAAGCAAACAGTCAAAACATATTTTGTTAAAAAAATCAAAACATTATATTATACATCACTGATTTTGCCACATAATTTTATATCCAACTAAGATATTTTATTTGTCCAAAATATGTTTTGTCATATTGAAATTAATTTGCCAAAATTGAAATCTATATGCAAATTAGAAAAAATAATTTGCATTTTCCCACGATTTGCTTCAAATGACAAAACACGTTTTAAATTTTTTCTATTTGTATGTCTATCATTTCTCTGAGTTTATTAAATGTGTGGATTGAAGCGAGCACTAGTAAATGCTAATTTGTATTCTGGATCAAAGCTTAAGTCCTCCTTTGCATATAGTTTAAAGTAATTTATTATTTTGACCAATCTACTTAACTATTTCAGTTCTAACATTATTTATCAAAATTTAAGTACAATGGTGATATTTCACATATCACCATTGTACTTAAATTTTCGTAATCTACGAAATTTAATATTTTTCGAGAGATTTGGTGAGATATTGTTTGTCTCTTGCTCTGTCAATTAATCCATGATATTTATATTTACATGATTTCCACAACCATACTAATTCATTGATAGAAGTCTATTACTCATCAGTTGTGAAAACTGCTGCATATATTTTCAAATGGAACTGAAGCCAGTTTTAATTAAAGAAAAATCATATGGGCTGGACAAAAATAATCTGGAACAAATCAATGAATATATTCCTATTTCCGAAATTAAAATCTTTATTATATTAATAATCAAATAAAAATAATTGATTGCACTGTTAGGGGACGTTGTGTTATTAGGACATAATTTTCACCCTTTTGTATACCCCCTCTCCCCATGTTACTTCACTTTAAATTTATGTAGTTAAAAAAAGTTATAAAAACTTTCATTCTGTGTATTTTATAAAACATCTCATCCCATTAGAAAGATATAGTGATTTCTATAAAAGTTTCTTATCTCAAAGTTTGTGAAAGCAATATTTCAGTAATTTTTTTAATACAAATTAACTTTTGCTACGTCACGCAATCACTGAGACCCTTTTCCCTCATGCCCGGAAGCAAAAACGAGGCGACGTGCGTCGCAGATTTTTTCAAAGGTCTGCAGACAAATTTTTGCAGAAGTCTACCATACAAATTGTTTTTATGTCTGCATTACTTTAGAATATTTTCTGCAGATTCTTTTTAGATTAGATAATTACTTTTCTCTCATTTAAAATAGTCGGGGGATGGGGAGAAATTCCGATAATAGAACGTCGCAGTCGCGATAAGTTACACGTGTTCGAACAAATCTCCGCAGACGTTTCTTTGTTGTCGAATCTCTTTTGTCAACTCCATGGTACATTTCAGTACCTGTTCTTTGAAAAGGAACATTACTAGAAAATACTTAGCAGAACTTTCTTTGAGAAGGAAATTTGCGCTAAACGAAAACGGTATTTCATACAGCTTTCACAACAGATTTCCGACTTTGGCTATCATTTTTTTTTTTTTTTCTGTTTTGGATTTAGAGTCCAATTTTTTACTTTAATAGCTCTTTTTCTTTTTAGCATTCTTATCTCATCTATTTGATAGCCAATAGGTAATCAATGATACAAGTTTTTCAAAAATCGGCAATTTGACACCGCGATTACTCCGATGTTGGTGACTAAAAATGCATTTCTATTTCAGATTTATTAATTTTGGTCTAGCTTTAACATGGTTTTCTAAACTTTTTATTGAGTTTGTTAGGAATTTGATTATTATCAGCTAACCATAGTTGCCGATTTTATCCAAAATCGGCGTTTTAGCCCCGTAGTTTTTCCGATTTTCAAGACAGAAAACTTGTTTTACTACATGTTTAAAGCCAGTTTTCTAGTTTTGAAAGGTATTTCTTTAGTTTTAATTTTTTTTAATAATTTTTTTTTACTATTGCGAACTAATTAGTTATGCCAAGTTTGTCAAAAATCGGACTTCGCTAATTTCTCCATCTTTATAAATTGGAATATTTGATCATTCCTGAAGATATTGTGTGAATTCTAGTGTTTTAAAATAAACTTATACTTCAATATATTTGATTTTATGCCATGATTCTGTTACATGTAAAATAACAGTTTGAACATTAGTTTACAGTTAGTTAGTTTGCATTAAATTTCATTCACTATTCCTCTTCTGGAAAGGAAAGCATAATTTATCATAATTGCATGTTATCAAACTTATTAGATGTATAAAACCATAATAAATAATAATTTAAATTGCTTTAGAAGTTAATTTTTGCAATTTTGATACTTGCATATTAAAGAACTAGCAGATAAAAAAGAAATGCTTTCTTTTGCACCCTTCCCTTTTTTATTTCCAGTATGAACACTGCAATTTAATTAAGTTACCATACTTTAAAGTTATAATTCCAATTTTAATTTTCCAAAGAACTTCGAAAAATAATCTTTCTTTTGTTTCATTTATAAATTTTAACAATGAAATAATATTTTAATTTGTATTGTCCTTTTCATTGAAAATATTGTTAATATAAGGAGTTTTTTGTTTTAAATGCCGAAACTATTTAATAAATGGATATGTGTTTGTTTATAAAGATTGTTAAACATTTAAATAATTGGTACTATATTAGTTAAGTGATGAATACTTATAATCTAGCAATGATTACAGAGCGCATTTAAAAAAAAACCTGTGAATAACAAAGTAATACTAATGCTGAGATTATCGCTTTAATCGAATTCTTGCTCATGAAAGGTATACCAATATAATAAATTAAGTTGCAGACAAATCTTATTCACTAAAGTCTGGTCGCAGACTGTTCAGAATTTTTCTGCTACTGGGCCCTCATGTCACACCACAGTCACGCATGATGGACCCCCTTCTCCAAGAGGTTCCATCATGATGAATCCAATAAATGAACGGCCTCTTAAGATTTAAATAATAGCCAAATTAGACTTAAATCTATAATTTTTGTAACATTTAATTTTATATTTTAAAACACAAAATTCAATTTATATTTAAATGTTGTCACAATTTTTCAATATTTGTTGTTTTTGTTAAATATTTGAAAAATTTAATTTAGATTAAATTCACTGGAAAAATATATTATGATACAAGAATCTCTAAACGACTATCTAAAAGGGAGTTGAGATGACAAAACTTGACTGATCGGTGCAGGGCCAGATTTAGGCATAGGCTGCAGCCTAGGAGCCCACACAACACACCAAAAATAATATAGATTTTTAGTACTTAAATATTATAATTTCTTTTCTTAATATTAAAAACCACTAAAAAAACTTTTCAGCACTTAATTACTAGCACTTAACTCCTGATATTTCATTAATTAAACAATACATAAAAAAATTACAACATCCAGACAATAATGGCCTTTTATTTGTAATATTGAAACTTGAATTTGTGCAAAAGTAGTTTTACAGACGCAAAAGCTCTTGCGAGTTTACATACGCCTCGCTGTCACGTTTTCGCTTTTTAGGTTTTTTTCTCTTATAAAAACTCACTTTTACTGCTAAAAAATTTTTCTAACTAAACCATTTTTGTAAATACCTTTTAACTTAATTCAATTATACATCAGAACATACAATATCGATATAATGTTTTCGGTTTAAGAGTGTGGATCGGCCACGGAGGAAAGATCTGTTTACAAATAGGCCCGCGCTTTTTTTCGATATTCAGAATCAGATCTTAGTACGTCACGACAAATAGTAGGGCGTTTGCATCACGTTTCCGACGATTTTTAATGAATTTAAAACTTTAAAAATAAATTTTTCACGAATATTGAGAATAGTGGGAACTTTTTGTTAATCTAGCGTTGTTTGAGACAAATTTAAAATATGCGGCAATTCTCCATTGCCTGGGGCCATAAATCGATGTCAGGAGTCTGTGGTATTAGCGCACGGTACGTGCTTGCGTTACAACTCTTGTCGAAATTTAACGTTCTATGTGCCATCAGTAACAACCCTTTTCTGCACTCTAGTTCGATTTAATGAAATAAAACTATATATCCGGAAAAATACTTAAATACGGAAAAATACTTTTATTTCAACACAAAAATACTTGATAAACGATGACTACAATCTATCTCAGTGTATGTAGTACATATTTCTATATTGAGGTATTATTTAAAGACTAAAACTTAAAATTATAGTACAGGAGCTAAAGCTCCATGCTAACCCTACGGAACTTCTTCGGCGTCGCGGAACTTTCTCCATGTTCCGTTGGAACAGCGGTCTTCTTCTCGGCGTGAAACTCCCCCATTCTGTTTTAAACAATATATATATTTCAAAAAATATTTTACTCGCATGGTTTTCATTTAAATAAATTCCAATATTTTTTATATAGGTATTAAAGTTTATTTTCTTCGAAGATATCATGGCCGAAATATTTAAAATGCTATAGATTGCGTGTTCGTATCCCAGCGAGCCCGAAGTATTCACCATAAACAGTAAATAACATTGATAATCTACTAGTTATTTACTTAAAATCTTTGAATAAAAAACAAATCCTTGTATGTTTTTCTTCAAATAAATTCAAATTTTGTTGTGTAGGTTAGCATTCATCTTTGTTCTAAGACACTATAACCGAGAGTCGTCACCACTCAAGTCAGCGAAACCACTGAATATGAGTTCAAATAGCTGTGATCCCAGTCACGGTGCATTTTAATATTCGCGCACGGAATAATCAGATTTCTCCCTTCCAACGCAATCCAATTGCGGAAAAAGGAGGCTTTCAGGCTTTAATCGTAACAACACTTTCAATCGTAATGTAAACAAAGCACATTAG
Organism: Troglohyphantes excavatus; assembly: GCA_963932185.1. NCBI lineage: Eukaryota > Metazoa > Arthropoda > Arachnida > Araneae > Linyphiidae > Troglohyphantes > Troglohyphantes excavatus. The sequence continues at coordinate 61,305,389 of OZ010676.1, read as the reverse complement.
CCCAGTAAATTTAGGCCAAAAAAAGGGTCGATATGACACAAATTCATAATTAGCTTAAACTTTCAGGAATAACTCCTAAATATGTGTAGAATGTATCCTGAAAAGTCCCCTTACTTTTCACGTGAGCTTCCATCCAAAATGGCGGATCAAAGATGGCCGCCACGCACTTTTTGACTGTGGCTCTTAGGTGATGTTTTTCGTCATATCTCAGTCAAAAAACATTATTTTTCAATTCTGAAAAAACCCACGTACTCTGCAAAGATGCCTGCAAAATTCCTCTATATACCTAGTTGTTTCGAATAAAAAAATATAAATGAGCTCTAAATTGATTAATAAGCACTACCTCTACACAGAACTTGATTTAGAGTTAGTGGGCCTCTCTCCAACTACCAGGGGAACGGAGGGGGGGCGAGTCGGTAAATACCTCAGTAAAACAACAGGGAAAGCGAAAAAAAATTTCAATAGATATATATATATATATGTATATATAAGTGAAATTGGAAGATAACCGGTTTTTTGTGAATTTTCAATATGTAAGCAATTTCGACAGTTTCAAGAAATCTCAATGTGCAATAGCTTTTTGGAATCTATGTAAACGATTATAAAGGATTAGACTCGTTTTTGTATCCACTCAAATGGCTCTAAACAGAATAAATAGGTGGGTGGGGGAAATGTCATTGTAATTATCACAAATTAAACCTATTTTTTATAGAACTTAAAAGTATTGGGTTATATTTACATTGTACAAATCTTTTAAGTAAAATGGAATTTATCTACATCATAATATTGTACTATACTAGTATTTTTATTGGGATTTGATTTACTGGCACTCGTTTACACTTCCTATCGATAAATTTACTTATGACATCTTCATAAGATATCTGTTTCAAAATATCCCTCTCTATGCCAGGGATCGGCAAACTTTTTTCATTAAATGATCAAATAACTTGATTTCGAGAACTTCCAGGGCTAACGTCAGTCGATTCAACGCGTCCAGGGCTGCAGTACAAATATAGTATAGTATTCATACGGGAAAAAAAATTATTGTATGAAACAAATGACGCCTTACTTTCACGTAGCAGCCTACATTTTTTATGCCAAATGTGCTGATTTATAAGTTCAGCAAAAGGAAGAATTAAAAAAAATGGACATCACTCAGTTAAAAAAAAAATTAAGATTATTTTACTATTATTCGCAAAGAAAACAGAGTATGGAGTGAAGTGGCACCATATATGATAATAAAACAGAGTCTATGAAATCCATTAAATTAGAAGGGGGAGTAATACAAGGTGGAAGTAATGGCAGATTCTAATTTATTAAGATGGGTTTCTTCATGCCCTATAAACTTGAAACTATCAGAAGCTTTGGAAGATTCTTGTGAAAAATGTTTTGTATCCTCAGACAAACATGTTGAATTTCGGCCTTGCAAATAATCACAAGATGATTCAGCTTTGACAAAGCTATCTATTGGCTTCACAATCTTGTCAATGATAGTTGTCCTAAGCACTTATTAATTAATATAGCTAATAGGTTGGTTGCTTATGATCAAACAAATTGTGGCAATGTAAAAGAGGTTGGTAAAAAATTACTGTCTTCGTTTGCAGAAGTTTTCATTGGGGAAATTAAACTTCAAAGGAAAAAAATAGTTATGCCAATATCTGCCGCAAACAATACATTGATAATAAGGAATGAAAGGGAAGTGTGGTATTTAATCATCTGCAGTTGTTTACTAGTATTGCAGTATTCAGGAATATGAAATATACAGCTTTTAGTTGGTAAAGAAAGATAATGAACTGCGTTCTTTGATTTAATAGTTTAACAGTTCTCAACTTGATCCCAAAACAGTCCACTCTCCTAAACCCAAGTCGAATCCTACCTCAAAATCAAAAGCCTGAATTAATATCCGTAAAGAAGCCGAAGACCCACCTAATGTAGATGTGATCGTGCAATGTGAAAAAGCTCCAGTAAATTGTACAGAAATATTTGAACCCTTGCCAGAAATAGAAACAGATTCTGCCATGCGCCATCGAAAGTTTTGGCAGGACATGGGTGTCGAATTTATTGCTAAAATGAAAAATCAGTGTCAACGAATCGTAACAAAAGAAGACGATGACGTTTTACTTTACGATACCAACGACTCTTTGGAGATGGATATTGAGAAACCATCCTCTCCAAATGAAAGTATCAAATCTTAAAAATGTCTATATATTTTCACTTTTTTTATATAACTTTTTTAAATGGTATAAAAATCGTGTTACCTATTTTAACAAATGTATTTTAATGCTAATTTACTTAAAACCACATGAGATTTTTAATCTCATACCTATCTATTTTAAAATCATGAAAACATTAATAACATCTTTCATTGTCAGTATATATTTTAACTATCCATTTTTATCTTTCACTTTGTATTTTATACTTGTCCTTTAATTTTTTAAAGATGTTGGTTTAAAAAAATATTGGTTTAAATTATCTAGTGTTTGGCCATATTTGGCTCTTGTGCCATTAAACCACATACAACCAACCAACTCAACTTGATCCCCAAACGATCAGTGAAATTGGAGAACTATTCCTGAAACACCTTTTAAGAGAAAAACAAAATTAATTCTCTAAATGACCTACGATAAATCCGCTACAATACAGCAGTATCAAAACTCTCTCTTCAAACTTTCAGCTGGCCACTCTTCTACTAACAAGTGCAGCAGCTTCACGGCATTCACTTCGTATTTATCTTCAAGTTCAACAGTGGCTGGGGAATAATCTGAATCTTACTAAAAATGGAGATGAAGGAAGGTAGATTAAACTCAGCACCTTTAACGTTTCCCGCAGTTTCCGAAGGACTTCTGCAACTAAAATCTTGTGACTGCAGAATAACTGCAACAAAGGACTGTGAGGCAAAATGCCAATGCAAGAAGGCAGACCTTCAATGTTCCAAGTGTAGTACGTATAGGCGTAAACTTGTATTGGGCCCTCCAATATTTTGAAATTTTAAAAAACTGACTCGCCTCATTTTATTAATACATGTAGCATGCCCAAACTAAAATATATCTTAGTCAATGTTGCCAAAAAAGTTGCAATCTTTAATGTTAAAACCTGATTGATTATGCACAATGGCGGATTTAACAAACGGCAAATGGACAGTTGCCCTTGTCTTGAACCCATTTGGGGCCCCCTCGACTCCCAAAATTAAAAAAGGGCCGGAAGAAAAATAATTGTTTTTGTTATATTTTAGCACATTTTAATAAACATTTTACTGTATGATTTTCTGTCTGGATTCCTCTTACTCTTTCTCATATGAGCAGAAATGTGCCCCATGTTCAACGTGCCCCGGGTACACTTCTCTTTACAGGACCCGATTACACAAAAACTACGTGCAGACAGAACTTACACTTCAGATTTCTGATAATCCTCCAAATCCCTTACGACGCGGGGCCCTGCTTCTTCTAAGGTCCCCCGAGCTTGGCCCCTTACCAGAATAACTGGGGATTTGCTAAAAGTTAAAAGTACTAACTGACATCTTGTAACGCAAATCGTTGAAAATTTTTATTTAAAGCTCATGTTGTATTTGTGTTGAACAGGGCCTTCAAAATTCATGTTAATTAACAAAAAAACAAACCCCTCTCACGCAACTGCAGTGAAGTCCCAAAAAAACAATCCCAAGAACATTCAACCCAGCAAACCGTAAAAACGTAGCTTAATTCACAACATGCAAACACATTTCTTTCACACCTCACACTTGCCCTACTAATTTAAATTCTAACACTAACTTTATCTAATAAACCATTTCAACAAACTTATACAAATACACAAAAAAAAAAAATCCTACCCAACAAACAAATTTAACTACAAAGCAAATTTGTCACCAAATAGTTCTACAACGACATCTCACCATGCTCGCAATCCAAATAAGTCTACACATCATATGAACCACAAAATTTCAAATCCCAACTTCCATTCACAAAAATACTTTAATCTAAAATTTTCCAACTGTATTTTAACGACCTACTGACAAAAGAATTTTTTAACTCACAATAAACAATCCAACAAATTACACTGCACATAACCCATCCATAACATAAACATACAAATTCCACACACTCTCAAATTTAACATAATCAACTAAACAATTACAGTCACAAAAACACTTAATCTTAGCAGAACTTGTACTAGAAAGTCGTCCAGAATATCCAACAAATTATACTGGCGTGTATACGGGACTGGTGCACGATAAATCTGATCGGGGTCCAAAGTCCCGACGTCTATTGAAGGCGTTGGGTGCCAGTTCAGGTGTTTCCTCGTCATCTGACCATGGTTCTAAAATAACGAGGTGCATGTATGAATGTGTGTGTGAATGTGTATGTGTTCCCGGGTCTTTCCTTCGAGATTGACCCCGAACCGTCGCCAATAGCCCACTGTGCAGCTCTATGTGCGACGTTAATTAACAAACCAACCAACTTAGCAGAACTTGATACAACCCAAAAATCGCGAAACAAAACGCACCCGCAAAATACATTAACCCCATACTACAAAATAGACATTTAATCAACACAAATCAAAAGTTTAAATTCCCTGACCCCTTGCTATTCTAGTCTGCTGAAACTTCTCCAATTTACGAAAATTAACCCGCGAACGACCCTTCTGCCAAATTTTATTCGAATATATGGGACCTCAAACACAAATCTCGTCATTATCGACCGGATCTTCCACCGAAATACTTTCAAAATCGAAACCAACAACTTCGTTCAGATCGCTCCATCCGAAACTCGAATCTTTACGAGGCGATCGAGTGACATTACGAAACGACACATACATTTTTCTAAAGTGGGTCAAAAGATTTCTTTGTACTTACAATACGTTAACTACTCCAGAAAAGTTGATTCTGATCGTTAGCACTGAACGCCGATCTCCAGTGCTTCCTCCATTTCATGGGGCCTCCGTGACCGAGTGGATTAAGGCTTCAGCAGGGAATCCGAGGGTTCCCGATTCGAACCTGTGCGACGAACTAGACTAAGAATAGTAAAAAAGTAGGAATATTGCGATGGGAGGATTGCCAACTTCGCTACAAGAATACTAAAATGTCGTACAGAACATCCACAAAAAAGTAACGGTGTGTGTACAGGACTAGTGCACGATAAATCTTATATTGGTCCAAAGTCTCGACGTCTATTGAAGGCGTTGGTGCCAGCTCAGGTGTTGTCCTCGTCATCTGACCATGATTCAAAAATACAAGGCATCGTTCCCGGGTCTTTTTCTCGAGATAGGCCCCGAACCGTCGCCAATAGCCCACTGTGCAGCTCTAGTGCGATGTTACTTAACCAAACCAAAAAAAATCTCCATTTCATTTAGATTGTGACATAGTAGCATAATTTAAAGAATGGTCGATTGGCTTTTTAATATCTTTAATGAACACGATCCGACAAATACACTTAAAAATACTGCCAGTAGTATACATGGATTTCACATCACAACGTACCAAGCTAAATCTCCTTCTGTAGTCGTTCTCACAATTTCAAAAATTCACAACATAGACACCTGCTTTCTTAAAACATGAGTCCCAAGATATTTGCTCAATCCAACACACCTTGTGAGATTCTCCAATATCAGCTTTCGTCGAGATGAGGAGTTCCAGTGAAATCTTGACAGTCACGGTCCCATCTTTCCTTGATGTTCACGGAAAAATCTTGTAGTATTTCTAAACTCTAAAGCTTAATTTTAATGCAAAATGTAATGTTCAAAATTATTATACATATAATGCTATTGTAAGTTTTATTATAAAGATCTCTGATGTGTGCATTATATTACCTATCTTTAATTTTATTTCCATATAAAAAAAAGTTTACTCTTAGTTTTTGTATTTCTAGGTTGAACTGTCACTCTTACAAAGAAGTTATAAAGCACTTGCTTGGAAGATGAATGAGATTTACAATAAAAAATTGTGGTATGTCATGCTTGAACAGTTTCTGATGAAATACTGTTGGAGTGCAGCTGGTATGATAATCATATCACTGCCCATTATGACAGGATATACACAAACAGATGCAAGTAAGAAATGTGTAGTTTTCAGTTTATGTTATTTTTTTATATACATTGTCTTTCAAATTATATTTTTTTGTGTTTAATTTGTGTAATATTTTTTATAAATTTTAGGTTAATTGATTCGGACCATTCAATAATGAAAAACAGCAAATTTTATTTAGCTGTATAGCTAACACAGCTTCCGCCACTGCTGCTTACATCGTAAAGAGCACACATCAAAATATACAACTTTGATAAAGACGTCACAGAAATAAAATTAGCATATGATCAGAAATCTTTTCAGTAGAAAATAAAAAGCCCAAAGTGTAGCATTCGAAAGTCCTCAGAAAGAATACAAAACTACTAACAGAAATAATGAATTATTATTAAATTCATTTTAGTTGTATCTTACTATTAATTCAAACAGTGCCATCTGTGTTTGCGGTACTCCTGAAAGTGTCACTAACGGAATAGTATTTTAATTCTTAAAAATATATCAATAAAATTTTCCATTTGCTGCCACTTTTAATGTGGATAGAGCTTGAAGTTCCAATCCCATTGGTCCCATCGCTTCATGCAAAAACTGTTTCCCCGTGATTGAAACCAGTCTGAAAATCTACTTAATACATTTTTGATAAATTGTTCAAATTTTATGAAAATCTACAATCTGTTTTAAGATGTAATCATATAAAAAATTTTATATACTTTAACCTTTAGAAGGTGGATATTTTGTTTTAACAAGAGATTCTGGTTGAAATATCACCCAATCATCCTGTAAAAGTTAAAAAATTGTATATTATATTTAGGTACAAAGAAAATATTTTTTTAAAAAGTGATTTCTTTTAAATAAGATATCTTATTAATGTACATAATAAAAGCATATACACACTGGGTAGTCATAAAATAACTTTCCCTATTTGGGGGCATCTGTAGCTAAAGTTCTTAAACAGAATTACACAAACTTTATAAATAATTTTGAAAGCATGGAGAAAATACTGACAGGAAAGATTAGTATCAAAAGTCATCAATAACAAAGTGCTTTTTAATATTGTGTATTCCTTTCATATAAAGATAATTATTAAACTTCTAATTTATTGTTTTGTTTAAATATTCAGATGACAGTTACAGTGATGATGGTGTGAGCACTAGGACTCAATATATGACAACAGCAAAAAATATATTGATTGCTGGAGGAGATGCCACAGAGAGACTAATGTCTTCTTATAAAGAGGTAAAATGTTTTAAGTCCAAACAATAAATTCTAAAAATTTGTTAAATTTATTTTTATTTGTAATTTTTTGTTTCAAAAATTAATGCATGTAATATATTCTAATATAATTTTGAAATCCCAATTAATTTCCATACAGTTTAAACTTCATGTAGTTAAATTGATCAACATACCATTTTCCTTTTAGTCCTGTTTTACAATCTTAAAACTTCTTCATAAATTAAGGGAAATCGTTTTTCATCAAGAAGTAGAAACGAAATTGTTTTATAAAAAATCTATTTCATGGAACTAAAAATAAAAAAATAGGGTTACAAAAATTTTTAGGTTTAAGAGGAGATTTCTATTTTATTTAAATAACTTTTTGTGGAATGTTAAGGTCCCGTAAGACATCTGAATAAAACTGACCTAATTTCAGTCTTCCTACCACTCACCATTGCTTAGATTCTTCTAAATGATATCTTTGGAATATATTCAACAAACGAAGCATAAAAAAAAATTCTTACCTTGTTAATTGGTTTTAAAGAAAGGGACAGTGAATATGCAGCTTTCAATCAATTACCACATTGCATTTTCTAAGCCATGTTTTGAATATTTTCACAAGCTCCCAATTTTATCACATTCGAATTTCCATAATTGGCTATTCTCCATGTTTAACCTTAATGTTGACCATTTCCTTTCCATTTAACCTTATAATTGTGTTTTCAATTTGGTTTCGTTACTGGTCCTTTAATTTTGTTGTTTATTTAGTGTATAACGAATTGTTATTTTATTACAATAGCTAAATCTCTTATAACTTAACATATTTTAGATTACAGAGTTAGCAGGGTATACTGCACGAGTATCTAGAATGCTTACTGTGTTTGAAGATGTTACGGATGGCAAATATCAACGTACACTTACAGCAAGTTCTTCTAAATCATTTAAAAAAGCTTCTGATTTAAAGGGTTTGAAATTCAAAGATGGAATGCCTGAAATAGCAGGTAATATCTTTTAGTAAATTTTAATGCCTATACATCAATTTTTTTATTTTAAATTATTCACTTAATCTTCCAATGATTATTTTAAGTAATATAACTTAAATTGTTCAATAATTGCTATTTTTAATTACTTGTTTTGTTGCTTGCATTTTTGTTGGTTATTTGTTGCATTTTTATGTAGTTTGCATTTTTATCACAATTTGAATATTTTTTTTTTAAAAATGGAAGCACATTATTTTAGCCTATATTTGTTTTAAATTATAATATACTGCTTTCCAAAAGTTTAGCACACCACAGTAAATCCAACATAAATAAAAAAAATGCTGCTTGATTGCTTTCCCAAATTTCACATGGATGCAGTGAATTATGTTATTTATTCATTAGTGTACTAAAAAAAATTAAGTACTTTTCTAATCATTTATGTATGTACATCTTATATTGTACATTCAAAAATCTTTTTTAATAAGCTGTGCAAATAAATATTTAATATCATAAGAGATTAGATCAGTTTAAATTTTCAAAGAAGCTAAGCAGTGATGTTTGGTAATCAAGCACACTTGGAGGCAAAAACTGTTATTTTCCTAATAGTAGATAAAGGAGTTAAAAGCCAATAGATTGTATGTTCAAGCGTGTACAAAAGATTTTTGATGTGACTGAGATTGGGCGAATATGATGGCCATTCCATACAAAAAATGCCTTCTTTCATAATGTGTTCCATCATGTTTCTCTTTGTCGGCATGCATTATAGTTCAAAAGAAGATATGCACGACCAACTTTTTCAGCATAAAGTCTCAGAAAAATATCAAAAATTTTATCTTGATGCCTTTCATGCATTACAGTAATTCCTATGAAGAGGTGCAAGTCACTGTGATATCTGAAAACAAAAATCTAGCCCACAACCATTAATCAACACAAAGACTTGTTGTTCAAGGGTTTTATTGGCTTTTTTCGTATTCCTTATTCTCTTCACATACCTATTATTGAAATCAAAAGAAAATCTTCTTAAACAGTGAGAACTAACTGTTCCACTCCTTTCTGTTTTGCATGTTCACTACAATGGTTCACTTCTGACTTTGGCATTTAAAAGGACAAAAACTATTATTACCCAGGCATATGCAGTCCTTTCATATGCAGACTTCACTGCATTGTAGTGGCAGACACTGATCTTTTAGTTAATGATGTAACCATTCCTTTTACAGTTTGGAAAGGTTTGCTCATCAATTCCGTTTAGTTAATAAAGCCATATAGGGATCATCAGAAGAGTAGTGACCCATTGGCAACCCGAGACATATGCTGGGTCAACCGTTCCACTCATTTAAAATTGTTTTCGTAGATGAGAAATCACAGAATGATCCACACCAATGAAACTAATGGCATCTTTAAAAGGTGAACCTGGTTCAAAGCCCTTCCCCACCGCAAGGCAGCACTAAAAATGTTCCAGTTACCTTCTTTGAACCATAATTTACCATCTTTAAATTACCAGAATGGTCGGTTAAAAAAAAATTCAAAATTTTTACTTATCTCATAAAAGGCTTTAGAAAGCTACAAGCTATGTCTAATTTGCATATTTATTGACAGTAAATTCTGATTCAGCACATCAAATAATATATTCCTTTTCCTTTGATGATTCCTATATGGCTTTATTAACTAAACGGAAACATATTCCTTCCTTTTACCACAGTGACTCACAACCAATGAAATTGAAGCATCCATTTGTAAACTCAGAATTTGTCTTATATAATAATATTAAAGAAAATTATAGCATCATTTTTTATAACTTCATTTTACATAAAATAATGTATAATTTATATTTTAATCTATATTTTATTTTTTATTAATACATTGTAAATGTATAGTAAACCACTAAAACTATTGAGTTTATTTTCAGGTGAAAATCACTTTTAGATAACTAGGATTTACAATTAATGTGAATTCTAATTCATTTTCAGCATTAAACTTAATCAACATTCAAACTAAAAACAAATTTTTAATTTGTAGAAGTTATTTTGTTTAAATTTAAATAAATAAGGAAGTTCATTCTTATACCTTTATTAAAAATATAAAATCTTGAACATAAACATTTTTATACAACACAGTTAAATTTGATTAAAACTGTAAAAATTGCATTTTTGGGTTATTTGGAAGTCAATCAAAATTAAGTAATATCTGGAATATGAATTATTAAAATGACTTAAAAAGTTATTTAGAAAGGTACATATACACATTACAACCACCTTGTATACAGTTTAACATAGATTCTGATCTCCAGCAAACATACGAACCTGTTTATATTTAAAGCTGATAACTTTTCTACATAAGAAGAATGGAAGTGTATTGATTGTTTATATTTTCCTAATTTGGAGTTCATGCATAATTTTAGTGCATAAAAAATGCAATCTATATCCTAACTCCAATTTAGATTATTAGCACAAATCGAATTTTATTCAGAATTTTAATATATCTTAATGTACAGTAAATATCTCTCTCAATTTACATTGAACCTGTTCAATGTCCTTTAGATTTTGTTAGAGTCATGTTCAAGTAAATTATTAGGTTCAAGTATCCCTATAAGCATAATTTGTTCAGTTCATAATTTGACAGTAAAATTTGTTCGGTCAACATGTTCAATGTCAATTAAAATTAGATGTTTAGTATCATTGAATAGGGGACCACAAAGGGTTAATTATAAATGGTAGGTAACATATTATTTTAAAATTCAATTTTATCTAGTCCCAAATAAAAAAAAATTATGTAAATTGATTTTACGTAGAAATATTACACATTTAAAAAACAATATGTGCTGTAAAATGTTAGCTAAAATTCTTATTTTAGATAGTAGGTTTTGCTGGGACAAAAAAAAATGAAAATTCACATCTTTCTTTGTGGAATTTCCTCATATTTCCAATTCCAGAAAGTTTCTTTTTATGTTCCATTGGAATCAATGAATAATATTTATTTAAAATTTAGGAAATTTATATTTTGTTACATAAAATGTTCTTCCTCTAATTAATAACCAATTAATGTTGATATGTTTGGTAAAAAGGTAACATTTTTGTTTGCCTATTTCACATATTGACCTAAAGAATTTAATAACTGCATGAAGCTCACTTTTATGTCTTGTTTGATTTTGAATAAAGGCAAAAAGCACTGTTAAACATCTTAATACGTTCTAACTGTATAAAAAATAAACGAAATTACTTTTTTTAGGTCAAGTTATAGAAGTGAATGGTGCAATTAGGTTAGAAGGAGTTCCTATCATCACACCAAATTGTGACATTGTTGTTTCTAGTTTATCATTTGAAGTACGTGGTTTTTTATACTAAATATAACAAAGTTCCACAAAAGAAAATTTAACTTTTAAGCATATTTTCTCTCATTATTGTATAAACATTAGCTGTATATATAACGAATTCAATCAATTTTAAAGCAATGTAATATTTTTGGTATACTGTGTTCTACCCTAATATTTTTGGTATTGGCACAACAAATTCATTGGTCCCAAAAACTAAAAAAGTACCATGGTTTAAAAAGGTTCTACAATTTTTTTCCTTTCTTAAAAATCAGTCTGGAAATGGGTCTATTTCTATATTCTATTAAAACATCTTAATGGTAATTGACTTTTTTTAGTACAAATGCACCCATTTTTTAGTACAAATGCACACTTAATTCCCAATAAATTAAACATAGCCCCAATAATTGTTTATAATAAAAAAAATTTTTAAATCACAACAAATATACTAGAGATATTCAGATAAGCAGAATTGTGCAGGCAAATAGGAATTTGTTTCTACCTTCCAAGTCGGTAAATTCATGCACAATGGAGCGAAAATGATGATTGATATTAGAAATTTTTTTGTTACTGCTATTTCTCTAAACAGACCAGTTGTTTTTTATATTAAGTGTGCACATTAAAGGTATATTTTATTTTCGACTTGTGTGGTATTTGTAAGCAAAGTACATTTCTTTAATTTTTTTTAACTATAATTTTATACTTTTAAATATATATTAAAAGTAATTCTGTGTATTTTTATATGAATGCTTCCAAACTTCTTTCTGTAATATGCTGTTAATCTAGATCATATGAACTTATTTGTAATTTTTTTTAACTATTACTACTTTTCATTTCAAAATTCATTCTAGATGAATGTTCAAGTGTTATTCTGTATTAGTTAATAAAATTTGAAGAGGGGTTAAACAATGTTTCAGTTTCATACAAATGCGATATTAAAATATTTGACATAGGTTGCAAAGTTAATTTATATAGGTAATACTTTTTTGCGTACTTAAATTTTATGCATATCTGTTTCAATGTATCTGGAGTTCTAAGAATTCATAATTTTTGTTATCAATGTAAATAGTCTTAAAATTCTCCATCCTCTTTTAGATGACAAATGATATGCATCTGCTTATAACTGGTCCTAATGGTTGCGGGAAAAGCTCCTTATTTAGGATTGTGAGGGGACTATGGCCAGTTTATATTGGAAAACTTGAGAGACCTCCAGAATTTGAGATGTTCTATATTCCTCAAAGGTATAGTTTATTTGTTTAATCTTGATCTTTCTTAGTTTTTAACTTGTTATTGGCCATTATTTTATAAACTTAAAAATAAATTTGCAGTTTACTCAACCTTTCAACATATACACTTATATTGATATCTAATTACTATGACCTTGCTAATCATACCTTATTTACTAAAGTCAAAAATTTATATTGTTAAAAAAATTGTCTTGGAGGTATTGTGCATTTAAGATTTTTTTTTTTTAATTTTATTCCGTAAAACTAATGTAAAAAAGCAGTGCAACTGATCCCTTATTCCCTAAAAGTTATATTATGTTATGCTTCTATTAACTCATTCTATTTTTTGTTTTTTTCTCATATCTTGAAAATGATTTTTACTCCTATTATCAGTCATGTGAGCTTGAATCTTTGCTAATGTATGTCGTCCTTATAACTTAACACACATTATTCATAAGAACTTAGTTAATCAGAATTCTACTTACAAAATTTCCATTCATTTAGTAAAAAAAATTTGATTCAATTGAAATTCTTACTTTTTGAGCACTCCAGGAAAACAGGCTTTACAATACCTAACATTGAAACAGAAGATATGCAATATTAAAACTTAATATAATTCTGATAATTAAACAACTATGGGAGACCTACGTACTGAAGGACCAAATTTGGTTTTTGATTTTTTTTATATAAAATTGAAGAATGATATTATTTACTGTAACTTAAGTAAAAAACAAGAAACATTGGCCAGTTTGTTTTGCAAATATACACCATGAGGTATATTGCATTCACCACTGTCAAAATGTAGGTAATTTTTTTAGTGCTATTACAGGCTTGGTTTTAACAACTAAAAACAAGAGTGACAACATAACCTGGAAAATCACAGAATTATAATGGAATTTTTTTTATTCTGGAAATATCAGGAAATTTTTCACATTTTCACAAAAAAAATCAAGGAATTTTTCAAATTTGGATCATTTATACAGTAATTGTCGTCTATGATGCCCTCTATTCTGGGTAGTTTAGTTGTCAATATTTCCTTTTAGTTCTTAAAAAAAAAAATTTAAGCATGGCTGTGCATATTTTCAGTTTTATTTTTATATAAATGTAAACCAATGCAATGAGGGAGAAGCAAAAGCAAAGCAGGTTGAACTTTGGATTGTAAACAACATGTGCCTGGCTAACTAATATGTGATTTATTGAAAATTGAAATAGGAAGTATATAAAACATTTAAAATTATCTACAAAAGAAACAATTTGACAAAACTTGCTTTTTTTGGATTATATGCTTCCGGAGAACATGTTTAATTACTATAATGCCTGTTGCACGTGTATAATTTTTTGTTATATCCATAAATTATTATTTAATTGACTAAGTATTGCTTATACTTTTTCATTTATAATATAATATATTTATTGTATTATTGTAGCGTGGATCCTTTGTTTCTATGCAAAGCATTTATTGCAACATTTTTTTAATGTAATTGTAAAATCAGGGAAATGTTTGTGACACCATCAGGAAAATATTAGGAATTTTTTTTTCCAGGATTTTGTTTTTACCCTGAAAAAACAAACTTACAAAATTGTTTTATTTTTTATATCACAAGCTTTCCTTACAATAATTATTTAGTTTTTATGTACAATAGTACTAACAAAAGACATTAAACATAAATTCGATCATTAAAATCATATAAGGAAAAAATTCATAATAATTTACACTCAATGTCTCCCTGTGTATGACAGTAGCATGCGTCCCTTAGTATGTAAAGTCCACATTTTGAGTTCAGCCTAATTTTCCGTCATTTAAAACAAATTATAGCTGTAAATTGACCAGAAAATTTTTAATTATCTTTAATTTAATTTTACTTACTAAAATGCATAAAAGTATTTTTTTTTTAATTATCTGTTGATTCCAATTACACACAATTTTGTAGGCAAAGGCAGAAGCATAAAACAAAATTGGCTACCTGATAAAATAATTTTTCCACTCACTTCTGATTTTTAAAGTCAAAAGCCCATTCATACTACTTCGACTCTGGTAGGTAGGTCTCTCCTACTGTATTTTATTCATGCTTAAATTTTATTATTTTTTGAATGTCAAAGTCTCTAAGACATAAATTTTGTAATCAACGGCCCTCCTACAGAGGCCATTTTTAAAACTGATGACTAGACAACAGGTAAGGGACTGACTGATCAACAACAAAGAAACAGCACACACACAACTTTTAATATATAAAAAACATACAAATGTAGCTATGTGTAGGAAAACTAATTGAAATGAACTGGTATAGCTGATAAGCAGACATTATTCCTAAGAACTTTGTTATCCATCAAAAAAATATTTTTTTGTAAGTTCTGGCTTTTTTAATCTTTTCAGATAACCAGACTTTTAATTTTTTTACTAAACATTTACATAGAATATGCAATATGTAATTTTCTGTATTAAACACTCACTGTATTTTTTTATTTTCACTTGAAATTTATTAAGCAATGTTTCCTTATAGCCCTAACACATTAATGTTGTAATCCATATTGCCTTTTTAAATTGTTAACAAGTAGATGGTAAGTAATCAGGATCATCAAGCATAAAACTAATGCTATTTGTAGGAAAACTATTAGTGCTGTTGCTTACTTTGCAATGTGAAATGAAATGCTATGAAATAGAAACCACATTTTTTAAAGAAAATACTAAGGTGTTGAAACATTAAGTGTTAGTGCCCTAATATTATTATATCTATTTATTTTTCCTAGACCTTACATGTCTGTTGGAACTCTTCGCGATCAAGTTATTTATCCACACAATATAGATGATATGAAAGAGAATAACATGACAGACACGGATCTTTTCGAAGTTTTAAGTATTGTTCATCTTCAGCATATTGTTTTCAGAGAAGGTGGTATGTATTTATTTTATTATATAATATCAAAAACTACAAATTGAGAATTTGCTTATTTATAAAAATCATTTTAGTATGCCTATTTCATAACTTAAATAAAAAGCTTTTTTCAGTATTGTTTCTTGAAGTATTGTAAATTGAACACAAGAATATATAATTACAAATATTATAAGTATGCATGGCATTATTATTAGAGAAATATCTTATAATTTGTTAACTTCTTGAGCATTGTCATTTGTTAGCATTATAAAAACATTTTATTTAAACTTTGAACAAAAATATATTATGATTTTTATAAAATAAGGGGGAAATCAAATACATTGTATTATTTATCTAGTGAAAATACTTTGTATAAAATATGTTAAAGTATTTCATATTGCATCATTTAAATAAATTATATTTTTTACATATTGTTTTTATTATAACTTAACAGATTTTCTTTCTCTGTCATTTTTTACATGAAAAACGGGGACTAATTTCTTCTCGTCTAGGGAAGTATTTAAAGTTATAAAACTGGATCAACCTTACTGAGCCTTAAGCCTGTGGTTGTTTTCTAAATTTGTAATTAAATAACAATTTTAAATTGAATTAACAGCAGCAAAGACTAAAAATTTTCCAAACAATTTGAACAGGCACAAAGTAATCAATGGAGTATCAATATGATTTATTATACATATAATTTTTTTATTATGTATATTTAAAGGGAATTTTTCAATTGCTAATATGAAATTCATTTTTAACTTGTATTTGAAGCGAATAAGAAAATAGAATAAAAAATTATTTGGTTTCATTTAATATTAGAGTTTTACTCGATTTAACTTGGAGTTTGGTTTGTATTTGAATTCATAAACCGTGATGTCAATTAATTATAGGAAATGTTCAATTTCGAAACATGACACTAGTAATTTCTTAGATAGATAGATTTCCTAGATGAGTTGAAACTGAGACATTTTGTAATATCAGAGCCGATGGTGTAGTGGGTGCGTTATCTGAGTTTGGATTGTTCATTTGGGGGTACCTGGGGTGATTACAACAGAGCAGGGAACCCAGTTTGAATCCCGGATTTTTATATCACTTACGAATTTACTGGGAGTTAAGCACATTCATTCTAGTGCTTATCACCCCAAAGTTTAATGGAAAATTGACACAGAAACTATAACACAGCATTAAAGGCTACTCGTTGCAGTAATGGACCAAAAACCTCCGCCTTTGTTATTTGTTATAATACTCCTACTTCAGTGTGCGCCATAAGACACATTCATGAGTGATTATATAACTTATTAAGCTGGTTGTAAGATTCAACTGTTGTAATTTTAGTTTGTGATGTAATAAATATTAGTTATTTAAATTAGTTCTGTTCTGGTTATTTGCAACATTTCACATCCTTCATTTGTTATCAATTAACATTTTCTATTTAGTACTACAACACTTTAAAGGAAGTGTATGTTGGAGAGGAGGAAAAACGTGCGCACAATATAGAGTTAATTGTAAAATGGCAAAATTATTGTATGACATACAAAAACTAACATAAACTAGGATTTAACAAAGTTTTTGTCTTTTATTTTTCTATAAAATGCAATTTTTAAACTTTCTGACATTCACAATGAACAAATTCTTTTAAATATTATTAAAAAATCTATTCCAAATTTGAACAATAGTTATTTTTAATCTGAACATTATAGTGTGTGAAAAACTATGTTGTATTTATACTCTTATTTCAATTTTGTATACATATTTTTTTAATGATTTGTAATAAACATCTTTATGTCATTGTTCATTGTATGGGTTTAGTTTTCTATCACATAATAATTTAGAATCTTTAATGACACTTTAAAAAGTTATGCATTAATTCTTAATTTTGTTATAGGCTGGGATGCCATACGAGATTGGAAGGATGTTCTTTCTGGAGGAGAAAAACAAAGGATGGGCATGGCAAGGCTGTTTTACCATAAGTAATTATCCCTTTTGTTCTTATAAGATTTAAGGTGGAAATTTATTCATTTTGTATTTCAATGTCGAAATTTATTCATTTTGTATTTCAATGTCACACAATTTTAATATATTTGAACAACAGATCAATTGTAAATTGAAGTATTACACTATTTTTGTAAAAAAATAGCACTTTATAAGATTGTGAGAGCTTAAATATAAAAAAAAATGTGTTTTCTACATTTATTTTATTTGATATCTAAAAACGCTACATACACAAAATTTTAATTAAACTTATTAGTTTTTTTCATAGCTAATGGCAATATTAAATTTTGTTTATAATAGGCTTCGAATATGCTGTGACACTGTGATATGATTTGAAATATGACAGGCATAGATCTGTAGCGCTATGAACTATTTGGCTACACTCGGTATTGAACTGTGGAACTTCTGCTTGCTACACCGATACTCTGCCAGTCAGGCTAAAGTGATCACTCCAGCCTAAGCGGGAGTATCGAGCATATAAAGTGAACCCCACAGTACCCCCCTCTCAGTGAGTCAGACGGAGGAACAAAATGATTGAGATACCCATGAAGTGTTTTCAAGTGGCAGTGGTTGATTCGATGTGGTGTCACAAGTGTTTGCTCAAAGGTTGCGTTGTTCTGCAGTCCGGAAGCCACCAATGTAGTGCGATGCACTATTTGGCTACACTCGGTATCGAACGGATGAACTTCTGCTTGCTACGCTGATAATCTGCCAGTTAGGCTAAAGTGATCACTCCAGCCTAAGCAGGAGTATCATGTATATGAAGTGAACCCCACAGATCTTAGAGTAGGTACAGGGGGAATAGAGAGAGTGACCTCCTTACTTTTCTTTCAAATTGTGTTCCGATGTTAACCACATGATTGCTGTAGAAAAGGTTTCCAGATTTGGTAAAATTTTTTATGTGTTTGAATTTGGCTAGGTCGCTTATTTCCTTCAACCAATAATTTGAACACAGTGCTGTTTTGTGGCATTCTTTTTCGTTGATATGTGTTTTTTTACTTATTCTATTCCAATTTGATAGCTTATTGCTTTCAGTATAGAATTTTTAAAATTTTGTTTGAAAAATATTTAATTTAATCTATACATAGCATTTTTCCAGGGACAGTCCAAGGAATTTTTGTGACAAGCAAACATTAGTTTAGTGCCCCAATTTTCACAAGTATTTTTTATTATATACATTTGTCATGATCTGTAAATTTGTTTACTAAAAAACCTACACGAGTTTAGTGTCCAATATTCATAAAATGTTTTTTATTGTACATGTTTATCATGATTTACAAATCGTGATAAACTCGTATCAACTTTGTTATTTAAAAAACCTGTATTTTTTTACTAAGGTAACAAATACAAAAAAAAAACTTAAGCTTTTAATATAAAATAATATATGGAAGGAAATAAAGTAATAATACTAATCTAAAAAAAATATTTAACTGTAATATATATTAATTAAAAAGTATAAATGTCAACTCAATACTACAAATTTCCAACTAAAATATTTTACATTCTCATTAAAAAAAAATTGGTGCCCTTCTTAGTCTGGCGCTCCAATAGGCCTTGGGTCTTAAGGCGCCCCTGTATTTGGCAGATAATTTCGCTTGGCATTCAGTTTGAATATTATTAAGTCACACATTTTTTTAGTAACAAAGAAAATTCGGATAATTAAAGGATATTGAAATGTGTGTTCAAAAATTAAGAAACACTTTAAGTCTTTAATTAATGCTTTTAGAAAACAAACATTTCAACATTTAAATGTTGTTAATAAACATAATTGGACCACTATTTATCAATTCAAAAAGTTTAATTTACAAAATTCTATACATTTTATAAAAAATACCTTTCATTAATACTTAAAAAATTATTTCAATAGGTGATAAATATGTTTCTAAGTGAAAGGTATTTATAAACTTACTTTCATAATAAAATATTTAAAATATTAAAACTTTATTTAAAAATATAATTGAAACATGTTTTTCATTTTAAAAAAATCTTTGAAATCAAAAAACATGTGGTTTTACATAAAATGTTTAAAATTATTAACTGTATGATAAAAAAAATTGTATTTAGATATATATTAAAGAACTAAATCTAATAATTTATTGAAAACATTTTCAAGAATTTGGCGATAAAATGTTGCCGCCAAACCCAACACAGGCATAAACAATATTGTAACATATTTATGAAAATATATAACAAAGAGCATAAATATATATGTTATTCGTACAAAATTGTCCAAGAATATGCAGAATAATTTGACTTATTGTTGTAAAAATCTAGAGTTATAATTAGGTAGCAAATAACTAAAAAACTTTATCATTATTATATCTACTTAAAATATAATAATAATTACTGATTATACATATAAGCGAGACGTTAAAAATCCCCCGGTCACATGTCTTTCGGAACAAGTATATGCACAACAAGAAGACACCATTTCATACAGATATTGTAAGGCGAAATTGTCTACACAGACACTTTCAACCAAGCGGTCATTGAAATAGTATGACAATTGATTGACGGCAAGAAGAGTCGAAAAAGACGGCAGTCACGTGACTTAACTTCGAAACCACGAAAATAGGTTTACCCTCTCTCTACTTTACATACATGCTCTAAGGCATAGATAGATAACAAATAACTGTGACTTAAAGGGATATTGCATTTTGTGTTACAGTAATATTACATAATCAATATGTAACTACACAATTTTTACGAATGTGCTTCAATAGAAAGGGAAATTATATAACTTTCTTTGCTTGCCCTTCAAACTAGACTGCAGCTTTTCAAATTCAATATCAATAAAAGTTGTCACTTTTGCATGGAAATTTTAGAACTGGAAATAGAGTAACTAAGACGTTGGTTTCAATATTGCTTTGACCCAATTTATTTGAATCTGTCCATTTTTCAGTTTCTCATAGCTATTGACTTATTATCGAATATATAACTATATTATTTTTTTTAGTAATATAACTCCTTTTAGAAAAGAAAGTCAATGTATGTCAAAAGTCAGTAGTAAAGGTGTAAATATTCATGTTTCTGTACCAAAGTATGAGCCCTTAACAGTTTTGCATGAGTGCTGCTTGCTCACTCATATTGAAGACTTTCCTGATTTAACCATATCATGGATTATTATACCAAAATGTTCTCAAATTAACTTACAAAAACATATACCAATATTTTCCTTTTATTAAACTTTAATAAAATATTACTCGTAAATTTTTTGTTTTGTGGTAGATACAATGTAAAATATATACTCTTCTATATATGTACTCAACATTTTTATTAAAAAAAACATCAATTTTTTCTCCTTTCACAAATACCTCTGATTATTTTCCAAGAAAAATAAGCTTTTTTACAATACATTTAATTTTTATTAATTCTTCAACACTAAATTTGCCCAAAATATAATACACAAGAAATTTTGAACTATAGTTTTACTTGGAAATCATGTATTTGCAACAGAAATAATTTATATTATTGCTCTGATCTTCAATGTATAGGTTATGTATTTTTAATTAATTGGACTAATTTTATTTGTTTATTTTTGCCAAGTAAAAGATTTTTGATTGAAATATGGTACATATGAGTCCTGAATTAAACATTTTAGATCTCTTGTGATTAGATAAGAGCTCAGCAAACCATTTCAGACCCTCTCACAGACCACTGGTTGGGAACCACTGATTTAAATTAAAAAACTGTGATGGCCTGGTCAAAAGAGTGCCGAGCTCTTAATCAAAGGGTCAGCAGTTTAATTTCTTATTGTTCTGCTAACATTTACTGTGTAAAGGTGGCCTGTGCATATTAAATATGTCATAATCCAGATGTCCTCATGTTGGTGGTTGTGTGAAAGTTTGAAGTTTTTTTTTTCAGGTGTTGTTCTTGTTATCTAACCATGGTTAAAAATTTTTAGACAATGTTCCTGGGTGTTTCCTTTGGGATAGATCCTGAACTGTTGGCAATAACTCATTGTGCAGCTCTAGTGCAAAATTAACTTTAAAAATCCTTAGAATGAATCCTTTTTTTTACTCAAAAACTTATGTTACCCTTACAAGTTAGGAACTGTATAATATTTACAAACTTTATTATTACCTTTTTGACATAAATATATTATTATGTTATTAAAATTGATTTCACAAACAATGTACACTGTGAATAAATTCCCTGAGATTCCCTTTATCGAAATGAATCATTTATAATGTCAGAGAAATTATTGAAAGTTTTTGAAGCAAGTGATGTGAATTATATAAAAATCCAATAGATATGTATGCCAATCATTTATCTTATTTTTTAATTATCTTTCGTTTACAAGTGAGTTTTGAAATCATGAAAAATATCTATTGTATTAGTACAGGAGAATTATTAAATAAATAATAATAAAATAATGGTTTGTTCAAAATTGATCACTTGCCAATGCCTTGTAAAGAACGTGGGCAATGTGAAACTCTTTTACAGGTCCACATTTTAAATTCACACTTTTGTATTGGGGGTTATATCACTTAAAAAAATTTCCTTGTTTATTTTTTAGGCCCCAGTTTGCATTGTTAGATGAATGCACTAGTGCAGTTTCAATTGATGTTGAAAGCCAGATATACCAAACAGCTAAAGATAGTGGCATATCACTCCTGACAATTACCCATAGGCCATCACTTTGGTAAGCATAATTTGACCTGATATTATTTAGACCTGAAACACCATTTATTTCATCATCGATTCACTGAGTTTCAGATTAATCTTCTAGCATTGTTAAAATAGTCCTATTCTTCCTTATTTTTAAGGTACAATTTTTATAAAATATTATTATTATTGAACAAAAAGCATTAAACATCTTTTATTGTTCAATTTTGTAAATATTTTGTTTGTGCATAATTATGCACTTGAATTTAAAATCTCTTACAAATTAGATTTAATAGAACGTGTCTACATTTTTACAAAAACACAATATTTTATTGTATTATGAAGTTATCTTGTTAAGCATTAAAACTAACTAAAATATAAATTGAAAAGTGATCTATTAACATAAACTTTCTCTAAAAAAATGACTTTCTGCTACAGTAATTTTCTGTCATAGTCAGACACTAATAACCCATTGTGCAGCTGTAATACTACATTAATTTAAACACTCTTTCACAGTTTGAGCCATTTCTTTTCATTTAAAACCAATAATTTGGAATTTGCAATTAGTGTAACGAAATTTTTTTCTGTATGTTTATATTTGTTGATAAAAATATTATTTATTTTAGGAAATTCCACACACACCTGTTGCAATTTGATGGTGAAGGGGGGTGGAGCTTAGAACCATTAGATACTAATACTAGGCTCTCCTTACGAGATGAAAAAGAAAAATTAGAAGCTTCCTTAACCGGTGTACCACAGATGGAAAAAAGACTTCGAGAATTATGTACCTTATTAGGAGAAGATTCTGTAGTAATGGCAGATTCTTCATTAGATATATCCGATCGAAAAGATAGTACTTTAGATATTAATGATTCTTCTTACGACTCTCCAGTAATGATAGGAAATTTATCTGATTAATACATTTTTATAAACTTATTTAACTTTATTTATGAGATATACTTTTTTATTCATTTGTTATATCTTTTAAATATCTAATTGTGTAAAAGTAGGTTAATACTCTCATGATTAGAATATATATTTTTTAATTTGTTATTTTGTTGTATCTTTTGTATATAAAAATTATAAATACACTAAAGTAAAAGCATGTATTAAGACATATACAAACCACACAACTAATATAAATACTTGTATGTGCTTATTTAAAAATATAATTTGTTAACTTTATATCTAATAACTTATTGTAATGTAAAGTAATACAAAATTTTGTTTAAAAATAAATATTCTGTCTTTTAGCTGCCTATCTGATAATACCGCAGTGCATAAAAAACATTTCTGTAAAAATATCTTCCATTCAATATGGCCATTTTATAAGAAAAGAAAGGATGTTAAAATGACAGTTAAATATTTCTTGATTTGAATGTCATTAGGGTATTCCTTTATATTGAAACACATTTTCATTGAAAAAAGAGGGGGGGGGGTTGATATGCCAAAAGTTTATTATTTTGTATATTTTCAAAGTAAAGTTTTACAAATCAATCTTAAAAAAAAAAAAAAAATCACAAATCTTAAGTTTCAGTTAAAAAATAAGTCAAACAAAACTTGCCTAAAAAATATTTGTCGCAAAAGAACAATCACTTTCTTACAAAAGAATAACATTTTATTTTTAAATCAATTCAAATCTTATTTTTAAGACATCAAAAATTGCTCTAAATCAGCTTTGCATTTACAAAAAAAATCTTTTTTAATTACAGACGTGTGTTTTAGGTACAAGCAATAAAAATATAATTTATTCTTCATTATAAAATTAAATCCTTGAGTTTTTTTTGTAAACCTTTTGTTACATCTGGATGCTGAACAAGCTACCATGTTCTGATCAATTTTTGATGTATTGGTTTAAATATAGAAAAGTAATCATTCAATAAATAAATAATAATTACTAAAAAGAATAGTACTTGGAAATGTTTTTGTATTTGCAAGATGATTCTGCGGTCACAATTTTGACTGCTCTTTTTTTTAGCATTAGCAAGTACTTAATCAATTTAATACATACTTCTATTGTTAATAAATATTTCCATAGAGTTTTGCAAAACCCATTGTTTCTCGCTGACGACCTTACGGTTAAAAGGTTATCCTCATGGGGTGGATAGTCAATTGTGTAGCTCTAGTGCAACAAAATTTCAACCAATCTTTCTATTGAGTTGAACTAATGGAAATTAGAAAAATAATTTTGCAAATTAATTTTATTTGTATTAATAAATAACTTATTGCTTTGCATTTGTAAATTTCAAAATACGACTTTTTGTATAATGATGTGTGCTATGCTTGATGGATAAATATAATTAGTTTTCAGAAATTTGCATATGTTTTATCTACAAGATAATATATTGTCCAATGAAAAAAGTTTTTTTAGTCATCTTTTGCTTGATAAATAATTTTATTGAAGTAATCAACAAGGCCCATTTTTTCTATGGTTAATTCTATTAAAGTTATAACAATGAACTAAGGACAAGCAAAGAAGAGTAAAAATATGTATTCATTTATTTATATTTCTTTTATCTAGCTTTGTACACTGTTAAAAATGCATGTATTAATTGACTAATTAGAAAGGAGCTAAGCACTTGTGTAATTTACATATATACATGTTGTAATATATTATATAAATATAGCTGCTTTTTCTATAAGTTTTACAAAATTATAACATTGTTATTTCAGATACTTAGTTAATTTATTTTCTACCCTATAGTGGGCCATAGTTCTGTTCCTCAGAGCCAGACGACAGTCTCATTTGCGCAACTTTACAGGAGAGGTGAAAAACTTAATCCTACTCTCATTACAAAGCATTGGACTTCAGCTTTTATAGCTCTTACTAGAGACTTAAAAATAATTTGAGTGAATTTTGAGGGTATTATTTGATAGAAAACACATACACACGGCAGATCTGCAATAAAACAAAAATCACCAAATTTGGACTTAGGCTCATCTGGCTCTGAGGTACAGATTTGTAGAACAAATTTATAATCTTCTCTATGCAACTTTTAGTTTGTGAGATTATTTGGCCTATTCATTTTTCGTTTATTATTTTATTCTCATAAAATTAAATAACAATTAATTAACATTTATTAAATTTGCTGCACCTTTAATTTTATGCAGATATGAAAAACTACCACAGTTTTTTCCATACATTGGCTACTGGTATTAAAGTTTCATTAATTTCAGCTTATTATTTTGTAATTAACTTAAAACTAAATTAATATTCAAAACAAAAGGCATTTATCATGGATATTCTTTTAAATTATAATATACTTTGATTTGTTTCCAAGATGTATAAAAGGAATTCTCAACCGAATTCAATACCGATATTGGACAAATAAGTCTTTGAAAAAAAATACTTGAAAACCAACTTTTCGTTAGTTGTTAAATCTGGCTGAGGAATGCATATTGCATTTTTGGCAGATAAGTAATATAAATATTAAGCTTATTTAACCATCTAATGGAGCTAAATGACTTAAGTCGTCCATGGGTTTCCAGTTTTTCTACCAATACACATAAATTTTAAATCTATAAAAATATTCGATGTTGAAATATTATAAATCTAAAGTGTTGGGTTGTTTCTTGGAAACTATATCTTTTAAAATAATAAAATTAAAGTATATATATAATGTATATGCATTGGAAATATAAAGTAAACTATTTTGTACAGAAAACAACTTTACAGTTTTGCCTGTATTCTAACCGTTCAGAGGGTTAACCTGTTTCGCTGATTTTGATCAAAAATACAATATTCAAGTTCTCAATTTTTGATTGAAAATTCGTGAAAAAAAATGTGATAAGCTTATAGGTGAGTATATACTAGTAGTTCTGGGAACAGTTGACCTCACAAAAATAAAACATTCGTCATTTTTAATGACTTCAATGAACATTCGTCCAAAATTTGAAGAGAATCAAACTATGCATTTGGTCGTAACTGTATAACAAACAATTTACAAAATGCTGAAAGTTTGAGTTAAAATAGAGACTTCTCAAACGCTCAATTAATCGGTGCGAGGGATTTGATTATTTTCTATACTGCGTCAAAAACATATATATAGGTTTTTGCATATATTACTTGAAAATTTCTTCTTTTCAGAAAGCTAAAAATATCAGTTTACATAATGCTTAAAACTGTTGTAAAGGCTTTTTATGTCTTTATTAAATTTAATTAGTTAATTTTAGCAGCTAATTTAGTTAACAAGAAATTATTTATTGTCCATTATTAATACCATTAATTTAGCCAAAAATCACCATTTTGGCATGACATTTTTCTGATTCTAAAATTAGAATTATATTCCTCTTGTGAATCAGAATGAAAGTTTAATAAGTTATTTATTATCAATTCCAAGTCCAGCAAAAAAATATTTACCATTTTGGAACCCAGTTTCATGCAAAGGTGTTTAATTCCCTTTTGAATTAGGATCAAGTACTCAATGTTTGGCCAGAAATATAAATTTTGTCGTGGATTATGCCTTCTTATGGACTTAATACTTGTTACTAACTAAAAATTAAGTATACCGTAGCACTTTTATATATAGTGGATTAGTACTTCTATAAGGTTTAAAAATGGATTTTGTTCCTACTGCAAATATATATTTTTTAATTTAATGCGAACTCTCTTGAAAAGTTATCAAAGGCATATATTTGAGGTAAGTTAGATAAATAATACAGATAGATAAATAATACGGTACAGATAGATAAATAAAAATTATCACTCTTTATTTTTTGCACTATATATTTTGAACTTTAAAAAAAAATAAAAAAAAATGTTTTGGCCCATTTTCTTCCCTGGTTAGGTATTCCATTTATTTTAAAATAACCTCAAACAATATAACAATTTTGCTGCATTTTTTTTTGTGTGATTTATTTGTTTATTTTTATATTCTTTACTTTATTCACTAAATCATTTTACTAACTTTACTTTATTAACCTAACTAACAAATTACTTTCTTAATCAATTTTTTTCTGACTGATAACTTTTTTTGTAATATCATATTGTATATAGATGGAATATCTGTCAAACTGAAAACTAATAAATATTTTCACTTTAATTTTTATTTCTCTTCAATTATCAATCGATATCAGTATTGATTATGTTAGATAATTATATTTAGTGTTATGAAAATTGGGTTTAGGAATATCAATGTTCCTCCCGATGAAAAAGGTTCTTGAGCAAGAATCAAACGTTTTGTGAATACAACAGAATGTTGTTCATTTTAAATATATATACTTGAATTTATCCATGTTTTTGTGTGAAATTTTTATAATTTGAAAATGATTGGCAAGAAATTACTGCCCCTTGTTATTCATGTGTAGCGATTTTATTATATTTTTAATTAAAGATATTTGAATAAACTGTTTCAGTAGGAAATCTGGGAGATATTTTTGTGAATTGTCACTTTTTATATAAATGTAATAATTATAATCCAATATCAGTCCCTTATTTATATAACAACATTGTAGTGGTCTAGGACTAAAATGCTTAACTGCAAACAAGATCTTGCAAAAATTCAAAGGATGGTCTGCATTGCAATCTATGGTTGTTTGAAAAACACTCCAACAGCAACCTTGGAGGGTTGCGTCCTCTTCATATGCGAATTGATGCCTCTCATTTGTGTAATAAAATTTAAATATAATATTTGGGTCACTGGAATGACTATTCAAATATTTGTCTTGGGATTATCTAAATCCTAAGGTCACTGAGCACCAACTGTTCAACGTGCCCTGCGATATAATGCTTGTAAGATATGGCTTTAACAAGTCTTTTAATGTCCATAATTCCCTTTGCGGGCAGATTGGACTGAGGCTCCAACAAGTGATCATAACCGTATTGTTTGGTACACTGACTGTTCTAAACTTGACAACTCAGTGGAGTTGTCAAGTTTAGAACAGTCAGTGCGAACAGGCGACTTCTGCCATGCATACAAATTGTAAGCATCCTATCCTCTTGGACAATTCACCACAGTTTTCCAAGCTGAGGTCTACTCTATCCTTATGTACTGTAAAATATGCATAGACAGGGGTTTACATGGAAAAAGTATTTTTTTTACCTATGTTCGGACAGCTAGGCAGCTCTCGAGGCCTCCGTGGCCGAGTGGATTAAGGCGTCAGCTGGAAATCCAAGGGTCCCCGGTTCAAACCTTGCGATGGACTAGACCAGTGGTCGGCAAACCGCGGCTCGCGAGCCGCATGCGGCTCTTTCACAAAATACCACTTGCGGGCGCGCACATCAGTGCGATTGAAACTTCGTAGCGAAAATTAAAAACAACAACATACAAACATGACTTACCCAAACTTTCCAAGAAGATACAATTCCATTGTTCACATTAGTGTTTGTCAGTCAGTGTTATTATTTAATTTTATGGATACCTTGCAATTTAATTTTGTCAAATAATATCGTTGTTAACCGTTTGAGTCCCAAGCAGCGCGACCGCGCTGTTGAGATTTTATGTCGAGAAAACCCAGTACATTGTGGACAACTGACGGTTCGTTACCGATTGTTGAAGTGCGCGCTCAGATTTACTGAAGCAAGTACAGCCGCGGGAAAAAAAACGAACCACCAATGATTATTTCGTTAGTTTTCATAGTAGAGCTAAACTTAATATGCCATTTTGTAGGGAATAAAGTCTACTATACAACGATATACAAAAAAATTGCATAGGGCACTATCTTCATACTCGAATCCGTACCAACTTTAAAAAATTTGATAGCGCAGAAATGTTCCCCGCCCTCAAAATAATCTAAATATAAATTTTCGTTAATTTCCTACATTTATATGCAGATATATTAGACAATATGTATCGATCTTATTTGAGGGGCTACCTCCACATTGAACAAAGTATTAGTCGAACTACGAAATGATGGACGCGGGTAGAAAATATTTTGGCGGCAGCCGATGTTCTTTTCGTGGTCAGACTAGCACAGAATTATTCTAATAATATGATGCAATATGTATTATACTTAAAGATATGTTACTACTTCAACGTGATTTTATATAGTGTTTTTGATGGCGTCAAATTTTATTATTTGTATTCTTAGGATGTTCTGAAATTATATAGGCAAATGACAAACTTAATATTGTAAGAAAAATTAAAAATAATAGAATATATCTTGAAAAAATTATTTATTCCAGGTTTAAAATACATATACCAATGATTTACATTAATTTTAAATTTCAGATGGAATTTTTTTTTTTTTTAAATATTTTAATTAGGGTTCTACCAATACGTAGTTTCTAAATTTAAATGAAATATTGTAAATATTATATTAATAGCCAATATTCAAGTAACAGCAAAGTAAAGCAGATTACGGGTGACGAGCGGAAGCAAGTACTACCCTACTTTTTGAAAATTTAAATCTAGCTCATTGTTTTCTCGGCTGGTTCATTGTTTGTTTGGTTGAAAAAACGTCGCACTAGAGCTGCACAGTGGGCTATTCACGACGGTTCGAGGTCTATATCGTAGGAAAGACCCGGGAACGATGCTTCGTATTTTTGAAACATGGTCAAATGACGGGGATAATACCTGAGCTGGCACCCGACGCAACCTCAATAGGCGACAGAACATTGGACTTGGGTCATATTTAACGCTCACCATTCCCGTATACCTCTCGCCGGTCTATAAGAATTTAAAATTTTATGCCAACGCGATCACAGCACTTTTAATTCCCAAAATTGGCGAATATTTCTTTTAAGTACTGTTGATTTTAAATTTATGTATGACCCCCTGAAATGATCATTTGATGCACATTTTAATATAGAAAAAAAAAACTACAAAGAGAAAATCACGAAATTTTAGATATGCATATAAAACGTTTTTCTGAATCCATCACTACCAAAGTACAGCATGGTTGCTATTCATAAATTTTACGAATATTAATATCCTAATTTAAATAAAATTAAAAAATATATACATGTAAGTAATGAAAGTTAGTGTATTTTATTTAGGTCGTTTAGAAGCAACACAGATAAAAATATTAGCTTAATGAAATTGTTATTTCTAGAGATATGATTAAAAGTTTAAGAAATTCGTTTCACATTACGAGTTCTAAACTTTCGATATTAATAAAAATCTACTTGACCAAATGACTTGCAAATTGATATTCAACAATAAATTTTGTCGTAGATTCTAAACATTGAGTCAAAATTGGGTATTGCTATTGGAAATTTTAAAGTTGGTGCGGATTTTAATATGAAGATAGTCTCCTATGCAAATTTTTGTTATATCAATGTGTAGTAGACTTTATTCCTTACCAAATGGTATATTAAGTTTAGCCCTACAATAATCAGTGGCCGAGAAACCAGGGGTGGTTCGGTTTTTCCCCCGGCTGTACATTAGGGTGGGTCGGGGGAAAAATTCGATATCGTTATTCTAATAGTGCGGAAAGGGTGACCATTGTGATCAATAAACATGCTGTAAAATATTGTTTTAATCGGATAATATCTTCCGTCTTCTCATCGCACTTGATTTTTTTTTCTATAATAGGTGAAAAAAGACAAATTTTACCCAAATTTCGAAATTTCAAGTGCGATGAGGAGGCAGAAGATATTATCCGATCAAAAAAATATTTTACAACATGTTTATTGATCACACTGGTCACCCTTTTCGCACTATTGTTAAGCAAAGCATTTGCCATAAAAATTTTAAATAGAGAAGAAATTAAATGTAATAGTTGTGTTTAAAAAACTTCATTCTTGCCTTTAGATTTTTTTTTTTATAAAATTTAAAGTGTATTTAAATGTTTTTTCTCAAAATGCATTACTTGTGATTGTTAAAATCACCATGCATTTACATTATTAAATTAATTATTATTAATAATATTATTATTATTTACATTATTAAAGTCTTAGACTCTTAAATGCGTAATAAAAACAGTATAAAAAGCCCGAGATAACATTGGAAAAATCGTTTTTTCAACAACAAAAAAAGATCTTAAAAGAATAGTAACTATCGCACTTCAAAAGGAAATTTAAAAAAGACTTCAGTTAAAATCAATTAAAACTAACTGAAATGTTAAAATTTCGGTTTCGAAGTGAAAATCATGATATTAAATCGTACTTCTATATAAAATTTTGACTTTTATATTCATATAAAAGCAAATTCTTTCAGGGAAAATTTGCAGACTTCCACTGGCCGAATTTAGTAACATTTTCGCCAAATTAAAAAAAAATATTAATATATATATATATATTGATAAATTTGGTAATCACACTTAAATTCCAGAAAGAGAAGTATCAGACAATTTTTTAACCGACTTAAAGTGCGCCAATCAATAATCAAAGCGCGCCTAAGGAGACGTCAGACCAGTTATCAATTCGACTGTTATGTATTTTTTTAATGTATGTTCATGAAAGATTTATGTTATAATTCAGATATTTGGTAAAAAAATATTTTTTTGCTGAATAAGGGATGTCTCATTTAGTCACCTTTTGAAAAAAAATATCCGTTTATCCGGCATTTAACTATCCGGAAAACTCAATGAACCGTACCGTTTGACAAAAAAAACTTTTTGTCCGATTCCGAAAATTCTTTTTTTTTGTTGGATAGACAAAAAATCCAATTTTGTAAAAAATGCAGAAAATGAACCGGTTATCCGGCTGTTATATATCCGGAAGTATCGATTAACCGAACTGTTTTTAACAGTTTCTCCTATTTTAAAATATTTTCATAGTTGAATAAAGATTGTACAACAATGTCATGTCGTTCACCCCCGCATTTATTGGCATAGATAGTGATTGTTTTTCAATATACATTGTTGAGACAATGTGTTTTGTTTAACCGACATTTATTAAACCGGATCCGGGACGTGGAAAAATGTGAGCAACAGCTTGAATTTCTTTGAAAATAATAGTAGGGGCCTAAGTCCCCTGCTAAATTAAAAACTAAAAAAGGAAAAATAAAATAATCTTTTTAACAAAAGAAACCCGACTTTAAGAAAAATACGCTAAAAAGTATAAAATAATTTTTAATTTTACGTATTAGTTGAAAAAATTTCATTATTAATATTAATTTTATACTTATTACAACTCTTTGAAGTTGGTGCCAATATGCAAAGTTTATACCTACATTTTAGAGCCGATTTCGAAACGTTGATAACATTAATATTAAATCAATTTCTTCAAATTGTGCGTAAAATTAAAAAATATTTTTATACTTTTTAGCGAATTTATTTAAAAGTCGGTTTTCCTTTTTTAAAAAAGATTATTTTATACAACTCAAAGGCTACTTATAATGGCCCCTCCTCACTAATTAATACTAATCAATAATGAATTTTATATAAAATTAAAGAATTGGCTATCGACAAAATTCTATCCCACACCAACAGCAGCATGCTTCCAACAGAGTGCGCAAATAAACCAATTTTTCATTAACTAAACAGCTTTCAGACGTTATTTTGTTATTACTTTATTCTTAAATAACATATTTGCTTTGAATGTTATTTAAATATTAAGGGAAACCGTTTTTTAGAATTGCTATTTTTAAATTAAAGTGCGACTACGCCATTGTGTCCCTGAGAAAATTTCACTGATAATATTTGTTTGTAAGTGGTTTTCAGGACATTATATTCGGGTAAATAAAAAATTAAAAATATAAAAAAATGTTTGAAAAAACGCACTTTTATTTCATTAAAAATAAGTTTAAAATAAACTAATTGACTGAAACCAATAGCTTGAGGCACACAAGAAAAATAGCTTTAGAATTTCATAGTAAGTCCCATGCTTTAAATTTTAGTCAAATTGTTTGTTATTGACTTTTTAGTACATTTAATAGACTACACTCATGTTTTTGAAAGAGTTTTTTTTTTATATTTATCATTTATCTACAACAAGTGACCAATATAACACACTAAATTTCTCTTAACGTCTAAGCACCTGTGTATTCCATATCTATATAAACAAAAAAAAATCTATTATTAGCTTTTTCGTTGCAGTTATTCATACTCCAGAGGAGATTTAATAGAACTTCAACTCGGTTTCAACAAAAAGACTTTCGCCTTAAGGTCTAGTCTAAAAATGTATTCGCTAAAGTTATTCTAGAAAATAGTTAGAGAACAATGCGTTATACTTCGCTTGTTACCAACCTCCTATCGCAGAACGTGACTTATCAGTATCAAGTTTTTAGCCTTTGCGAATTTGTCAAATCATCAAACTGTTCGCTTTTGATATTTTTAGTTTTTTCACACTGAACACTTATCCAAATATTCCTCTTTATTTCTCAAGTCTATTTGCTGTCTTTATTTCTATAGCCATTAAAACTGTATTTGTTTTAAATAGCAGAGAAAAGTTAGAAAGAAAAGAATTTTGCGTAAATGAAAGTCTGTGCAACTTGCAGGTTAATGTTTTACATACACGGAAGTATCATCAAAAGTGTAATATATATATATATATATATATATATATATATATATATATATATATATATATATATATATATATATATATATATATTGTACATATGTTAGCAACTATAATATGCGTAGCGTTTCCAGACAAAAAAAATGAAAAAACGTGTTATTGGAATATATTATGTATTTTGCCAAGACACCTGTGTATAAAATATCTAAAATCAGACCAGCAAGGCACTAAATATTCTCGCTAATGACGTTTCTAATGCCACGTTTCGTTCATGTCATTTTACATTTTACCAGGAGCGTTGTTAAATTCCTCTTGAAATCCGTAACAAACTTTTAATTGTTGTACATTACAATCTACCACCAAATTTCTTTATAAAAATGTCTCGAATCCCACTGTTTAAGCTATTGCTTTTTTAGTAAAATCGTAAAAGAAATTTAATTTTGCTAAAATATTTGCATTGCTTTTAACTAAAAAGCGGAATCAAGTTGAAGAAAACTTAACTACAAACAAAAAGTTAAAATAATAAAAGTCATCACGCTGTTTATAAAGAGCATAAAAGCATGACGATTTTTATTATTTTAACCTTTTCTATTTTTTAATTTATTTATTATATGAATTTTATTATTATTATTTAAATTTAATTCTTTAATTTCAGCTTGTACCCTCCCCGCCCCTTTCCTCCTAAAGGGGAAGGGAGAGGGGGGGGGGGGGTAACCAGTGGCGTAGGAACTTCTTTTTTTCAGGGGGGGCTGAATTTTTTTTTTCAATCTATTTACAATATAAAATAGTACGGAGTTGCGAGCTATTAAACAATTAAAAAACAATCAATGCTTTAATTTTTTACAAACAAGTGTTTAACTTGTTAAATGTTTTAACTTGTATCCGTTTTTGTTTGGATAGCTTTAGAACATAATGTAACCAGGAAAATTTTATTAATAATTTCAAATGTCCGTTTTGTACGCTACAATATGATTTTTTTCAGATTTGAGGAATTCGTCTCTATTTAACTTTCTTTAACAAAATGTAATATTCTAAACGAAGAAATTTCAACTATATTAACTATTAGAAAATAGTGCATGAATCTGATGGCTTTTATTACTTCAAAGGGAATAAAATTATGGGAAATACGATTATAATTTATGAAATGTCCATAATAATATTTTTTTTTATTTAAAAACGCATTTTTACATTATTCTTAAAATTACTCTTTAAAGCTTTAGCGTTGTAGACATTTATGTAAATACTTGAAATTACGTTTATATTTTAGCTGTGTAAATTGATATATTTATAAGTAGTTTTCAAACTAAACTATCATATTTATGCTTTTCTGACATTTAAGAAAGGACGTAATATATAAAAAAAATAAAAATAAGCCAGAGTATACTGAGTACAAAAAAAAAATTAGATATTATTGTGAAAACATATAAATTTGTCAGTTCAAATATTACTGAAATGAAATAAACCATAACTAGTATTCTATTGATGCAATAAAATAATTAACAATTTAGACTTTATGTAAATACACATTTTTCTTACACTAATTCTACAATGACTTACATACAATACTTATCAATGAATACAATACTTAATGTTATTCACTTAATAGTGTATAACAAAACTAAACATCATTATAATTAGAGTTACTGCCAATTTATATAAGCATAATTACATTTATCGTTAGAAAAGATGGTATTATTTTTAATTGACTTTTAGAATGCAGAAAAAATTACTTAACTGACAACACAGAGGAATGTGCTGACAGAAGAAATCTACTACCATTCGTTTGTAAAAAGAAATGCTTCCTAAAATTGCTGTCTTTACGCTAAAAAAAGAAACTGTAATGCTGTTGTAAGATCTCACCAGGGATTTCTTTTTTGTTGCTTCCATGACTTCGGCCCCTAGGGGCAAGTTTCAGAAAAGCCTATATAGAAAACTGTCTACACATGCATACATTGTCATTCACAATGGGGAGATCATCAATCAGCTAAAATCGACTAAAGGGTGAGAGCCAGTAAATTACAAACAAATGGGAACGAACTATACAATTCCCAGCTTTGGTGGGTTTTTTTTAAGTATAATATTAGGGGGGGCTGAGCCCCTTCAAAATAATTCCTGGGGGGGCTCGAGCACCCCCAGCCCCCCTACTTCCTACGCCTATGGGGGTAACTAGCTGAAATTAAAGAATTATGTATTTTTGGTTGATTTAATTCAAGTCAAACACTCGATTTGTTTGAGTATACAAGATGCAAGAAAACTCCTTTATGAAAACTACAAAAGTCGAATGATATACTACTAATTTTCCGAGGTTTTGTATAAAAGAGAAAAAATTCAATGCATTCCAATAAAAAATGTGAAAATGTTTAATTTAAAAAAAAAGTATTTTTTCAATGATTTGCAAAGTGGATAATATGGGTAATCAGGTTTTTAATGGTAAAGTACAAGTCAATCGATATAACTTGCATGCAACACAACAATTTTCAGAAAATGCGCGATTTTTTTATTATAATATGAATTTTGAAACTTATATAATTGACAAGAATTCCCTACAATATATTCGACACTATTTATGTTAAAATAAAGTTATACAATTTTTTTTAACAAACTTTCTACATGAAGAATACTTTTTCAGGATACTAAAATGAACGTCGTTTGCTTGTATTAATTAGAAGATAAACATAGAATTTTGTTTGAAATAAAATCGTCTGTGGTACAAATTAAAAATAACGTAAACACAAATTAAAGGTAACGTCTTGAATCAAAATAAACCATAAGTAATACTAGCAGGTGTTCTTTTTCAAAGACAATAAATAATAAAAAAGTTTGTTTTTCAAAATGACGGATTGCAACTTACTTTTAGAAAACAAAAACAGCCCCTTAATATTTAAATTGATTGGAGTTTTAAGAGTTTTTAATTGTTATTATTTATTCTATTTTATTCTAATTAGTAATTTGTCTATTTTGGTTTTATTCTAAAACCTAAAAAGTCTATTTTGGTCTATTGTAATATTTGGTTTTAAAATGCCTTTTTTTATATATAAAAATTCTATAATTTCCACTGATAATCCATTTTTCCTATCTTTGAATCTAAAAAGAATTATAAAAATTACTTCAGAACAAAAATTAAAAATTCACCAAATGTGACCTTTGACCCTTACCCACCCGATAAAACACCACCAATAGTCCATTTACTAGCATCTCCATGTAGGCTCGCCTGTGTGAGGAAAATCATCTTGGCGCGATAATTGTTCCAGCTTTGGCGATATTGATAAGTTCAGTATTTCGCAACCCTGTGGAAGGAATTGCTGTTCGACATTTTGACTGACCTTTTTTGTTTTGTTTTTAAATGGCATTGTAATTGTAGCATGGAGAAGAGCTAGTTTTTCCGCAATAAATTGCGACCATGGTAATTTCACGATTTAAGAACATGCATTCGATTTATTGATATATATATTTTTTAATTTATTTATTTGATTGTAATTCACAATTTTAATATTATTGTAATTATAAAAAGGATTTTACGAATATCTAAGAAATTATATTATACCATCGTGGGACATACCATAGGTGAGCCGCGTCAACCAGGTTAGCCATTTATCCACCCCGTGATCTTTGTAACGCGTGGGGCCCTATAGTATATTCACACGTTGCGTAATATTATCTTTATATATACTTCATTTAACAGTAACTTCTTATAATATAAACTTGTATGATTTTCACTTAATTAAGCAGAAAAAAATTGTACAGTTAATATACAATATCATACAAGTGCACACTTTTATCTGTATTATAAAAATGCTAAGCATTGTAAAAATAAATAAATGTAAATATTCTCAAAATTAAGTATTTAAAACTACAGGTTGCAATATATTGTAATACCATTCTCACTGCGTACACCGAAATTAAAAATGAAACTATTTTTTCTACATATTATATTAAAAGAATATAAATTTAGTTTGCTTATAATTACAGAAAATGAGAGTTATTAATTATGAAAATGAATGCTTATGAATAAAAAATACAAATTCTTAATTTCTTTATAAACATTCGTTATGTATTTCAAATTAACCTTATATTATTATTATAAAAAAACTTACAACTTTCACTTTGTTAGAACTTTAATTAATATAAAAGTAAATTTACTTTGCTGCATTTATTTATCTTCCATAATATTAAAGATATTATACTTTGTTTATTAGTTCAAATTTTTAATGTTTTATAAGACTATTTTTGAAATAAATACTACACTTTATTTCGAGCGCCCACTCTTTCCTCATTAATAAGCAGAAAATTTCCCCCTCCCTCCACACATCTACGCCAAACAGTTGAATATCAATAAAAAAAAAACATCAATTTAAACAACCATATGCTGTAAGCTTGAATCTCCCGGGGAAGGGAATAAATGCCATACAAGGTTGCAACATTTGGCAATTTATCCCCTCACCGCCAAACAATTATCGCGCCAAGATGCTTTTCCTCACACAGGCGAGCCTACATGGAGATGCTAGTTAGTCCATTTTGGCGTCACGCACTTTACCCAACCCAACATGTCACGTGACAATCCACCAATCAAATGCAAGCACAGCACTTTCCCTCGATTAGGCCACGCCCCCAAATTATACTCAAGTGTCATTCTTTCCACTTCGGTTTTTAATGTGAAATTTATTTAAATAATTTATATATGAAATCAGGGTAGAAATATCATATTAAAGTGTCCATTTCGACACAACTCCGCGACGAAGATCACAATTGACATAGATTTAACTTCGTTCAACTGTAATTAGGCGCCCATGCGTATAAAATCATGATATAAAGCAAAGCACATACGAGGCGTGGATGGGGGACTGCGGCGTCAAACGAAATATTTTGTTTATATTCTTTCTGTTGGTGACCAATCTCTATCAATACATTCTGCTTAAATGGCATCTCATGTAAAAGCCTTTTGACTTTCTCAGACCTCTTCTCCTTCGTTTTTTTTTATGTATAATTTAATTTTATTTAAATTAGACTGCTTTGGCTACGGAATTTTAACTAAAAAAACATTTTAAATACTAATGAAAAAAATTCATTTAAAAGCGAAAAAAAAGTTCTCCCATTGCTAGAGAGGGCAAGGAGTGTGACTCAAGGAGTGTGACCAGAAGGGGCCCCGTGACTTCCTTTGCACAGGGCCCCGCATCTGGTTATTATAGAAGGGGTACTCAATAAATGAAAACTTTTATCAAGGGGTATGTGAGAGGAAAAGGGTTGAGTACCACTGCTCTGCACAACGATTTAATAAGACGCGCGGGTAGTACAGTTGCAAATATATAAACGATATTAGTATTACATGTTTTCGTTATATAAAGTTTTAGCAATCGACCCATGTGACTGAAATGAAAGACGTTTCACATAAAAATAAAACTGCAGAGGTTAATTAAACATAACAATCTAAAAATTTTAGTTGAAAAGATTTTTTTATTTTACTTTGTGTCGATGTGTTTAAAAGAAACTGAGTGACTCCTTCTTCCCATTCCGTAAAACAGATTTTTTTATTACTGATTGGACAGAACATTTTACTGAGAGCACCAATTATGATAATTTCTTAAAATATAAAGAGCTAATCCATAATAATCCTAACTCATTGATTTTTCGTGAAAACCAAAGGTTTTCCTATGATAAAAACATTAAAAATAATATTATTAAGTCCGATTGCTTATGTTATTGGCTTATAAGAGTATTTCTTTCTATGGCGAGTCGTTTTTTAATTCGCATCATAGGAAGAAATGTTAGTTTAGTATTAGCTGTTATAAAGTATTTATAATGCGATTTGATTGTTGCCTTGATTGATTAAAATCGAAAAATTTAATGATAAAAATAAACATTGCTTTATTTATACGAAAAAAGTAGTTTTGAACAAGGAATTCCTGTTTTAATCATAGCAAACAAGGATTAAAAATTGTAAACCTCGTATACTACATTCGATCAACGCCTCTTCAAAAAAATTCTTCGAATTAACACAGCTTAGTATCTTTTGCACTGAAAAAAAAATGCTAGTTTTTACGAATATCCATCGTAGGAAGCTGATTTGTTGTGTTCAACTTTAGTTGCAGATATTTCTTTTAAGCTACACATCTTACTTCCATTATCATTTGTTTGATGTCCCCAAGAATCTGAAAATATATGATATTTGCGGTGAATGTCTAAAAACGGGAAGTCCTAAGCAGCAGATACAAGAGATTCCCACTGTCCCATTAACCGTAGAAGTTGAGGCATTTCCCTATTGGATGTCTCCATAGAAACCTCATCTGCGCATAAGAGCGAGAGGAGGAACAAAGATTTGCTGACTTTTCAAAGAAGCAGACGAATTGAGAACTGCCCCAAAGTCTGCATAGAAGATTTTCAGGTACCATTTCTTTCCATATACCTTTAGAAATTATTTTTGACTTTTGAATGCTTAACTGAATGCTTAACTTTCATTTATTTAAATAATTATTTTGAAACTTTTATAACATAACTGTTAACGGTTAATATGAAGACGAGTAGAATTTAGAGAAAGAAGTAATATTCTTTTTTAATTATAATTGTTTTTAAGTTGAATGCTGTACATATTTCAAAATGGTAAAGAAGACGCCCCCCCCCCCCCCCCCTCCCGCATTTTTGACTGAGCGTTAGCGAGGTTTTGGTTTAACTCGACCGTTCGGCATTTCGTCTGTAAATTTGTTTGTTAGTTTGTTTCGCAGTCACGACCCAAATCGTTGTTCGATTTTCTTCAAATTTGGCATGAATGTTCATTAAATGTATGTTGTTTTTTTAATTTTTTTTTTGGTCGCGAGGTTTACTATTCCCAAAACTACTAGTTAGATAAATCTTAAATACAGGGTGATCCCAAATTATGGACGGGGTTTCCTTACTTCATCACTGTTGATTGAAAAACATGGAAAAAACTGATAAAGTATTAAGTGCATATGTTGTGACGAAACCAGCTTTTTCTGATATTGTTGATGCACTTGAAGACTTTTGTGGGATTAGGCTTTTACGGCAGAGCAGCATGTTGACGCTCGAGAAAGTCGCATAAAAAGAGACGAACTTGATGTACAACAATTGTATTCATGGTTAGAGTTGCATGATCTTTTTTATCAAATTCCATTTCCGTTCTTGTATCCCTTGGAACTGGAGTGACCGGAAATGATTTGATTAATTTCCATCAATCAAAAGAAGTTGTAACTCGAAGAATGAATTAACTAGCAGAACAACAGTTTCAGGATATAAAATTAAGAAAATGTGATAAAGTGCGGCCTCTAACAGCAGTTAATTCTTCACGAAAAGTGCATGACCGAATAGTGGATTCACTAATTTTGTATCAACGAATGTTTCGTAAAAGAGATGAGAATCTTTCAACTTTCTTCAAATATGAAATGGCTTCTTATCTCCTTTATCACAATTTATTTTCTCTGGAAAATGGAAATTTTTCAAATCTGCTTTGTACAATTATTTTACCAGTTGTGACCAAGAAAGTGAAGAAATTTTGTTGAAAACTGTAACAAGGCATGTAATGGATGGCGGTCACTATCTACATGCACTTCAGTGGAACACCAAAGAGAAAAATCAGACATATCTGGACTTGTGCAACTCTTTCGTTAAGTATGTACAAAAGAACTTCGGCCCTTGATTCACAATCTATGAAAGTACCAGTCAGACCCCAAGACCTGTTGTCAGTAGTGGCGCTAGGAATTGCCCGACGGGGGGGCTAGTCTTTCCCGACAGGGGGGCTAATATCCCCGACGTAAAATACACGTATAAAATTTTCCTAAATAACATGTCGAGGATAAATATTGCGTAACTAAATGATTATAACTAAATGCTTGTAATATTTAATGGGTTATTACTAAAGAATTGCAGAGTTTCAAATATTCTGGACTGCAATCAACAAGTATCATTTTTATGTTGGAATAATTACTATTTAACTCGTGTACAGTTTTCGCAAACCTAAAGTATAGTGGGGAAAAGATAAGTAAAAAAAAATATACAAATCATACCGCTCTGTCATTTAATTCAGTGGTTTTTTTTTATTTAAAAACAATGATAAAACATTTATATTTATAAAAGGCAACGGAAATGAGCGATGAGTTATTTCTTATGAAATTCTTTTCATAACATTGAGCTGTAGGTCAATCATGGTTGAAGATGAAAAAGTTTTTTAAAAAATTTTAAGCATTCGTTTATTTCTTCCACGACCTTTTCCAAACAATATATTTACGACTGAGATAACAAATTTAAAAGTCCACAAAAAAATAGGAAGTGTGACATATTTTTTAAAGAAATATTTTAATTTTTCGAAGACATTTTGGATTTGTACTATTTTTGAAAAAATTATATTAAAAAGATTTTTTTTAATACTTAACTTTCTGTGTATCTTAAAATCAACACAATCTGTTATCCGTAACATTTCACTTTCACCATGATATCGTTTTTTTTTTAAAAAACTTTGAAGCGATTTCGTTCAATTTTAGAAGTAATCTAAATTTTCTATAAATTTTAATGTCGTATGAAACAGTGAACATATAAAATTAAATGTTTGTTACATAAAAAAAATGCCGTTTTTAATTTTTTAGTCAGCCTGAAAAATTAAAGCTGAATTGACAATGGAATCGTCTGTGTCTAATACATAGAAATCTCATATTTTGACTTTTGTTTAACCTAATAATAATTTAGGAAATATATATTTGTTAAAAATTCAAATTTATTTAATCAATTCAATCTTATATTTTCATTTTACTCACACTAACATGTTTAAATTACCTAGTAGGACTAATTAAAAATTTCATGGATTTAACGACTGTCCATTCAATGG
The DNA here is from genome assembly GCA_963932185.1 of Troglohyphantes excavatus. NCBI lineage: Eukaryota > Metazoa > Arthropoda > Arachnida > Araneae > Linyphiidae > Troglohyphantes > Troglohyphantes excavatus. The sequence continues at coordinate 61,263,007 of OZ010676.1, read as the reverse complement.
AAAACTATTTCTGTCTACCTAATTGAACCATGATTGTCCTTTAAAATAGGATCTGATTTCTTCTGAGCGGATTTTTTAGAACAAATATTTCTCAATATATTAATTTTAACGATCCAACATGAAAAACTTATTCCATATTGATATTTTATTATTAAATTACAAATAAATTTAAATTTCACAAAATGTACAGTAATAAAAATTGTAATAAAAATAAAGGTATTTTTTAAACTTCATATAAAAAATGTACTGTTAGAAAAAAGTACCATACTAAATAAATTAAATAGGCAATATAAAAATTGCAATAGTTCTTCGAAATGCAGAAAACATAAAAATCAACAAACGATAGGACTCCGTTTTTAACAAAATAAATAAAATATTATTAAATTGTCATGTACAAATAATTAAAAAAAAAATCACAATAATTTTTAAGACATCTCACCTTATACGAATTGCATCAAAGTTTGACGGTACTGTAGTTCCCAAATCCACTATATGATAATTGATCATCGCAGATCGGACACTCACTAATCTCAATGCATTGCCTACTTTACTGCATTTTTACTCTTTTAAAAATTAAAAACAGCAAACTTTATCAAGTTTTTTAAACCTTTCTCAAAGAACGGAACTCGGACTGTTCTACTGCTTCGTACAATACAAGTGATCGGTTCGTTTACTGGACCTCCTTTTTCTTAGAAACCTTAAATACTAGTGTACCAACACCAGTCAGCAGTCCTCTCTGTGTCCTATCCTATGCAGAGGCGTGACCCCCAAATTTAAAGAGAGCTTGCCAGTGAAAAGCCAGCTAAAAGAACAAAAAAACTATAAAATGGAAAAGGGTGTTCTTGAATGAAAATATTTTGCCTTTAGTTCTTTTCCTTTGAAGATGACAGATGACAGTTTTACCACCTTAATTGTCCTTTTAGCGGCATTGCTCCCAATACCTCGGTGGCCGCCTCGGCCGGACAGTTTAGTATGCCCCCTAAGGCTGAACTGGATCCGAGTCGAGAGGGGCGTCTTGCCGTCCCTTTGTCAAGAAACACAAGGGGGTCGAGAAACATAGAAGAGGGACCAATGTTCTCACTCGATGAAATTGATTTGATCTTTTGGAGGCATCTGTCTGGTCTGGGAAATAAAGCGACTCTCAGACTGCCGTGGACGGCTAAATTGTTCTTCTATGGTCAAGTGACAATGGTTGCCTCGACAAAAAGTAAAATAAATTTTACGTTTGGAACTAGACTGTGCAAAATCCGATATATTTGTCCACATTCGTTAAAATGAAACTACGTGAACATAAAACATGGTAAACTGAGACAGCAATTAAATGACTATTGTTTTTTTTCTGTATTATTGAAGTAATCAATGTTGGATGAAATTTTTTTTTTTTGCGTCATGCCAAATTTGTTTCGTAAAGACAATGTACAAAAAATAGTTCAAAACGGAGTTTTTTTCCTAATTATTGACTTACAGTTGTATAATAAAAAATCTGTTTTATTTTTTGTTTTTATAATAGGTACAATTTAAGGTAAAGCAGGTCCATTCTACACGAACAAGTAAAACGCGCGTGAGCTTCTCGGTGATTCGAGAACCCATACCGTATGAATTCTCGAATCACCGAGAAGCTCACGCGCGTTTTACTCGTTGACATAAAATGTAGAATTGTGTAACATGGGCCTTAGAGTCATATACTTGCTTTTTTTTTTATGACCAGTAAAATGGATGAATCAATACACGTTTATTGAAATAATTTTACAGATGGTAATACCGGAGATACGTATTTTGCTCAGTATCCATGATCAATTGTACAAACGAGAGACGGTATTTTATAAGAGTAAAAATTTTTTTCTTTACATGTAATGTTTTTAAAATCGTATCTGTGTAAAGGGTGCATGCTATTACTTTTCAATTAACTGCGTTAAATACCCTTACGTTACATCCAGCACTCCCAGCAAGCTCATACACGGAGAATATAGTATCTTGGTCGGGAAAAGGGCGAATTTGACAACCATCCGTTTACACATGCGTTACACACATGCTGAGGATTGAACTCGCGCCCATCGGATGCTTGTCCGAGCCCCTTATTCGGACATAAAAGTCGGGATTTCAATGAACTGTAACATTGTTGGAATTCTGCCTGTCAAGATGACACAGATTTATTTTATTAAAAAAAAATTATTTAATGTTTCACAAAAACTTGTTTTTAACAATTAAATTAACACTTCTTCCCCGACGAACTTCATAATTCTGCCCGACAGGGGGGCTTGGCTTGCCCGACGGGGGGGCTGTAGCCCCCCCCAGCACCCCCAGTGGCGCCACCTCTGCTTGTTGTAGTTGTGTTTGATGGATATGATGATCCAGACACAAAAACATATGCGCAGGTGCAAGTTATCTAGCCCACCTTATTAATGTTGCTGATCACTTACCTGAGTTTTCAAACCAGACAAGGCTTTTCTCTAATGAGGACAACAAAATGCAGTTCATAGTCTCGCTGAAAAATGCTTTCCAAAGCAGTGAGATTGAAGTTCGACAGTCAACTGGAGATATTTACAGGCTGATCGTGCAGACTCCCATCAAAGAACCTTCTAGTGCCATTGTAACTCAAGATATAGACATTTTAGTAATTACAACGGATCTTGCTGCAGCAGAACAGGAAATCTACATGCTTAAACCGAAGGTTGGGAGGAGTAAACGGAAATTATTTTCTTCTCTAAGCCTTCAAGAGCAACACGTCGATGTGGAAAAAAAACTATATTCTCTTGACTCACGCGTTCAGTGGATGCGGTACCCAGGGCCGCGGGGCACTGTCATAGAAACAAATTCGTGGGACCCTTTAGTTAGGAGGGTTATAATAAATACAAGTGTTGAAATGCACATTGGGATGGGGGAAAGGGAGCGTGTAAGTCTTTTTAAGTGGCGGCCAATCGTCGAAAATGTTAATGCAACTATAAAGATGTGACCCCCCCTACCTCCTCTCACTTTCCACAACCATACATGAACGGAAATTCTGTAATTTTTATTACTGAAACTCAAATCAATGTTTCCTTTCAATTTTTATGAAATAATAACGTGCGAAAAAAAATAGAAAACATTTATTTATCGAAAATTAAATCAATCCTCTTTCTTTTAAACTTATCAAGACAAACTTAAGACTTATAAAGACACAAAATATCTAGACATTCAATATCTTTAAATCTGACGTCAAATTCCATTTTTATGGTATCCAAAATTTCAATATATAACATTGCAAATTTCTTAAACACATCCTCATCTTTTATACATATGAGCCTCGTTTACCGAGACCATAAAAGCCAGTATTTATTTTGAAAATGCCCATTTCCGATGTAAAAAACCCCATTTCTTGCTGGTGCGATTGACTGTCCCAGCTCCCCCTTTACGAACTATTATGGAGCATTGGTAGGACCGCTCTCCCCTTTGGCCAAACTTTTATTCAAAGCTAATAAATTGTTGAAAAAATTAAAATGAACTCCACTCTATGGTGATGGCGATTAATCCATCTTATCCAGCATCATTCCAAACGCCCTTTTTAATTCTGACGATCAAACACGGTGACAAATAATTTTGTAAATTAAAACTACCACTTACCAAGAGAAAAGCACATACCATGATGATTTAAACTTACGACCATGCTCAGATGTATCCCCCCCCCCCCTTTTTTTATGAATGAACAATTTTGGTGACAGTTTATTTCTTTAAGTAGATGGCGTTTATTATCTTCTTTCCATCTTCTAAAAGAAGTTTCAAGCAAGACGCATACTTTTTCATAACGGGCTTCATGTTTCAAAATGGTTAAATTATAAATTTTAATATTAATTTGAGTAATAAGAAAATACACGTGTAAACTTATAGCTAAAACTATTTCCGTTTGGAAAGATTCTTGGAAATTCTCGGTTCCCGCTCTCTCCTGCGATTCACGCACGAGCCAATCAGTTTATCGAATTCACAAGTACTGCCAATTTGGAAAATTCCTAAAGGGCAGCAGCTCGTCACTATACTACTTTAGAGAGCGCGGAGGGAAGGCTCCATTCTACGTAGAGATTGTCATCCCGCCCCTAGCTGCCGCGGAGCCTTGTGCCTCTTTTTTTAAGAGTGTTGAAATAAATACATGTTTCAAAGGACACATCAGCTCCTCCCCCCCCCCCCCCCCCCCTACAATCACAAAAAAAAGCAAACTTTATCTAGTTAATTTCAAAATTATATTAAATCCGGAACAAAAAATTATTATACACTACCTCCTTCTCCATATATCTTTACAACATTTCCTGAACTTTTGCTTCAAACAAATGGGGATTAAAGCCAGGTCCGTCCTTAAAGTATATGATGGAGAGACGAATGACATACTTTTGCCGTCTGAAATCGTAATTGTAAGTTTTGCAAATTTATTAATTTTAAAAACAGGTGTTCAAATTCATAATGCATACCATTGCCCTTATTATTATCATTACGGAAAGAATATTTTCACTCTATTCTATTCAAGAATTGTTCTGGACAAAAATCTAGCGTTTTATATACGACATCGATATATTGCAAAGGTGTTAATTTTAAATCCATCAGAAAATATAGTTTACAAATGGACATTTTTTAAGCTTTGAGTCACGGGAGGTTATACTTTTTGCGCAGGCTATAGGACTTTGAATTTTGAAAAAATTTGAAAATTGTTGCAGTATAAATATAGACGGCCATCTATGCTTGTTCGACTTCGAAAAACTCTTTTACATATCACATATCCCATTTGTAATCTAATAACTTCACACAATAATATAAAAACTCGTGTTATTGAACATTGTGTTAAGAATATTAAAATACAAATAAAACGTTAAAACTACGCAATACAAATACATAAAATGTAGGCATGTTTCGTGAGATACATCTCCCTTCATCAGCAGAAATGAAAAGTCTGTGTGCACAACAAAATGAAATAAACCCAGAATTGAAAGTGTTGTCAAATAACAAAATCTATCTCAATCGGTTGGAGTTAACTACTGTGTGCCAACAAGCGGGAAATACCGGAACAGCAAAGGTTTCATTGAAAATCGAATCAATATTGCTAAAAATGTTAAACGACTCCAGGAAGTCAAGTTCGGCTGGAGATTTGGGTTTGCAAATAAAATATGTATTAGAAAAATTAAATATGTGATTATGTTTCCAAGAGTGCCTGGCAATGGAGAACTTATCCCAAGATCAGTCATAAAATTTCTAAAATTCTCAGTAAATTCGACATACGTTCCATTTTTTCACCTATCAATAAGATGACCGTCCACAACTCAAATACCCCATTGACGACCTTAATAACTGGGGCATCATATATATTATCTCATGTCAATGTGGCATGCCATATATCGGTCAAACAAAGATTTCGTATTAAGGAGCATCAAGCACATATTGTCAAATAAGAAATAAAGAAGTCCTACATTGTCGGGCACTTTTGGAAACATAATCATATATTTAATTTTTCTAATGCACATTTAATTTGCAAACCCAAATCTCCCGTAGAATTTGACTTCCTCGAGGCGTTTTACATTTTTAGCAATATTGATTCGATTATCAATGAAATCTTTGCTGTTCCGGTATTTCCAGCTTTTTGGCACACAAAGTTAATTCTAATCGATTGAGATAGTTTTAGTTCTTTGGCAAAACTTTTATCTCTGAATTTATTTCCTTTTCGTTGTGCACAAACCCTTTTCTTTTCTGTTGATGAAGGCTAATGTATCTCTCGAAACATGTATAGATTTTATGTATTTTTATTGCTTAGTTTTAACGTTGCATTTTAATAAAACTACGCATAATATTTTATCACTTTAATTTTATCGCATTTATCAGTGCTATATGTCTACTCTGTCTAAAACCATGATATTCAAGAAAAAAAGGAGAAACAGTTTTCTTTTTTTTTTTTTTATGGTTCCAAGGATGGGAAACAAACAATGGACAATTCCCATATTTTTTAAAAATGATTAAAAACTACTTTTTTTAAATAAAAAAAACATGCTGATTTCAAATATCCACACGAAATTCACCCCAAAAAAATATTTTGTTAAGTATAACGAAAGGAGACTCCCACTCGAGTCGCACCGAAATTGGCTGCTCCGATTGTGACCTGCCTATAACCTAAACACAGATCAGCTTTATTTGGGGTAAAGCGTTCTTCTACCGTTCTTTGTGTTTGATTGATGTTTGACAAAAATGCGAATTTTGACATCATGAAGTTAAAATAATTGAACACACTAAATAATTAATACTGCATACCTTCTTTACCTTTGTAGTGAATGTCGAACATCAAAATTTTCTCGACCTGTTAGATTCCCTTCTTTTGGATATTACATGCTAAATATAAAATGCTAGGAGGCTCCGCTCCCTGCTCCGCTGACGCTCCGCCAACCCCCGGAGGATTTCTACGCAATGCTCATAGGTTTTCTTCGCAAACCAATTCTCGCTTAGCTCGCTATAAGGTAGGACACAATAACAATGTGTCCTAGTAACAATACTTTTTTAATTATATTACTAAAAACATTAAAAGTTGAAACTGAAAATTTAAATTATAATTCAAGTTGGCATCAATACATTTTTCCTCATTAAATTAATATAAAATCATTTAAACTAAAACTTTTTAAACAACAAGTGGAAAACAATGGTACCACTGGCGTGCCTACCATTATTTATTATTTTTCGAGTTATTTTCATGCCTTTTCTGCGTTTTAGCTCAATTTCTAACATTATTTGTAGTTTGTTTTGGATATAATTGACAGAAAGCTTACCATATTCTTGCCTATTAGAAATGTGTAATTTACTGAAATAATACGTCATACAGATGGAGTTCATGTGAACCTAGTTTTAAAAATTTCTAACTGATGGCGCCATCTCAATTTTCCGTAAATTTGCAGTTTGGGTTCGTTTTACAAAACTTCTTTTTTTAATATAATAAGGCTTATATTTTTCCTAATTTAAGCTGACATCATCAAAATAATTATTTACCAATGAATTGAAGGGGTTAATCGTCAAAATGACTTACATAATGGCAAGATACAAATGCGGACGCAACAGATTTTTGTAAACAAAATAACTGTTGCCATTCCGAGTAGAGAAACAGCGTTTTTCAATCACCGCGTAAGTGAATTATATATAAAGATAGGTCCGTTCTAAATCAGCATTTATTGTTAAAGTGGGAACTGTGTATTCACCGTTTGCATATTTTTCTAATATAACTTAAAATTATCATTTAAATATATCATCTAACATTTAAGGTCGACGTTATTTTCAATATTACTGCATTTGATAAAGGACATAAAGTTTGAAAAAAGTTTATTTTCTTTCCTGAAAAACACACACACACAAATGCTGAATAGTTGACTGTAATCTTATTTCCATCGATCAACAAGTTTAAAAGAAATACTAAATTAAAAAAAAAATTTGTTCAGGTTTTAGAATTGACTGCGTCAGATCTTTTCTGCACATTTTGAAACAAGAAGAATCGTTGTTGCATATTCACATTTTATTTTCTTAACGAAAAAGTGTACAAGTTAAACTAGTCTTCAAATTTAGCATTCAAGGGATTTAAGAAGTATAATTGTTATTTTTAGACAACTGAGTAAACAATGACAGCAACATGTTTTTGAAAATATTTTAAACATCTTTTATAAAAGAAATTAAAATATGTGCGATGTCGATTAGAACAAAAGAACGTTGGTTCACGACTTCCCTCTGAGAAATTCTAAAGCAGGTGAACTTGAAAACGACCTGACGGATACAAACGTGTATACCGTACACGTAATATAAAAATTGATAAAAATTCTCTTTTTTGAAATAATTTTACATTATAAAGAATTAGGAGGACTTTTGGAACCCTGCTCTACTGATATAATTCAAAAAAATATTTTTGTAAAAAAAGGAATGGGTTGAAAATATAAATTAAACATCTTTGCAGTGTAAACAAACCTACAGATTCGAAATTTTGTTTATCCGTCAGAGGGTTAAGATGGGGGATATAAACAACTCGCGGACCTTGGATGCCTAGGTTGCTACTCTCAGGGTTAATCATGAGCATTCTCATTGCCGATGTCTAAAAGGATGCAAGTCGACTTTTGCCTTTCACTTGTCATTTTGAAGAACATATCACGCTCCTGTGCGTGGCCCAGCAACGAACGTGTTAAAAAAAACGGATTGTATGATTGTCATATAATGATACTTTTTACAGGGGGTAGAGTGCCATAATAATGCTTGCTTGTGCTAAAAAATTATTTAAACGTCTTCTACTACTAAACAAACTAATAGTACTAAGTTTTTGCATTATATATAGTATTAATACAGCAATAAAATTCGTATAGTACAACATTCATACCGTACGTATTATCAAGTACAACTGTGGATGGGAAATAGGGATGAGCTTAGTAGTTATTACTAAAGAAACGATATTATAATGAAATAACTAGTATATTTAACTGTTATTTGATATCATAAGCGAGATTAAATGTCAACCTAGGAATTAGGCGCCGCAAAACATCAAATGCTAAATTTTCATGAATTTTTTTATTAGTTGATAGTAGGATTTATTTTCATTAAAATACTGTTATGATCCAACACTTAATAATATTTCAATAAATTATTTATATTATATAAACATATTAATTTCTCCTAATCATTTTTACGTCATTAAATGCATATTGACGATCTCAATATACACATAAAGAAATTCATTGCTATTCAATTTTTGTCAACTTACACTTTTAACTTCCATCCAAATTTTGTTTTTATTTAATATAGCGCAATATACCAGACCGTGATAAATAAGAAAATAACATTTATAATTTATGCTATTTTCCTTGTACAATGCAACAGAGTACCAAAGAATCACTTTCAGTTAAAAATCATTCAGCTAAATGCGAAACGCAAGCAAAATATCTTTCTCCGAACCTCCAAAGAACCCAAAGAATTTCTATAATATAAACAAAATACACTCGAAAACTGATTCACACATTCATGCCAACCAATACAAAAAAATCTACCCCACACCAAACGTATTGAACCCATCCACTGCTGCACAAAGCAATAAACTTTCGCCGACTAGAACACTAAAAAAATTTCCTGTTACAATGCAAAATATCCTGATACAATGCAATCATACGATAAAAAAAATCATACGTACAAGACAGAAATTTTAAAGAGAATAACCGCGTGTACGGCAGAATCTTTAAACAAAATAGGGATTCAGTGTCCAACTATTGCGACCATGAGACGTTTCTAGCAAAGAGCATGTAGTTTGGACGGTGACCTTGTGTGTGAAATGCTGATACACATTTTCTATAAAGCTCAATGTTTATTGGCTCTGGCACATTTTACACGAATACACAACTGGCTTTCCTGTTTTTAGTAACATCAAAGTTGAGTTGCTTTTGCGTTTATTCTGGATATCGTCATTATACAAAGTTTTCAATGACAGAATATAAGCTTCACTCCAATACACAGAATACTTGACCCATCAATGCAAATATAATTACTAAAGACTATTGATCATCTGTATATTTATTTCGAAATTAATAAAAATAAGTTTATTGTCCTTTCCCTCGACATGCGTTTACGCTGAAAATTTGAAAACAACAGTGGCTATTTACCAGACATAGACAACCAGGTTAATAAACACAAGTGTCTATAATGACAAACAGTTTAGGAATGTAATTTAATAAAACTTTAAAAGGAAAGAGCCCCAAAACTATTAAATAAACAGAAAATTTAAACGTTTGTTTTTATTTGAAGCTATTTAGCCCAACCAAACAGTTTGCCGATTTGGGCAGTATAAAAGCGTGGTATGCTAGCTCAGATTTTATCCTCTCATCCAAGCACGGATCCAGGTGGTGGGGGGGAGGGTAAAGGAGAAATTACCCCCCCTAACATCTAAGATTATATTTTCAAAAGTCACCTAGGCAATGAAAAATTTCAAACTAAGAATTTTTTTTTGCGAATCGTGATATATATGCATTGCTTAACGTTCTTTAAAACTTCCCAATACTCGGAAAAACTTTCGATTATCAAGTAGCTTGGATGGTGTTGGGGGAGGGCGTCAAATTTGGTGTTCATGATAACAATATACTGTATTACCCCCCCTAACAATAATCTCTGGATCCGCCCTTGCTCTCATCTGACCATGCTTTAAAGTTACTAGGCAGTGTTCTCGGGTCTTTCTTTCGGGATAGATACCGAAACGTTGCCAAAACGCACTGTGCAGCTCTATTGTTACGTTAATTTAACCAACTAACTGAGCGCCGTGATAGCCTGGTAGTCACGACAGCGGACTCGAGGATTATATATCGACACGAGGGAATATTCCAGGGTCCTTCCTTCAAAATAGACCCGAACCATCGCCATCAGTCCACTGTGCAGCTCTAGTGCAACGTTTCTTCAATCTACCTGCTAACAAAAAAATTTACCACCATTTTTTTAAAATTATATTTACTGTTTTTCGTAATGTCCAGCATGTTTAATTTAGTTCAACCACTCGGATGTTGCTATATAAACAATTTAATAATTATAACATCTTTTTTTTTCTTATTTTAGTGAAATAAGCAAAACATTTAAATTTTTAAATAAAAATAGTTATATTTTAATCAAACCGTATTTATCATAATGATAAGAGGTTTTTAATTTAACCGAATCTTCCAGATAATACCTGATAAAGAATTTATTATATATAGTGACACAATTTAATTTATTAGTTTAGTAATGCAAAGCCTTTTACTAATATTTCCTATAATGGTTATGGCAACATATTAAAGATTATTTTTAACAGGGCTTTCTGGTTATTTAGTGTCCCAGATTTTAAAGATAAAATCACTCATATCGTTTTAGAATTAAAAGCAGATATATTATGCGCATTAGATTTCTCATATATACAAAATCATTGTATTTCAATTTTGAAGATCTTTTACAGATTTTTGAAGAAAATCTGTAGAATTTCAGTTTTGAAGATCTTTTACAGATTTTTGAAGAAAATCTGTAGAATTTCAGTTTTGAAGATCTTTTATAGATTTTTGAAGAAAATCTGTAGAATTTCAGTTTTTTGCAGATTTGTTTGCAGAAAATTTCTAGCTGAGAATATTGCAAATAACTTATCGTAAAACATAGATACAGTTCTAGAATTTTGCAAGCATATTTAAAAGATTCCGAACTGTAATTTTAGCAATTAAAAAAATAATCGAGAATTTTACAATTTTTTAGTATTGTGTCCATTGTTAAATTAACTAATAATGAAATATTTAATGAAATTAAAGCGTTTATTTAAAAAAAATGCATATAAGTTTTATGTAGTAAATTTAAAGCGATTTATCCATTAAAAACTGATTTGGACTACCTTGGTTTTGGGCCCACTCTGTCTACGATTGTTTGATAATACTTTGTGAAACGGGTTTCTTCCTTCTTTAATTGTGTAGCTCTCTTTCCGAACACAATGCTGCCACCCCTCCACTCGTTTGCTGAAGGAGGTATTGTGGGAGGGAAATGATATTTGTGGATCCCTGGATCAGCAAGTTGGAGAGGGAGAAATGCACGACCTCAGCATATAGCTATCGATTACTCACTCCTTCACTACACAAATCCGATTTTAGAAACCTGCTTTTTCAATGGGTGCCTTGTTTCGAAAGAAAACGTCGAAAAGGGTATAGAGGAGAAATTAGCACGGTTCTTTATTCTGGACTGTTTCCTAATGTTGTTAGGAATGAATCAAACATAAATCGATTGAAATCAATATTTACGCTTATTGTTCTGTTGCGCAATTTTTTTAGGTTTATTTATAAAAATTTCTAGTTTAATGATCATTTAAAAAATTATCCCAAATAGTTTACACTGGTGGAGTAATTGTGAACATGCCTGGAGCGCATTTGAATAATCCAAAAATGAGCAGTCTAGTTTCAAAACCAGATAAATCCATTTTCATAAATTTTACAGGAGACTCCAAAAACGATTGACAGACATGTACTTTTGGATATAAATTCATGACTTTGAATACATTTTTAGATTGGATACAGACAGTTTTGGTTACTACCGCTTTGCAATGTGATGTAGTGCATTATTGTAAAACTTGGGGGAATTATAAAAAAAAGCGATTTTTCGAAAATTGTGAATCTATCTGATTTCGAAACTAGACGGCTCACATATGATTGTACGGAAAATGCTGTTTTAATTTATTTACATCTATTGTTGAATTTGCATATTTTTCTATTGATATCATCCTGAACATTGTGCAGATGTATTTCAAAATAATTTTAATTTCATTGCTTGATGCATCTGAAACCTGGTCATCTGATGCTTAGTATGTAATGTTATATGATATAATTAATTTTTGAAGTACAAATTACTGTGCAATTTACGAAATATAAACACACTAATAATTTAAATTAAGCTGGAGGCACTTCTGACATATTCCCATATGCCCCATATAGTTTGTTCACAAGTGCCACTTCGATGAATTTTATTCTAACTTGCAAAAATTACTCTTAACAGAGATAAGAAAAAAATAACTTTTCATAAACTTTAATTATTATTGCAACTATAGCGTGCAAAAATAATATTTTACTTAAAAAAAATATTTAGAACATGTTTTTACTTTAAAAAATATTTAGATATTGCATTTACTTTAAAAACAACAACATTTTTGTACTGCACACATTTAAAATGTTTGATTGTTTTGTAAGTTTGACGAATATATGGCATCTGTATTACTATATGTTGGTAATTTTGGGATACTTTTTCTTAAGGTAAACTGGGTGAACTAAGCACTGTTCACATGTGCTCCATGTTCACACCCAGCTAGAATTTTTCAACAAAAAATCTACAAAAAAAAACTGTAGAAATTTGAGACTGAAGAAAAAATCTTCACATGGTTTTCTACAGAAAAAATCTGAGCATTTTTTTTCTTCAAATAATCTGTAGATAGTTTTCTTCAATCCGAATTACCTACAAATTTCTACAGAAAATTTGTAGATTTATTTTCTTCAAATAATCTACAGATTTTCGTCAGTCTCAAATATCTTCAAACTTCCACAGAAAATTTTCAGATGTCTATTCTTCAAATAATCTTCAGATGTTTTTTTTTTTCAAAAAATTTGTAAATTTTTCCCTTCGAGCATCGATTCTTTGTAGTAGAAAAGTCATGACGTCACTCTCGCTAACATTAAAGTGAAAATAATATGTCTGACTCATGTTCCGTGGTTAACTACGCCATTCCATTCATGATTTTTTATAATTAATTCATAAAAATATCCTGTTCTTAATGAATGAATATTATATGATGTAACTGTTTTTTGCAGCTATTTTCGAAATGATATTTTTCGTATAAAAGTTGTATTGCTTGGGATGAGGTGGAAGTTGATTTTCGAGGTTGTCGACTTTATCGGTTTGTTCACTTTGTTCGATTTGATCTGTTCGTTCGATTTGATCGATTCTTTCGACATGATCGATATGTTCGAATTGAAGGAATTGATCAAATCGATTAAATTGATGACTATTTAAAGAGGTTGGGTTGTTCAAATGAGGGAGGGCGAGAAGGTAACAAATAAAAAGTAAGTAAAACGAAATGTTGTAAATCACTATATTGTATACATGTGTTTTTTGTAAAATCTCCATGGTTTTGCTAAAATAATTATTTTTTGTATAGGTAGCAATACAATGTAAAAAGGTTCTACGTTTTAGCGCTTTTTTCTGTCATCTAAATTAGATGGTTAGTGGATTTAGTGGTCTTAAAAAAATCTAAAAACAATGAGAATGCTTTTAAATACTTATAAAAAGCCGTATCTCCAGCAACAAAATTGAGAATTAAGCTATATCCTAAGAAATTCTTTTCAAAGGATAGGTCTGCTGCCGTAGTTATATTTATTGCATTTAATATTCATTGGAGAACTTAATTACGTAAAAAGTCTGCAATGTTTTGTTATTTTATTTTTATTTTTGTTCCCAATTTCCTATCAAACGAGATAAAAATTATATCATTTGTCACGGAGTGATAGTGTCGAAATCAATCCTCTTAAAAGCATATAATATGATGTTCCTATCCTGATGCCTCATTTTATAGACGTTTAGCTAGTGGGATTAATTGACAATGTAATGGATTTACGACTGCCCATTTTTAATTCAGGACCGCCCTATTGAGCCATGACTGCACGTTAGAATATGACCTGATTTCTTCTGAACTGATTTTTATATAAAAAAATCTACATCTACACTTAATCTTCTACACTTAAATAGTAATGGTAAAACTTGCATTGTTCTTTTAAATACGGAAAACATAAAAATCAATAAACAGCAGGACTCCTTTTTGAACAAAATAAATATAATATTAAGTAGTCAAAGGCATAATTAATCTTTTTATTTTTTTTTATTTTTTCACATGAACTATTAAGACATCTCACCTTTTCGAATTGACATCAAAGTTGAAGTCTTAATGCAATGTTGATTCTCTTCCCTTTTCCTCTTCTTTTTTTTAAAAAAAAAGACAGTTTGCCTTTCATAAGGAAAGAATGACAAAATAGAGCCTGGACCATAATCCTACTTCTTCCTCCTTAGTACAAGTAGGGTCGGTCCGTCTCGAGATCCCAGGGCATATTTTAACATAGAGTTGGTGGGGATTTTTCCCTACCAGTGCGTAGAAATGTCCCACCAGTCATGCAGATTTGCCCCACCGGAATTTTTTTTGTTTAATCAATTTTCCATAGTAAAAACATAAACTTGAATCTGTGGCATAGGAAAGAATGACGTTAGACAGAGACAGATCCCCATTCTTGTGCAAAGGGCCGATTTTGACACTCAATCTCCTCAGATCCCCATTCCTACAGATGTCGCTTAACTTAATCGGAAAATTACCGGGACGACTATCGTATCTTTAACGAGGGAAAAAAGCTTTTACACCCCTCCCCCGTCTAGCTATTTCCCCTCCACAAAAATCCTTTTGTTCAGAACTGAGAGATCGAGCAGTTGACAATACATTTCGGATTGCCTACCGTTCAAAATCGTTTTATTGAACCCTTCCTTATCTACGCAGGAAGTGGTGTGCTTAAGTGGACACCAGCTGTTTTTTTATAGTCGGGAAAACTCCTGGCATGTATTTGAAGGGATTAGGGCAGAAATATATAGCCTGGAGGTGTGGGGGGGAGGGGGGTTATAAGAGATGGAAATTGTTTTAATGCATCCTTTTGGTATGGTTCTCTTGAAATGTTGCCAATACAAAAAAAAAACTTTTCACAAACAAGACGAGCCAGTATCATTCCGTAAGCCGATCTTTCACTTCAATTTTAAAAGATATTTTTACCTGTATTTAACAGCTACAAAAAGTAAGTAAATTACATTTTTTTATGTATATTTCTTTTACGGTCTTTAGTTTAACTAAATTTTATTTGTATAACTAAAAGATATTTCTAATTTTAACTTTTGGGGGAAAATGTATTTCCCGATGTTAATAGCATTTTGAAGGGATCATTATTTACAAATTTTAATACATATAAATAGTGGCCTAAATTTTTCAAAATTATTGGGGAGGGGTAGCTCTAATTTTTAATAAAATGCATAAACTATATGAACGTATAGCCAGTCTTTCAAAAGATTATTCAGATTATGCTTATGAATATGTTTTAGTTAGTTTCTTTTTAAAATTTTTATTGGTATCTGAATATGAACAAAATATATCATGGATGTATAATTCCAAAATTGCATATATAAGTTATTTGTACTAAATGTCTAGAGTGAAACGACAGCAAGAATAAGGCTAAAATAATTTATTTGAAAAATATCTTTTTTTTCGTTACTTACGTATGATCAAAAAGAAATCAAATATTTTTTATTAAAATTGTACTGAAAATATTTTATTTTTAGATATTCTCAATATATTGATACCAATATAAATTAAACAACAAGTAAAAAAATATTGGATATATTACTTTTTAACAATGTAATATGCCAGGTTAATGGAACTACTAACAAACTCGCCAATTATCTTACATAAAAGCCATTCGGTAACACATTCAAATTTTGGGACAGTAAGTCTTAGTCTCGCCATCAAAAATTTAATTTGATATTTATTTCGTAGGTTCAGAGGTGTAAACTTTTCAAAATTATTGTGGGTGGGGGGTGCCTCGAGCCCGTGGCCCAATACAAGCTTACGTTTATGCTAGGTTACATGAAATATATGAGTAACTTTAGAAAGGAAAAAGTGTCTGAGAGTTTGATTAAATAAATAAATTACTTCTAAACAATTGTACCGTCAGCCGTGACCTGATCAACCAATCAGAAGAGAGAGCGCCTACTTCTCCGGAAACGGAGTTGCGTGGGTAGGGAGAGACGAAATTAAAATGTAGACGCGAGCACGTCGATTTTTGTAAGTCTTTATTATTTTTGTATCACGCCTCATTAGCTGTAAGAATTTCTTTAATTATTAAATCTTTAAAATCCACTCGGCTATTTATTTGTGACGTTACACAATGCAAAAAAAAGTCAAAACTTTTGTAAATGCCATTTAATACTAGTTTTTTTATTGTTCTTAGATTTTTATTTTAGATGTTCATGCTTCAATGAAAACGGCAATGCTTCCAATACTTTTCTTTTTAATAATAATATTATAAATCCCAAATAACTCTGATTCATAATAAACTTCTATTTCCCCACCAGAATAATTTATTTATTTTAATCTTGAAAAAGAATTATTTAATATTTTCAAAAAATGTGAGCTTTAAGGGAAGTGGAGTTTGAAAGAGGACTTCCATTCATGTAATTTTAACTCGTGGTCGCACCACATTCCATGCAAGTGGAAATGGTAATTTCCTGCTGCAACAGATCATAGATCATAGGCAATCAGATAATCTCGAAACAATTAATAAGAGACTCATCGTAGTCTTAAATGGGAAATGAACAGCATTTAACAATCACCGCCCTTCAGTGCTAAAATTTCTGCATCTGAAGGAACGGCGACAAAAGTTGTCGGTGCATCAATTAACAAAAGCAGAGATTATATAAAAACATTTTTCAGAAATGATAAAAAGTTTTAAGAAAGTATTATGTTTTTTAAAAATTTAAAACTACTTATTTTCCTACAATTTTATGCTGTAAAATAAAATATTTTTCCGAATACAAATAAATAGAATATTATCGATATTATTATTATTGATAATTTCTTTTAAATAAACTTTTTAATTAACTTTTTAAAGAACATATAATTTTAAACTAAATTAATTAAAAATTTGCTATTTTAAGTACAAAGTTTTCATTAACTTCTGGGGTTCTGCAGAATTTAATTTGCCCCACCAGTTAAAATTCCTTAAAATATGCTCTGCGAGATCCTTCACGACACTTACTCTCGAGAATCGAGACGACCCTGTAGAACTGACTAGTCACTGCCTTTCCCTCCCCACTTTCCGTTTTTTGGAGACAGCGAAACAATCCTATTGCTATACAGATATGCATCCCCCATCTTCGAAAAACCACTCCAACGCCCCCGACGGCTGTTTTGGCCACCTGCAGATTAAAGCATGTATAGGAACCGAAGCTGGCAACTGACCTTCTCAAGGTTAAGAAGTAATACCTACTGCTATTTTAACATTGTGACTCTTTTTAGCCTAAGGTGACTTATACGACGGAGGTGCTTTGGGTGCAGTAGTGGCGCTAGGAATTGCCCGACGGGGGGGGCTAGTCTTCCCCGACAGGGGGGCTAATATCCCCGACGTAAAATACACGTATAAAATTTTCCTAAGTAACATGTCGAGGATAAATATTGCTTAACTTTATGATTATAACTAAATGCTTGTAATATTTAATGGGTTATTACTAAAGAATTGCAGAGTTTCAAATATTCTGGACTGCAATCATCATGTATAATTTTTATGTTGGAATAATTACTATTTAACTCTTTTACAGTTTTCGCAAACCTGCAGTATAGTGGGGAAAAGATAAGTAAAAAAAAATGTACAAATCATACCGCTCTGTCATTTAATTTAGTGTTTTTTTTTATTTAAAAACAATGATAAAACATTTATATTTATAAAAGGCAACGGAAATGAGCGATGAGTTATTTCTTATGAAATTCTTTTCATAACATTGAGCTGTAGGTCAATCATGGTTGAAGATGAAAAAGTTTTTTAAAAAATTTTAAGCATTCGTTTATTTCTTCCACGACCTTTTCCAAACAATATATTTACGACTGAGATAACAAATTTAAAAGTCCACAAAAAAAATAGGAAGTGTTACATATTTTTTAAAGAAATATTTTAATTTTTCGAAGACATTTTGGATTTGTACTATTTTTGAAAAAATTATATTAAAAAGATTTTTTTTAATACTTAACTTTCTGTGTATCTTAAAATCAATCCATTGATTTTAAGATACACACATCTTAAAATCAATCCATTGATTTTAAGTGAAATGTTACGGATAACATTTCAAAGTGAAATGTTATCCGTAACATTTCACTTTCACCATGATATCGTTTTTTTTTTTTTTTTTAAACTTTGAAGCGATTTCGTTCAATTTTAGAAGTAATCTAAATTTTCTATAAATTTTAATGTCGTATGAAACAGTGAACATATAAAATTAAATGTTTGTTACATAAGAAAATATGTCGTTTTTAATTTTTTAGTCAGCCTGAAAAATTAAAGCTGAATTGACAATGGAATCGCCTGTGTCTAATACATAGAAATATCATATTTTGACTTTTGTTTAACCTATTAATAATTTAGTAAATATATATTAGTTAAAAATTCAAATTTCTTTAATCAATTCAATCTTATATTTTCATTTTACTTACACTAACATGTTTAAATTACCTAGTAGGACTGATTAAAAATGTAATGAATTTAACGACTGTCCATTCAATGGAAAACTATTTCTGACTACCTAATTGAACCATCATTGTCCTTTAAAATAGGATCTGATTTCTTCTGAACTGATTTTTTTAGAAGAATTATTTCTCAATATATTAATTTTAACGATCGCACATGAAAGACTTATTCCATATTGATATTTTATTATTAAATTACAAATAAATTTAAATTTCACAAAATGTACAGTAATAAAAATTGTAATAAAAATAAAGGTATTTTTTAAACTTCATATAAAAAATGTATTGTTAGAAAAAAGTACCATACTAAATAAATTAAATAGGCAATATAATAATCACAATAGTTCTTCGAAATGCAGAAAACATAAAAATCAACAAACTATAGGACTCCGTTCTTAACAAAATAAATAAAATATTATTAAATTGTCATGTACAAATATTTTTTTTTTTAAATCACAATAATTTTTAAGACATCTCACCTTATACGAATTGCATCAAAGTTTGACGGTACTGTAGTTCCCAAATCCACCTATATGATAATAGATCCTCGCAGATCGGACACTCACTAATCTCAATGCATTGCCTACTTTACTGCATTTTTACTCTTTTAAAAATTAAAAACAGCAAACTTTATCAAACCTTTCATAAAGAACGGAACTCAGACTGTTCTACTGCTTCGTACAATACAAGTGATCGGTTCGTTTAATAGACCTCCTTTTTCTTAGAAACCTTAAATACTAGTGTACCAACACCAGTCAGCAGTCCTCTCTGTGTCCTATCCTATGCAGATGCGTGACCCCCAAATTCAAAGAGAGCTTACCAGTGAAAAGCCAGCTAAAAGAACAAAAAAACTATAAAATGGAAAAGGGTGTTCTTGAATGAAAATATTTTGCCTTTAGTTCTTTTCCTTTGAAGATGAAGATAACAAGTGACAGATGACATTTTTACCACCTTAATTGCCCTTTTAGCGAGCGGCATTGCTCCCAATACCTCGGCGGCCGCCTCGGCCGGACTGAACCCCCTAAGGCTGAACTGGATCCGAGTCGAGAGGGGCGTCTTGCCGTCCCTTTGTCAAGAAACACAAGGGGGTCGAGAAACATAGAGGAGGGACCAATGTTCTCACTCGATGAAACTGATTTTATCTTTTGGTGGCATCTGTCTGGTCTGGGAAATAAAGCGACTCTCAGACTGCCGTGGACGGCTAAATTGTTCTTCTATGGTCAAGTGACAATGGTTACCTCGACAAAAACTAAAATAAATTTTACGTTTGGAACTAGACTGCGCAAAATCCGATATATTTGTCCACATTCGTTAAAATGAAACTACATGAACAGAAAACATGGGGAACTGAGACAGCAATTAAATGACTATTGGTTTTTTTCTGTATTATTGAAGTAATCAATGTTGGATGAAATGTTGTATTTTTTTGCGCCATGCCAAATTTGTTTCGTAAAGGCTATGTACAAAAAATAGTTCAAAACGGAGTTTTTTTCCTAATTTTTGACTTGCAGTTGTATAATAAAAAATCTGTTTTATTTTTTGTTTTTATAATAGGTACAATTTAAGGTAAGGCAGGTCCATTCTACACGAACGAGTAAAACGCGCGTGAGCTTCTCGGTGATTCGAGAATCCATACCGTATGAATTCTCGAATCTTCGAGAAGCTCACGCGCGTTTTACTCGTTGACATAAAATGTAGAATTGTGTAAAATGGGCCTTAGAGTCATATACTTGCTTTTTTTTATGACCAGTAAAATGGATGAATCAATACACGTTTATTGAAATAATTTTACAGACGGTAATACCGGAGATACGTATTTTGCTCAGTATCCATGATCAATTGTACAAACGAGAGACGGTTTTTTATAAGAGTAAAAATCTTTTTTTTTACATTTAATGTTTTTAAAATCGTATCTGTGTAAAGGGTGCATGCAGGGCGTGGGCGAAGTGAACTTTAACAAAAACCAGAACATAACGAAAACTTACGTAACGAAATCATAAGCATTGAACAGCGTTGGCGTAATTGCATTATCATCTAACTCATACTCGTCTGAGAGCATGTAGAGTTTTTATCGGAACCCAAAAAGTGCTTGAGTTGAGTTTGACGTTACATGCCTTAAACACCGCGGCCGTTTGAGAGAGACACTTCCTACCTAATTTTTTATTACTAATTTTTTTTTTTTGTTTGTTTGTTTGTTTGTTTGTTGAAATTACTGTATAAAAAGGTTAATTAAAGTTCCTAAACGTAAAAATATCGACAGGATCAAAATTACGACGAGATGTCAAGCCCGACAAACCAATCATCAAATAAAACGCCACAACCCCCCAAAAGTTCTTAAATTTACTGACTATTACTTTTCAATTAACTGCGTTAAAAATACCCTTACGTTACATCCAGCCCTCCCAGCAAGCTCATGCACGGAGAATATAGTATCTTGGTCGGGAAAAGGGCGAATTTGACAACCATCCGTTTACTAAATCGTTACACACATGCTGAGGATTGAACTCGCGCCCATCGGATGCTTGTCCGAGCCCCTTATTCGGACATAAAAGTCAGGATTTCAATGAACTGTAACATTGTTGGAATTCTGCCTGTCGAGATGACACAGATCCATTTTATTAAAAAAAAATTATTTAATGTTTCACAAAAACTTGTTTTTAACAATTAAATTAACACTTCTTCCCCGACGAACTTCATAATTCTGCCCGACATGGGGGCTTGGCTTGCCCGACGGGGGGGCTACAGCCCCCCCAGCACCCCCAGTGGCGCCACCTCTGTTTGGGTGGCGAAGAGAACATAGGGAGTATATCGGGATTGGCCTAGATCCATTTCATTAAAAAATATAATTTTCATTCTTTTTTTATATTGAAATGGTATGACTTTTTTGGTCGTTGGCTTAGACAATTAGTTTAGGGCCTGACTACTTCTAAGGGCAACCTATTGAGTACAAATTATGACGTTCCATACGTGCTGTTGCACTTCCCCCAACGAATCGATCGTTTACCCCAAAATCTCGCGCGTGAAGTGCAAGTGAAGGACTCTAGACGATGTCAAGTGGGCGCTCCTTGCATTGTATGGAAGGTGTGCGATCGTGCATTATCGACCCTTTCTTTTTCATACACTCAGCAGCCCTTTTCTTTTCCTCAAGAACAAACGGGACTGAAGATCCCTGCAACGTGACTCACCTTTCCTTTTTCTAACCGAACATTGGAAACGACATTTTCCCTTCAGCCCATTGCAAAATGGGGCTCAATGATGCGGCGGAAGATAAAACTGTATCTAACGAATGTGCTTCTTGAGTGCACAAAGAAGTAAAATGCATTTGGTATATTTTGCATCAACCATAAAAAAATGCCATTTATAAAAACACCACAACGGGATCAGCTGAGACTTTCTTGGGGTTGACAAGTAGAGTGCTCTGAACATTTAAAAAGGTTTCGCTTATAGTTTTTAATTATGTCCGGGTTTCGTGTTCCTAATTGCGGAAAATTTTTTGGTCTAATTGCCAGAAGCGGTATGTTGGGTTTGCAAAGTCAGTCTCTATACTTTAAATCCACTATTTTCTTTGCATAAATACAGCGCACATTGCTGCAATTTTTTACAGCTCGTTCTGTAAACACAATTTACAGCACAAAGCGATGTAAGCTGTTTCCGAAAATTTCTCAGAGCCCATCTGACGCGTACTTAAGTTCTTTGAACTTAAGTTCAACTTAGATACTTTCAACTTCAGATAACTTTCAAGAACTTAAGTTCTTTGAAAGTACTGGTCTCGAAGCTGATTCGTTAAAAATATCACATGGTACGCGTCAGATGGGCTCTGAGAAATTTTCGGAAACTATAAGTTATAAAAAGGTGCACTTCGCAAAGTGTAAATGCTGCTCACTCATGTACTTTATTGGTTAGGTTTGATTAATTAACGTCGCACTAGAGCTGCACAGTGGGATATTGGCAACGGTTTGGGGCCTATCTCGAAGGAAAGACCCGGGAACGATGCCTCGTATTTTTGAACCATCATCAGATAACGAGGATAACAGCTGTTCTGGCACCCAATATAACCTCAATAAGCATCAGGACATTGTACCACGTCAAGATTTATCGTCCCGTGTACACGTCAGTATAATTTGTTGGATATTTTTCACGACTTCCTAGAATAGTAGCGAAGCTGGCAATCCTCCAATCGCAAGATCACTACATTTTTACTTTTCTTTGTAAAGTCCATAAGTCGGGCTCGAATTCGCAATCCTCTGATTACTATATATATCTATATATATATATCGTAGTAGTTTGTATCATAGGAGTACTCAATCATATCAGGAATTATATATTCTAGAAGCTATCCACATATTCATTCGCACTCTATCGAAGCCCATTCATACAAAAAAAATCTGTATTGTAAAAGTACTGAACCTAATGTTCTATTTTTTTTTTTAGAATGAACAACTGTTTCTCCATGATCCACCCTTGAAGCAATGTTGGAGAAGCTTGGAATCTGTTTGCGCCGCCTGCGAGGTACTTGACGGGAACTCCTTCACTCATGCTGATAATCTGCCTTCTTTCCTTACGACCCTGCTGCCTGCTACTACTGCTTTCGTTTCTCAATGGGTGAGTCTAAGGGCCTTTACCGGGCCTTCCCTAGTAGCCACGGGGCCCAATGCGAACCAGGAAGCGGGGCCCCTTTTAATCCTCTATACAAATTTATGAGTAAGTTTAAACGAATATTATGAACAAGTTTACACGTTTTTTTTAAAACGTAAAAATAACGTTTGTTACGTGCATAATGTGTTCCTTTTACTGAATATTAAAATTAATTTTAAAAAACCATTCGACGTCAATGAGTCACATTTAGGCTTATGTGCGTAAAATTTGTGGGAAATAATAATTTAAAAAGAAAAATAAGTTAATCATAAAAAGAAATCGATAAACTTTTTTTATCTGTAATATTCTTATTTTGTGCATCTTTCTCTAAGCGCGGAGCCTTGTGCAGTGGCATGTGTCGCACACCTCTAGAAACGGTCCGGGTCATTTATAAAAGAGAGCGGAGCGTGATTTTATTCCTTTGTTAGATTGTTACCGAGGTTTTCGTTGGCGAAAAATCCCTTTTTCTATAATCTGCTAAAACAACGTTTCACTTGAAAACACTTCTCGCCGTTCTTCGACAACCACTTTTCCCCTAACGTTCGAAACAATGTGATTGATTACTAATTTTGTTGGTTCCTACTTTATTCTAAAATTTTGGCTTTCTGGAAGAAACCGATGATTGGTTGGATGGTCGAATTCAAGGATAGTGAAGACCATATATATATATATATATATATATATATATATATATATATAAGGTGTGCTCGTTCTGGCGCTGTCTGACGGAAGGCGGGGAAAGCAACTATTTGACGTCATAGTGACGTCTACCTTCGCCTTCTGTGGGCGTGTCTAATGCTCTCGTTTTTACAGTCGTTTTAGAGTCTACAGAGCAAACTTAATTTACCAAGAATTCTTGTTTGTAACTAATCATGGATTTATTTAAAAGAAAACAGTTACAATTTGCTTCAAAAAACAATTTGAATCGATTTGCAGAGTGGTTTAGATATTAAAATTTTTCGAAGTTAATTGCAGCCAATATGAACCAATGGTTAGTGACGTGCTGCCATCTATTCTTTTTTTTTTGTGAACTATTTAAAAATGATATTCGCTATTTTAATTTAGAATTAAAATAGCGCCATTAATATCAATTTCAATCAAGTAAAATACGGGTACATAACAAAACAAGGAGATATGAGTAGTGAAGCTACCTGAACACAATTATTTACAGATATTTACATTATTTTGCTAATTAAAAATTAAATCACCAGTTGTTACCCAACCGGGGATCGAACCTAAGTAGCAATGCTTGAAACAGACAGCCAATGAGAATGATCAAAAACCCATAGTAAGGCGGAGTAAAAATGACGTCAAATAGTTGCTTTCCTTGCCCACTTTCAAAAAGCGAAAAACGAGCGCACCTTCTATATATAGTCTTCACTATCCTTGGGTCGAATTAAAGTCTCACTAATTCTACACAATAAGCTATTGATGACTGATCGGAATTTATTCCGAAGGAAAGACACGGAAACACTGCCTCGTAATTTTGAACTATAGTCAGATGACGATGACAGCACCTGAGCTTCACCCCACGCATCTGATGCTGGTGTTAGGACGTTTGGACCACGGCATATATAAGTTCCACCAATCCCCTATAAACAGCGGATGTTTTTTTAACGGCTACCGAAAAGCTAAACTGGCAACTCTGCGATCACGAGTTTGCTACACTTCCATGTCCATATTCGAGTCACAACTCTCCAGTTGATTCCAGTACCCTATCACCTAAACCACCCACCGGCCTTTTATGACACTTACTCTAAAATCCTTGTGATGTCAAAACCCACAATCGTACCATGTGTTGGAAAGACTCATAGGGGACCCTACGCGATTCACACACAGCATGCACATTGCACAGTGTTGGGCATACCCCTATGAAAATCATCGTTGGGAGTTCTTCCTTGACATACTTGTAAGACAAACATGAAACACGCATGGGTTTAAAGCTCAAAAATCCTATTGGGGAGCAATGTATATATTTGTAAAAATTATCTCAAAACTTACTCTAACAATTTTACCAAAAAATGATGTATCACGATTTTTTTTTTTTTTTTTTTTTTGGTGTTAAAATTGTTTTAGATAGTTTCCGGCATCGAAAAAGTCATTTAGTGGTTAAAGCAGTCAGTTATATATTTATATATATATATATTTATAATGATCAGCATTTTCCAAATAGATTATAAAATTGTAATAAACCATTGGTATTCATTCGATAAACAACTATTGGAAATTTTAAAATAAAAGAGCAATTTAACAGAAAGATGGTCATTTCCTACCAAACGGTATATTCAGTTTTGCTTTGTGATGAACGGCTTCGGAATAATAAGGAGTGGCCCGATTTCCCCCCCGCAGCTGTATTATGTCTACAAGTTGGAGATTTTAGCAGTTGAAAATATTGCTGGCGTTCTATAAGATTTTAAAGTACTCGATTTCCCTACTGGGTGTAATAGTTTTTGTTTGCTTTCTTTGTAAAATACGAATTTGAAAACTTTTTTCATAGGATAGTGGAGTGTGGAGTGCAAGGGGGTCTCAGCTTCAACGACATTCTTCCCGAAGACCCAAAAATGTATGATAAAATGAAGCCACCCAAGAAAGATGGTAAAATATTTTCTTCTTTTATCCTAGCAGTACCAATAATTCGGAATTTTTAGGATTGTCATGCGTAAATAAACTTACAAAAATATTATTTTATTTATTTATAAAGCTTTTAGTATAAAGCTTCAGTATTTTTAGCATATTTTCATATGCCATAGTTTGCAATAGTCGTTTGTTACACTTTCTATTCTTTAATCAAATGTATTTCCTCATGAAATTTTCGGTAAGTATGATCAGACATAATGAAATTTAAGACATAATAAAATATATTAAAAAATTATTAGAGTTTAACGAGGATATCTATCCGACGTGAAATTTGCACTCATGTTGCGCGCAGAATAACTAAAGATCAAATGGACTAGAACATCAATTTTCCATTTTTACTATCTTAACAATTGTAGGTACAACACGTATGAACACGTTTTATATTTCCAAAAATTAAGGAAGTTGGAGCACATTAATTAAAAATAATTAATTGTCTCGTAAAATATTTTTTTTAAAACATTCGTGATAAAATAATTTTTAATGTTTAATATAATATTGTATTGTGTTCATACTTGCATGACAAACATACCAGAGAATTTTCACAACTTTATGTGGAATATTTTTTGAATTATGCTGTGCGCAACGTCAAAAAACTTTATAAGCTTAACTTGAGAAAAAAACATCGAAGTTAAAATTTAAAAATTAAACTAAAAAAATACAAACTCACCACTTGAGGTAGACTTTTAGAAACCTAAAGCCTCTTAAATATTACCTTCATCTATTCTTTCTCTTACAACGAATATTTAAGGCGTTTTGTTCTCTGAGCCCCTAACGAACTAGCCTTATATCAACAAAGTATTCGATATACATCACGTATCGCTCTTCTATGAGCGAGAAAACATACGGGTCATACTGTTAACATTTATTTGGCCTGAAGACCTAGAAGGGGTTTTCGCACAAGGAGGAATGAGGAGTAAGCAACTTCCGCTATGATTGGTACCCAATGCCTTTTTTTTCTAGCCTTTCCAACTTTCTCAGCCTTAACAATATTACGACTTCAGTATCAATGATCTTCGCAAATAAATCTCCAACAATTTACACACATAAATTTGAAAGGAGTGACCACACGTTTTCTAGATACCATCAGCACTTACGACAATCGAGTTACTACCAGTTTGCGTCTCGTATCTTGATGACGACCACTTTCATTGAGTTCGGATTCATCATTCTTCTATGCAAACACAAGGTGCTGGACAATGCCATCATATAGGGATGAGTGATATCGAAATAACAGTTAAAAGATATCATTATCTCGATTTAGGATAATTAAAAATACTTTTGATAAATAACAGTTCTTCAAATGCTCAATAAAAGTAATTTTTCGAAATAGAATAAAATAAGGTCTTCAAACGATCAATAGATAGCGATGTTTAATGTGATCAGAAACATAAAAATTCGTCAAAATGAACAAGTTAATAAAAGAACAGGTTAAATTAAGAACACCCTGATCTTTAAAAAGAACGGACACGGACCGTTGCTTTACTAAAATTGTACAAGAACAGTCTGTTCCAGCTTTGAATAAGACGGCTTTGGTTAAAATCTGCTCAACAATAACACATAGCATTCCAATCTATATCGGAATTTTATCAATTATAACTAATAACCTGTTGATCGTATACCTCTTATCTGTTATTATGACACCAACGTCTCCACTCGATACATTAACGGGTAGATGGAATGTTCGATCATTTTAAAAGGAGGATCGTGGTAGTAATATCGCAATATGATCACGATATTATACTCGTTTCTTGTCAACTTATGTTTATTTATCGAAGATATATTGCATGCGCAATGACGAATGAAGAGGCATAGGATTCCCCAGAAAATTATCACCGTTCTTTTTAATCAGGGCCCGGTTACCGATTAGGCCTGTGAATTCCAGTCTCACACAATAGGTTTTTGAAGGGCCTCCACACAATTTATATAAATATTCAACACCCCTAACATAGTTTGCTACTAAATTTACCTTAAAAAACTGAATTACAAATTTTAGTAAAAAAAAACTTGCCACTTATGTTAAATTTGTTTGAATATTGGAAAGAAAAAATCAAAACATACAGAATATTAGGAATACTCATTACTAATTAACATATTTTTATATAGTATTTATAATATGTTTCATTTTAATCCCATTCAGGGGCAAGGATTTTAGTGCATGAAGTTTTATTTCATGTTCCAGGGTCTATTTGAGGCAATGGGGCCTGAGTTTAAAAGCGGATTCCCCTCTTATTCCCCTTGCCTCAATGTCTTAATCGGGCCCTGTTTCTAATATCCCCCAATCAACTGGTCATGTTTCATAACGATCGGGCAAAAAGTTATGTTTGGGTGATCTAATCTGTTATTTTGGTGAATATGTTGTGTTAGTGAACAGTTTTTCGCTTTTTGTCTTAGCGTTTTCCTTTCTGAAATGTATAATGAATGTTTGAACATTTTTTTATTTTTTTTGACGAGCAACTTCACAACCGTTATATGTTTTTATCCATATATTTAAATAATAATATAATATTAAATAACAGTTAGAAAATTTCCCCCAAGAATACAAACTTTTGTAATTTTTTTTTTGTGAGATTGCAAATGCTGTTTTATTTCTTTATTGACGTTATAAAAGACATTAAAAAAGGGCAAAGTCGTAATGTACTAAATTAATGCATTTATGTTATGTATGATAACAATATTATTTAAATTCCTAATATTATAAACAGTTTCTTTTTTCTGTATTAAATTTTCATCTGAAATATATATATTGAATTTTAAGTTTACGTTTTAGGTAAACCTACCAGAGTTTTCTTTCACGTTACCGTGATGGGTCTCGACTCCATCAATGAAGGCTCAATGGTAGTGTATTAGTAATTTAATACATTTGGTAATTCAATGTAGTGTATTTGGTAATTTAGTTTTAATGTACACATTTGTCAGTATTACGTAATGTAATAGAAAATATTAACTTATGTTACGGAAGATTCCTTCCCGAAGCGTGAGTTGCTTTCCTTTTAACTTTCTTTTACATGTTTTCTATATAATTTATTCTTATTAACGATTGTCACATGTATTGGATCCTATGTACTTACATCTGTAAACCCCTTGTGATACTTTGTGGTGCATGGGGATTTGTTTATGTCTTCAATAAAAAAATAAAAAAGCTTGAATTGCGTCCCACGAGCCTTTAAGGTGGATGTATATTGCTTTCTTTAAGTCGTTATCTTCGATTATACCACGTTAATTGCCATGAATGTCTATTTAGTCAATTTCATTTTCAGTGCTTTGTGCCTTTGCGTAATACAATCAAAGTTAGATTCCATAAACCACATTGAAAGTTATGAAGGGGCCCCAAACGACTGCTCGAAGGAGGAACCATCTGTTTTTTAAGAACGCTCTGTCAAAGGCTGAAGCACCATTTCGAAATGACCTATTTAACGTGCCCGAGTCTCCTATGATTAGCATGTGTAAAGTGCTTGGGGTGCCAGTTCAGGTGTTGTCCTCGTCGTCTGACCATGGTTGAAAATGACGACTCAATGTTCCCAAGTTTTTGAGCTTAAAAAGTTTGTCAAAAATAAATTTTTGAATCGAAAATTTTCTTTGAAAAACATATATAACAATAAAACAGTAAAAAAACTCATTTTGGTCACCGAGTCTATAAGATGTTCATAAAATTCGGAGAAGTCCATCAATGTAATATTTATATATTGTAAAAAATTAATTTGTTGTTAGTTTTGGAAAAAAAATAAAATGTTTCAAGATTTTTGCAAATATTTTTTTCGCATATTGAAGATATTGTACTGAAGTACTACAGTGTTTTAAACAATGATGATATTATTTTATTTTTAGACTTATGCTGCTGACATATTTTTTGCTCAAACTTGGAAAGATCATCGGCTGCGCTTGCCAGAGAACATGACATCGGAGTATCGCCTGCTAGAAGTTCAGTGGCTGGAGAATATGTGGAGGCCGGACTCTTATTTCAAAAATGCGAAATCTGTCACATTCCAAACAATGACCATTCCCAATCACTACGTGTGGTTATACCAAAACAAGGATATTCTATATATGGTTAAGTAAGTCAGATTCATACACTCGTAGTAATAGACCTCGTACTAATAGGCCAAGTTCATCAAATTAGGGGAGACCGGGAGAATCACATCACCTTAAGGAGTTTTTTCCTTCTATACTGTATAGTAACATAACACTTTAAATAAGTGGGCTATTTACTTTTATAGTTTCTTACGTATTACATAAATACGTTACTAAAGCTTAAATCGATTTTTAATGTTATTTAAAAACGTTTACAGAGTGACGGGATTACCCTGGTACCGAAGTGATCGGGTCGTTCTGTAAACGATTTGGAAGTTGCTTATTTAAAGTAATGTATATCAGTTAAACTTACATTAATTTATTACACAATTGTTTTTATAAATTATATTAGGATGTTTTCCAGTTTACATAACAAAATTGTTTGAGCAATTGATTACATTATTATAGTCACCAATAAAACTATTTTTGATTACAAAAGTTACGTATCTTATTCTCTGCAGAGCCAACTACCTCCCCACCGGTTATAGTTTTGCGGTTTACATAGGATAACGTCCATCCCCCGTATGATGCCATTCCCCCGGCCTTCTCTATTCAGTACATTGGTATTAAGAATGCTGGGATCTGTACAAAAAATTATAATATAACATTATAGAAAAGAAAATAAGTATATAGATAAATTTATTGTAGTGGGCCGTAGCCCATTTACTAAGGTTGGCAACATAATTTAACAAAGGCGGATACAAAATTAGATAACATAAAATACAAGATAATAAATTTTTTTTTAATTTAAAACACAATTTGAACAAATATACACAAAAAGAGACATACATAAATTAAATGAGCAATTAGAATGTGTGTGTGTATGTGTGTGTGCGTGCGTCCGTGCGTGCATGTGTGTGTGGTTTTCTAACAAAAATACAAAAAAATACATTTTTATAAATCGTTGTAGTTATTTATCGCCCAAACTGCAACACCGTATGTTAAAACTGATAAAATCGAAGCATCAAATAATTTAAACCAAGAGTTAACCGAATTAATTTTTGCACCTGTCAGTATAGACCAAGAAGTGTTTACTGCACTATTTGTTTTAGAAATAAAATAATTTTTGGCAAGATTGAAACTACCAGGCGAAGAAAATGGAATACCTAGAAACTATTTCCAATTCGTTGTTGTTGTAGAAAAATTTGTCCTGCTTCGATAATTTACCGTCCTTACGAAAGATAACTAATTTAGTTTTATTAATGTTAACAGTTAAAGAGAAGTTCTCACAAAAATTTTCAAGAATAAGTATTTAGAAAATATAAAAAAAAAAGTTAATATAGTTTTCAGTAATATCCATAGTATTTTTAACTAAAAAAAACTGGGAATTTAACAAAATCCTCTTATTGAAAAAAGTTTACTCATTACATTTGAATTAAATTATCAGGTGCGACTAAAGTTATGAATTAGAAAATATAATTAATATTACGCAATAAATGTCATTAGAATTTTTTAACATTAATATAAGGTAAACATGTTAGTAATTAGGAAATTATTATTAGGTAAGTAAACTCTAATCATGTCAATTTTTGAAAGATGTTGAATCGTGAAAGTCAAACAAATGTTTCAAAGTAGACAGAAAAATTTTCACTTTGGAAAAATGTTCACTCCAGGAAACGTGATGTATCACATGTCCAAAAAGTATAAATAAAAATTATTATTTAAAAAAAAAATCTTGAGTATACAGTTTTCTGCCAAAATATTTTAGTTTTTAATAAAAATCAAGTTTTTTTTTGTTTTGTAAATTAACGTGGGTAACGTAACCCACTATAGTTGTATATATTTCTTCCCAGTTAGAATCTTAGTAATCCACATTATATATATACATTTATAGTTTAAATTTAATAGTAAAGTTTCAATTAAAAATAAAATTATTTTTTTAGCAAAAATTACAAAAGTGTATGTCATTTGGTTACCAATTGGCTACCAATTATCATAAGTTAAGCTTTATTTTATGCAACATATGTAATGCTAACATTAAGTAGAACCTAAAATAAGTTATCTGCACCTTCAGTAATTACACTGGCCTCCGTTAGAATAAATTGAATGAAGAGTAACCCTAGGAGTTGTGAGAGGCTCATAGAGCTGAAGAACGTAAGCTTAAAATAGGCTTAAGTGGTGACTTTGTGGATAAGAACTTTATTTATTTTATACTTGTAATCTGCATATTAAAAAAAAGTGAATACATGTAAATTTATATTTTACGTTATTTTACTTACCAAACTTTGGAGTTCACATAAATAAGACTTCAGAACAACAACTATTTTTCAGCAACAACAAAATTTAATTCTTCGCCATGGTAAACAAACCATTGCTTATTTCTTTGCTTTGGTACGCAAAAAGGCTGATTATTAATATTGAAAAATAAAATGTGATGAGATTTCTGCCATCTATTATTGAAAAATGAGGTGAAATGTAAGGGTCAAGGAGGTGAGAAAATATTACGTAACATTACTTTTTGTTGTTCTAAAGCTAGCTAATTGTTAGATTAAAAATATATATACTTTAATATTTGAAATATTTGTTAAAGGAGTAAAATAAATAGTGAAATATATTTTTTAAGTAATCAAGTTATTAAACAATTTTGGGAGTCATATCAGGTGTGGGAACTTATATACTATCATATATTAGAATATTATATATTAGAATTTACAAATTGTGAGCTAAAAGATTATAAATTAAAGATTACTAACAATAATTAGTTAACTGGTTTATCCTGGTATATTTTTATTTTGTTTAAAAAACAGTTTACTGAGTTACTGTTGAATATTTGTAGTGAAATTCATAGGATGGAACACTGTTAAAAATGCACTCTCATATTTGACGAAACAGACTCCTGCTATTTGCTCCAATTAAATATTTCATCAAACTGAGGAGATTCATTTTGTCGTTTTTTTAACGAAATTTATTTCGTCAAAAATGAGGCAATATACGTATAAGAATAAATTATGAGTTAATGTCCCTGAAAAGGGCCGTAAAGAAATCTAAGTAAATTACTTTCATCCAAAATGAGTAAGTAATCGTCAAGTATACAAAAACGTCAAGTTTAAGAAAAAGCCGTAACGGTAAATGTCTTCGTTAAAAAGTAGAGAATTCTTTTTTCGTCAAAAGTTACATGATTCAATGCCGAAACTATTGTTAAATATGACGAAAGTAGCCTTAACGATCGCAGTAATCTCAAAAATGATGGTGTTATTTCTCTCTCTAAGAGTGAAAGGTTGCGCTCTCTGGCAAGCGCGGATCCAGGTGGGGGGTAAAGGGGAAATTACCCCCCCCCCCCCTAACATCTAAGTTTATATTTTCAAAAGTCACCTTAGACAATGAAAAATTTCAAACTAAGGAAGTCAAATTTGGTGTTCAGGATAACAATATACTGTATTACCCCCCCCCCCTAACAATAATCTCTGGATCCGCCCTTGCTCTCTGGAGAATGACTATTTTAGACATTGTACATACAAATACTTTATACTTCTTTGCCAAATAACCTAGTGAGTCGAGTATCGCAATTGGATTCTAATTTTTACTTATCAACAACATACTAAAATCGGTTTACAATGTGGCCATAAAGATATTTTTACCTATTTGGAAGCATCTATAGCTAAATCTATTAAACGGAGTTACACCCGACTTTATTTTGAGAATTGTGAATGCGTGTGAAGATGATTGCTGCGAAAAAAAATATACTTTCTGTAGTCGCCGATAGGGAATATTTTGGTGTGAACAGTCAACGCCAAAATTCGGAGTCAAATATTTGCATTTACAACGATGAATATCAATCTGCATGACTTTATATTTTTAATTGGTGGAATTTCCAACTGAAATGTACCAAAAGATCACATCAAACTCATTATTATGAACATCCAATCCGACTCATTAAAGTCGGTTCCTGAGAATGTCACACTCGCTAGCCTTCACATGAACATTAAAATCAAACTGTTTGGTTTCTAATTAGGATGAATATAAAATTATTTCCGTTGAGCATTACATTTATGTGTCTATTTTAAAATTAGAACGCGCCACTTATCCGCTTGCAATAACAGATGCGACTGCTCACTTACACTAGTAGAAATGTGAAAAATCCAATTGGAACAGATTATCGATAATTATTCGACTGTTTTCGGCTCCGAAAAGTGAAAAAATTTCCCTTATCAGAGACTTTTGGTGCTAACTTTTTTTTTCTCGAAGAAATCATCCCCTCAATCTATTCTTTATATAAAATGTGCTGCAAAGAGGCGTAAAGTTTAAAAAATTATTGGGAATTTCAATACAAATCCCACGTTTTTTTTTTATGCCATTGGCATATCATCTCAATTTTCTAAACCAATTATTCCAAAAAATATTTTTTTTAAAGCCATTGACTTTAAAAGATAATTTTGTTCATTGAGAACTCTATATTTTGCTGTTTCAAAATATGTTTTGAGCTGTGTTTTGTAATTGAAAAATCTGCTTCATTGCATTCATTATTTTACAGACACTTAAGCCAAACTGAATGGTGTGATGATTTGTTTCCTTTAAATATATTTTATTTCAATATATTTCTCTAGGTTGACACTAACATTATCATGCGCTATGAATTTTGCCACGTATCCACATGATACGCAGACCTGCTCTTTACAAATGGAAAGTTGTAAGTATTTATAAAACATAAAAAAACAATATACATTTTTTGTATGTGATTTTGAGAAAGTACAACACAAAAGAAATTATCACCATCAGTCACATTATTTGATTGAATAATATTAATTTTTACAGAGGTACATTATCTAATTTTCTATATAAAATTAATTATATAAATGAGAAGTTTGTTATTATGCTCCTCAGCTTCTTTATTGATTTGAAACACATATAGTGACTCCTAAGGTTCTAGATTACACAAAAAATTAACATAATCATATCCTGCAAGCGTTTTAAAGTTATAGGTTTATTTTATTATATTTTAATATTTATTACTATTAGAAAATATCATTATTGCATTTTATTTTAACAGATTTTTAAATTTTAATTTTCTGTCACATATTACGTTTGATTAAACAATAAATAATTTTTGTCTTAACATTGAAAAAAAGTCAACAATTAACAAATGCAATTCATATACTTTTATTCGTAAACTTTCATCAACGCTTTAATATTTTTAAATACTAGTAATAATTTATTATTTTCTATTTTAAGCAGTTCATCACTGGGATGAAATTTGTTACAACATAAATAGTAAAATTTATGGAAAGAAATCTCTCAAAATTGTCTGTTTAAGTTTTTCTCTACTGTGAACGTATATGTAATTTTCCAAACATAGTAGAGTTTAGTTAAAAGTTTTAAAATGATATTCAAACAAAAGAAACGACAATCAAGGTTTGAAACGGTTTCCCCCTTTTTCTTTTTTCCATGGTAAAAAGGGTTATTATTAATTATTTACTGTTTAAATTTTTAAGGGGTTTCCGCCTCCTTAGAACGTGCAATCGAAATGCTCATGGCTAACTTTTTTTACGGATAAACATACAATTCTAATCAATTTTAACTTGAAAGTAGAAGAATTAGGGATATGTAAGTAATAGTTTTCGTTTTTGTATTCAGATAGAGATTTCTAACTTTTTAGTGACGCACAATATTAGTACGAAAAATATCTTTCACATAGCGTGTGATTGTTATAATGGCGCAATCGGTTTTAATCTTCCTATGACATGCCCAAGAGTAGTAGTTTGGTCCTGGACAGTGTAATAGATTTGATTTTATTCTGAAAGAATCGCCATTCTAAAGGCCATGAAATAAACATCTACAATTTAATTGAGCAAATTTTCGGTTTTCTACTTTTTAGTAAAAAATAGTAACGCAATCAATCCATTTTCACTTAAAACGATAATTAAAATTCAAAAACTATATTATTTTGTTGAAAATAACGAAAACTGGCGTCGGAATACTGCTTTCTTGAAGTTAAAGAAAGCCAACCCATTGTGTATCTCTATTTCACCTGGGGTCTCTCCATTACTCCACAAGGGTTGTTATTGAAACTCTTTGTAGCGTAGTACAGTTAACTACACAGGAAAAAATATAACAAAAGTTTTTTTTATCTACACCTATAATAGTACAATGGGAATAATCGATTAGATTGTAGGAGTAATAGTGTGTTTTTTTACGTGTTTTATTCAATTACAGAAAGTTTGTACAGTATATTCCACTTTTTGTAAATCAGAGTGTTCTCCAAGTTGCATTTTCTAGTGTGTTTTTTTTAATTTCACTATTAAAAAAATAATTTTGAATTTTCTTTAAAAGTGTTTTAATTTTCCTTGCAGTGTCCTACACAACAGATGATCTTTTGTTTGATTGGGAGTCCATTACCCCTTTAGCTGTTGATGAAAATATCGAACTTCCCCAACTTGACCTTGTGAAAACAGAAAGAGGCGATTGCACTCAAGTGTATTCTACAGGTATCGAAATCATAGGGTGTCAAATGAAAGAGAATAAAAAAGAAGGCATTGGGCGAAAATATAATTGTAGCTGTTGCGTGAGGGGGGTAATGATACGAAAAGACTAATGTCTGCTATAGCATTACCAACGCTTACTTTATTAAGAATCAAAATACTTTTATTTTATTTAAAATAAAAATTCGCTGAAAAATACGTTATCTTCTTCGACAATGATGTGATATTAAAATTGTTTCTGTACGTGCATTCAAACTATTTCCAAATTTTATTAAATTACTTAGAATTATATACTATATGTACGAAAAGAACTATACGGAATTAGCAAGTTCATTTGCAATTATTAAAAAGAAATTGCAAATCATTAAATGCAAATTACAAAGTATTAACCTTCTACAAGATGACGAAAATAATAAAATTGTAATGTCATTTTCACTCAAAAATAGTTTGGTTCATATTTAAAATACTTACATTTTATAACATTATAACTTTTAAAAAAA
Source organism: Troglohyphantes excavatus (assembly GCA_963932185.1). Classification (NCBI taxonomy): domain Eukaryota; kingdom Metazoa; phylum Arthropoda; class Arachnida; order Araneae; family Linyphiidae; genus Troglohyphantes; species Troglohyphantes excavatus. The sequence goes on along the minus strand of OZ010676.1, from coordinate 61,225,940 downwards.
TATTTTGATACATATAGCTTTCAAAAAATACTCCAACGGCTTTACAAAATATTTAAAAATAGAATATTTTGATAAATTAAAAATGTATGGGCATTACACGAAATACTGACTACCATACAGAGTACCCAGTAGAGTTTTTTCTCATCCCCCTAAAATTTTTAATAACTATAGTCATAAAATTGGTGTCTAGGTATAGTATAGTTACTATAATTCAATATGACCGTTTAAAGCGTCCCCTAGAGTTAAAGTAAAAAAAACAGCATGCCCAACTTGTAAATTATACAAGTTGCATTAAAATCGTCAAATTGAAGAACAGTATTGAATTTGTACGAAAAACACCTTGCGAACGTGAATGCGTTTGAACAGTACTCGTACAACGCTCTTTTGATTGTTCGAGATTTCCGACACTGTTGCGTCACGAAACTCGTTGGAAAGGAGTAACTACTTACACTAGACGGCATTGAGGATGGTCTTCCATGATGAATGTGGACCTACAGGACGTTCAAGATATATTTGTTCTACCTTTATAACATTGCGACTACATATTCACCGTATACGAAAAATATCTCGCAATACTCATTATTTGAGAACTTCTTTCTTTTTATACCTCTCCATAAACGGAAGTCAATATTATCTCCTTTCTGACGCGTTTTCAAACGTAACAGTGTTAGAATTCGCAAATAAACAAGCGAGAATTATACGCTGTATCCGTACCATTCATGTGCGCAAGGTTTCTTTTCGTACTTTATCAATACTGCTCTAAAATTTTGTAACTGGCTATTTGCATTGTATCTCGTATGGTTTTCGAGATATCCATGCTAACACCTTGATATCGTCACTAGGTGGCTTTTAAATTGGTTCTATTGAATAGCGCATAGTCACTTTTTTGTACTTTGACACCACTTTTATGACTATAGTTGTCGGTGTTCAAAAGTAAAAGGTATAAGAAATGGCTTTATTGAGCACCGTGTAGACGACCAAATGTTTAGAGACTTAACTTAAATATCATTTAAAACTAGGTACCCGGATCCAAGTGGACTAAAACCTATTCAATACCAATTATTAAACATTAAACTTACCATTTCAAGTCGACAATTGTAACATACGTGCATGATAAGTCAAGAAGTGTTAAATTGGTATTGGAAAAATAACTGAACATTCACGGCATTCCTTATAAGGAATGAAAAGAAGAAAAACAGACTTAAAAAGGACTGAATCAAAATATTAAACCCATTTATTAAGTGTTTAATGCGGCAAAGAAAAACATTATTTGCAAAAGTATAAGACACAAAATTAGTTGGCTTTCTCATCATCAGCCACACTCAACTGGGGATCATGTTTTAAACGAAGCTCCACGACATGTTTACAGTTAGATAACAAAATAAAAAAAATGTAACTGTCCAAAAGTAAAAAAAAAAAAGATACGAGAATATTTTTTTTGACACATATTTTTTTTACTTAGTTATCACCAAGAGTTAGAGCTTTAATCAGTTGATCAGTTGAAGAAGCTTTAATCAGCTGAAAATAATTTTTATTTTAAAATTAAAGGTAGACTATTTTAAAAGCTATAAAAACCCTATTTCAGGAGGCTTCGCACATTCCTACTTATTAGTAAAAAATATAAATAACAACATTTTATTAGATACTTATTAGTTAAATTGAAGTGATTTTTTTAAATAATGCAAAATGGCGCCAATGGCTATTTACTTATTGCTTATAGAAAGTCGATCCATTGCTTATCTCCACAAGGCACGTGGCCATCAAAACGTGCTGCTCACATGACATGGATCCTTTCCGTTATCCACTTTTTTTTTATAATAATTAGTAATTATAAAAAGTGTTCTATAGTTATATAGATTAGGTAAATGTGCCAAATTTCAAGTGAATTTGATATTTCGAAAGGGTTTTGACGATCAACATCAGACTGAGATCATTGAAAATGTAAATAAATAACATATAAAATTACGTTTCGTTTATGGACACCTTGTATTTAGATTTGTTCAGAGATCTGCACATTCATAATTTTTCTCTTTTTCTTTTCAGGAAACTTTACCTGTTTGCAAGTAATTTTTACATTGAAACGACGACTCGGGTACTATTTATTTCATACATATATCCCTACATGTTTAATTGTAATCATGTCATGGGTATCATTTTGGATAAAGGTAGGCCATTGTATTGTTCAGTTATCTCAGATAAAAATTTACTACCAAATTACGACAGTAGTATACACCTGTACCTGGTCAATATAATGGATCCCGCTGCGGTTACAGTGAAGGATGGTTAAAGGATGGTCGGTAACTGTACTACCCGCCAAAGAGGACATGGTCACGTGTCAAAAGGGATGGATTAGTTGTGGACTTGAAGATAGGGTGTTTTTCAGGAGGAGTGGGCGTGGTCATCTGCCGGTTGTTCACTTAATACACGTCGGTGTTTTGGACCATTTTCACTGGATTTTCTATGTGATCTAGAGAGGGTGTAAAAGGAGGAATTAATTATTGTCATTGTGTGTGATACGGATGTGTGACGTCATGGCTATCGGATGACGGGGTAGAAAGAGATGAATTGTGATTGGTGGATACCCCTGATGGATCTCGACGATTTTTACTTAACACTAAATAATGGCATTTAAGGTAATATCACGCATTTCTTTGCGTTTGTGGAAAAAAAATTGTGTAATATATATAACACTGAGGTTCAGATGATGTAATCCACGTGTAAATAAATCAGTCGTTTATGATTAAAATATTACATCAAATCATCGATAACAAAAAGGGTATTGTCTTCCAAATATTCTTGAAATGTATTTGGTAACCCTTCTACAAACGTCACATTATATATTTCATCATAGTGTGTTTGATAATTACCTTAAAACCATATTGCTTTATTATTATTGCCATATTGCATATTGCTTATATTATTGAAATCATCTCCTCTTTAGAATTTAACAAATCCTCCACAAAATAACTTTTACCACATCCCGTAGGACCGGTAATGGCCGTCGTAAAGAGATGTTATAGCTTTGGAAATTCCATAACGAATTAGAGACGACACAAAACGTTACTCTTTAATTACGTTTATTCAAAAAAAGGCCCAAGTGTTTTAAAGTGCTTGGTTATAAAGTGATGCACTTTCAAATCATTACAGAGTTGATTAGACACAAAAGATAATAAGATCTCGTTCAAAGAACGACCCCCACGTTTGGAAGGAAGGTAATATATACAATACTGCCCACATATACAATTTGCATGGGATTAAGTTCAACTTGGAGATAATTCTTGACAACCTTCAATATCTCTATCGAAGTAGAAAGGGGGGTTTCCATACTAGAAACATAGTTCTTTAGGTGAATGTATGTAGAAAGCCACCCAATGCCTTCTTCACTTGACTTGTCTGTATTAGCCATAAAATAGCATGGAAAGTTCTTCATCGTTGTAGGTAATTCATCACTTGCAAAAACACCTATAAAAACGTGCTTGGTTTTCTCATGTCCAAAGATAATTCTAGTTATGTACCTATTAATTCAGAAAGTCACACAACACGTGTCGCGATTTCGATATTTCAATGACGATTTGAAACTCTGCATAGATGAGTACGGATAAGGTCTGTGTAGTGGCGTTGGCAAATTTAATTTCCACATACAAGTTTCCTTGATGTTGAAGATTAAAGTGTTCACCATCACACATGTCAGATCAAATACATACAGCACATGACCTTTGGCATATTCTTCGTGTGATAAATAAATTCCTTTATCACAATTGAAGCCCTAAAATAAACTGTGGTAGGCTCGAGCATAACTGTTGAAAGTAAAATCCAACTCCAATTATTTGTAAGGGATTGGTTGTCCGTCCACGTAGATGGGATTTTGCGAATAATCAGCATTCATAGCGGCATTTCCATCATGTTTTCCATCATCCGTTTATATTCATCATGTTAATCATAAAACGATTTTGTTGAAACAATGCAGCTGTCCTATCATATCCACCACTTTACCTCCTTTGAATGTTGGTAAAGTGCCTTTAATCCATCAGCAGTTGGATCTGTGGCATCAGATTAAGTATCTTTGAAGAATTCTTCGCATGTCAATCAACTTTTCTTGGCCTCTTCTTCATAATTCAAGAGGGTTTCTATGCAGACTCTGTAAGGATAGGTGTTGGTGGAATAAGATATATTTCTTTCATTTAAACTCACATCCACTTGACTCTTGACTCAATGCAGATTCAGATTAATAGAAACTACTTTGTCTTCATCCGGTATTTTGGTGATTCCATCTGCTTTCATAGCTTTTACTTTGACATGTAAATAGGAGGAGGGAATGTCCACATATTCATCTCCGTTTCCGAAAATGATAAATTCGATGGGACCTCTATCTCGAACCAAGAGGGTGATATTCGACAAACTGGCCATTTTCAATGACTGTCTAAGTAGAGGATACTGTGAATAAATCCAACTCTGCCTTCATACAGGGAGGGGAGTCTCTATAGATAAAAGAAGACATTAGGAGAAAATATATCGTGTGGCAATCTTCTTGACTAAACGTGGAATAACAGTCTTTACCACTCGCTCATAGGCGTAGGAAGTAGGGGGGCTGGGGGTGCTCGAGCCCCCCCAGGAATTATTTTGAAGGGGCTCAGCCCCCCCTAATATTATACTTTTAAAAAAAATACTAAAAAAAAATACTTAAAAAACCAATCGGTGAAATAGAGAATTCCTACAAAGAGGCATTCGAAAAGAAGCGCCCCTTATTTATTCTAAACGTGTTTTAAAGTGGGCGGAATTTGCTTTGAAAGGTACAGGCGAGGACAATGAGTTCCTTTCTCAACTGTTTCCAATCGAAGACGACTTGTACATGTCATTAGTCATATGTCACCTTTTGTGAGAAACACCAGAAAATTACCTGTTTGCCGTCAACAGCTGTACTTCGTTTGCAAAATGCTACCGCCAGACCGCCATCTGGTTACTCGACCAGGAATTGTATAGTTCGTCCCCATTTGTTTGTAATTTACTGGCGCTCACCCTTATTGTCGATTTTAGCTGATTGATGATCTCCCCATTGAGAATGACAATGTATGCTTGTGTAGACAGTTTTCTGTATAGGCTTTTCTGAAACTTGCCCCTAGGGGCCGAAGTCACGCAGGAAGTCATGGAAGCAACAAAAAAGAAATCCCTGGTGAGATCTTACAACCATATTACAGTTTCTTTTTTTAGTGTAAAGACAGCAATTTTAGGAAGCATTTCTTTTTACAAACGAATGGTAGTAGATTTCTTCTGTCAGCATATTCCTCTGTTTTGTCAGTTAAGTAATTTTTTCTGCATTCTAAAAGTCAATTAAAAGTAATACCATCTTTTCTAACGATAAATGTAATTATGCTTATATAAATTGGCAGTAACTCTAATTATAATGATGTTTAGTTTTGTTATACACTATTATAGTGAATTAACATACTTAATGTTATACAGTATATATAGTGAATAACATTAAGTATTGTAGAATTAGTGTAAGGAAAATGTGTATTTACATAAAGTCTAAATTGTTAATTATTTTATTGCATCAATAGAATACTAGTTATGGTTTATTTCATTTCAGTAATATTTAAACTGACAAATTTATATGTTTTCACAATAATATCTAATTTTTTTTTTCCTCAATATACTCTCGCTTATTTTAATTTTTTTTTTATATTACGTCCTTTCTTAAATGTCAGAAAAGCATAAATATGATAGTTTAGTTTGAAAACTACTTATAAATTGATCAATTTACACAGCTAAAATATAAACGTAATTTCAAGTATTTATATAAATGTCTACAACGCTAAAGCTTTAAAGAGTAATTTTAAGAATAATGTAAAAATGCGTTTTTAAATAAAAAAAATATTATTATGGACATTTCATAAATTATAATCGTTTTCCCATAATTTATTCCCTTTGAAGTAATAAGCCATCAGATTCATGCACTATTTTCTAAACAGCTTATATAGTTGAAATTTCTTCATTTAGAAAATTACATTTTGTTAAAGAAAGGTAAATAGAGACGAATTCCTCAAATCTGAAAAAATTCATATTTTAACGTACAAACCGGACATTTGAAATTACTAATAACATTTTCCTGGTTACTTTATGTTCTAAAGCTATCGAAACAAAAACGGATACAAGTTAAAACATTTAACAAGTTAAACACTTGTTTGTAAAAAAATTAAAGCATCGATTGTTTTTTAATTGTTTAATAGCTCGCAACTCCGTACTATTTTATATTGTAAATAGATTGAAAAAAAAATTCAGCCCCCCCTGAAAAAAAGAAGTTCCTACGCCACTGCACTCGCTTATGCTTTTTATGTCTTTTTCCACTACCAATCATAGTTTCGACTTTGATTAGGGCTTTATCTGTTAAATACTTTCCAGTTTCCGTCAAGCGTCGTTTGACAGCGATTTTTAAATTTTAAACGTGAGAAACATCATTCTTCAAATTGACACCACAATGAAACACTTGTTTTCCAATAGCTTTCACACCTGATCTCAATAAAGGTGTTGCAGCCCGGGAAAATATCTAAAGAGACCACATTATCCATAGGCTCTTTGATAAAGACTTCCTTGATAGTTATTCAAACCACCTCACGTTTATTCCACATAGGGATCTTCAAATTCTTTTTCACAGCAGTTGTACAGCACATACGTTATGACAGATATCTTTAACGAAAGTGAAACTTCACGTAGGAGCGTCCGCATTAAAATGTGTTAAGCAGCCTGTGTATGTCGTTATAACGATTTCGCAAATCTCCATAATTTTGCGATTCACAGGTAAATAGTGAGGGCTACCGTATTGTTCACTCACCATCTCTCCATCTTGACCTCTCACTCTCACCACTCGAAGAAGAGGTGCTAACACATCTCCGACTATATTCGGTTCCACAATATCCGTATAAATCATGAATACATGACAGTGTGCAGAAGGGTCTGTTACAAAGGGGCTCACAGCCACACTTTCTATGTTGGCATCAAAAGAAGCAATCTCCATAGGTGCAAATCCGAGCATTTGGGCAAGTCTATCTTCTAAAATGACTTTAGCATTATTTTTCACCTTGATTTCAACTCGTTTCGTCATTGTATTATAGCTTGTCAAAATTTTACCTTCATGTTCTTTCACATGCATGGCCTTTAAAATATTAGGAACTGATTCGTACCACCCGGAGGTATGCGTATTACCACTTGTAAAACCCCATCTACTTCGATCCAAATAAATTATTTTGTTCATTCACATTATACTAAGTGTGTGGATAGATCAATTCAACCATTATTACTTCCCATTCTCCTTTCAGTTCAATCGGAATAGATAAAGGCGTAATAAAACGAGAAATTTTATTCACGGGGAAATAGGACTTGGCGCTGTCCTAGATCAATGTAATATAGAAATTCATTTTGACGAATGAAGTCTATATTTATAGAGGCATCAAGTTGGAAGCGAGGATACATTCATTAAACTTGGCGGAATATCCTCGATAGTTCACGAAATGTTCTGTTTTCTTTTTTCTCACACTTTTTCTTGTCACTTTTTCAATAAGACAGTCATTTTTCATAGTCACTTTCGACAAAATGTGCCTTCTATCGCCCCTTTTAATAAATCTTTGATTCGATACACTGCAGGTTGTCTCTTGATGTTTTCTGTGGTGGCAAATAATTCATCTGTCCAATTCGCTTCATACCCCTTTTCAAACGTGAGTTTCTTTCGTGACACTCGAATTGTATCTCCTACATTAAAGACTCACTTTGGAGGGGATTCATTCTTATCTTAATAGAGTGTGTCCCATACTATCTTGTTCATTATCCAAAGTCACTTCAGCTGGAGTTCGTTTGATACTCCTATGATACGTACTTTTCGCTAAATCTTGTAATACATCCACATACCAATATGTGTTTTTAGCGGTGAAATATTTCCACATTTTGGTTTTCAAAGTTCGATTAAACCGTTCGACCACGAAAGCTTTCGTAGCATTAAAGGTGGTAAAAAATTAATGTCTTTTATTTTCAAATTTTTGTTTTAACATTTTATTTTTAAACTCGGTATCTGCGTCGGTCTGCAGTGCTTCAGGGACTCTCTCGTGGGATATGGATTGGAAGGCATTCACGATATCCACACCCGTCTTTTGATTGAGTGGAATAGCCCATGCATATTTTGATGATATATCAATGCATGTGAATAAATATCGATTACCCTCTTTAAACTTTTTCATACTCGGCATATCCACTAAATCGGCTTACCATTGTTCATCCATAGAATACACGATCACTCAATTCGTAGGAAATGTATAAAGAGTAGGCTTCTGTAGCGTGTATACGTCCACTCCTTCCAGCCATGTCTGTATCGTCTTCTTTAGAATTTTGCAATCGGAAACACAGTATAAAGCATCTACACCACCAAAACTTGGTACGTGATTTGGGTTTTGATACTTCTGGTCTAATATGTTTAATTCTTACTCGTACTCTAAGTTTGATCAATTTCATAATGAAGTAGTCTAATTTGCAGTATAATTGACGTGTAACGTAAAATCTACAGTTATTCGTTCAATATCGGTTAAAAGGTAATTGATGGATATTGCGAAACACACAAAAGTATCAGCACGCGGCACATGCAACTTCACCTTGTACAAACATATTCATAACTGATCACTTCTTTCTTTGCGCTGTATTATAAACTGTTCCCTAAGGTCGGGTTGATACACGTAAACGCTATTCACTCTCCACCCATTCTAACAGTCAATTACAGCACAGGAATGGACTGCACAGAACCCCCTCCTCTACCCCGTGTACGTATACGAACTCGTCCATCGTTTTTGACGTCACACACTCTTTTTGGCGGCTAGTACACCCATCCTTTACTGTAAACACGGTGGCATCCGCGATTACAGTAAAGGATGGGTCCGATCTTAACACACCTCCTCCTTCGCAATTGTTGACATCCCCGTTCCCTCCCCCTCGACATTCTAATGACGTCATCGGTCCGTATGGACAAAAAATCCACACTCTTATCTGCAACAACAGGTTTGGCAACCTCCTCCCCTCTCCCCTAAAAAAACCCTCGTGTACGTAGACGATCCATCCATTACTTTTGACAGGTGGCCACGCTTCCTCCTGAAAAACACCTCTTCCAAAACAACCCCCCCCCCCAAGTTCACCCCCTCAAAATACCCTCCACTCCGAGTCCACAACCCATCTATCACTTTTGACAGGTGGTCACGCCCACTGCTATTGTATGGTCCAAGTACCGGTGTATTCTACTTACGACATTATGATGTAACTGTTTTATATTAGAGTGCTTGTAAATTCGTGTAAATATGCTGTCAGGGCTGCCGTTAGGGGTGTGCCACAGGAAATTTCGCAGAGGGCTACGCGGTTTGGCTGGGGCCTTCTTTACAGAAGTTCTAAAATTGGCCTTACGTGAAACGTTTTTAAAATCTTTATATGGGATATCAGGATAGAAACACTATGTTACGCTTTTTGAGTGATGCATTCTGACATTATAACTTTGTGACAAATAGCATGATTAACATAAATTGGGCTACATTTGGTAGGAAATTAAGCGTCGGTAGATGCGTATAAAATCTTGTGATAAAGCTAAAAACATACGGGACATTGCTAGATTTACAACTACGCTGACTAGGCTAGTTAGGCAACTACGCTGACTGACCTAGGGCCGCAAGCTACAAAAAAAAAATTCACAGAAGTATATCTTTTTTTTACAGAAGTTCGATATTTGTAAAATAACCCGATTTTACTCAATTCTTTTGATTAGGTTTTCATATTTTGAAAAAGTTTCTAAATTAAATCACGAATATTTCTTGTTTCCTACTGGTTTTAAATTGGATAGTACTCATCTGACATGAAGTGACTTTTGAAGTACTTATATTACTGAAAAATCACAGACGGAAGACGGGGGAAAGGGTGTCACTCGGAAAATTTCGCCTAGGGCCGTAAAAATCTTAAATCCGGCCCAGGTACGAGGAGTGAATGGGAGCAGTCAGCGTCACAAATAAGCTTGTTTTTCTTGTTGTTTAAGCTTTCTTGTGTGTCCTCTTTAGATATTTTATGTATAACTTTATTTTATTTAAATTACACGCTGCCATTTACTACGTATCTTTTTAATTACAATCTATTGTAAATAATAGTTAGAAAACAAATGATTAACAAATGAACCTAAAACAAAAGTTTTCCCATTGCTTCTTATTACACAACGCGATTTGCTTTATTTATTAATAAAAACAAAAATGCAAAATTACATGCGAACTGGTCTAGCTAAAAAAAAATTAAATGAACCCCATGGATTTATTCGCATAGGTCTCCGCGTCTGCTACGGGCGGCCCTGTATACTCTTAGTATTAATTTTGTTATAAACCTTCCGTAGCTTACGTCGTTGTAAAAGTACATAATTTCTTACTTTTTCTGTTGAAAATTAATTAACGACAGGATTAGTACACGTTGTAAGAATACTACGTAAAAATCCTCATGTAAAAAAGCCTGAACAAATTAAATTGCCTTTTGTTTCTTTGTTAAAAAAAAATATTAATTATGGTTAAAAATTTATTTACAGTTTTTACGAAACCAGAAATATTCAATGACTTTAAGTAGAGCTGCATTTCCTTAAAAATTTGTTAGAAGGCATTTGGAATTTGTTTTGCAAAAATGTATCCCTTTTTTTAAATAATTTTAGATGTATTTTTGTTTTTTTTCTAAATTACCGAATTGAGTAACTACAGAATCTTGAAATGAAATTAATAAAAATGAAGGATTTAGTGTACACACATTTTCTCGAGACATATTACAAAAGCAACAACAATAATTTTGTCAGAAAACTCAACAAACTGATATATAATGTCGAAATATCGAAGCAAATTCAAATAATTTAAGTTAAATTGCCTGAAAATAATATTTTCCTTATACAATTGAGTCGATCCGTTCTGACATGGTTGATAGAGCGTTGGACTTCGGGCCGAGATATCCACGGTTCCAGTCGAACCGTCGATATTTATTTAAAATCGTCCTCATTTTGGACGAAATAAATTTCGTGGAAAAAAACGACAAAATGAATTTTGTCAGTTTAACGAAATATTTAATCGGAGCAAATAGCAAGCCGGGCGTCTGTTCCGTCAAAAATGCTTTGTTTTCTTTAGAATAACAGTTTTTCATATTTGTATGGGTTCGAAAAATTAACTATAAAAAAAAGAAAGTAGTTATTTTAGGAATTAACAAAGTAACCATACCAATTTTTTAATATGATTAATGTACAGGAAAAACTATTAGTAGACTGAGATATTGAGTCATCCCACTTTCAAATATTATAATCTGTTTATTTTTGTTGTTATTAAGTGGGATTTTAATATTGAGCTCTATTACAGCCTGAAGCTGTTCCAGCGCGAGTAACTCTTGGCGTGACCAGCTTGTTGACTCTCTCTACTCAGCATGCCAAAAGTCAAGCCTCCTTACCTCCGGTTTCCTACATCAAAGCAATTGACATTTTTATGTCCAGTTGCACATTTTTTGTATTTCTTTCTCTCATGGAATATGCACTGGTAAATGTAGTACTTGAAGACGAGCAAGCAACATTTAGACAGTTAAATAACGTAAGTATTATATTACTAAGTAGAATAACTGCATTCAATTTGACTATTAGGAAAAAATAACCTATTTCATATTCTCCCAAAAGAACCGCCTATGGAAATATGCATATACATATTACAGCAGCTAAAGTGCAGAAATCAATCATAGAGTGCAGATTATCTAGGTAATCTGCAGACTAACTTATTCAGTTACGTGTAATATGAATAACCTACAATGGGAAGAAATCTTTCACTTAGAAACAGGCGATAAATATGATGACGAATTATAAAATAAGCATGTTGTCGAATGTTTTTCGATCGTTACGTTATCTACAATTTAAAAAAATCTATGAAAGTCATAAATAATTAAACAGTTTAATGTATAATCAAGATACAAATATGGTTTAGTCCAGCGAGGTACCCGATTTCAAATGGATATGATTACGGCGTCTAAGAAGCTGCAGTATATAGTAAGCCTTTTTTTTTATTGTCAATGTCAAATTTAGTTTTCTCTTTTTAATTCGTTTACAACGAAGAGTTTGTTTTAACGAAATTTGACTGTTTCGTACAGTTTTAGTGACTTATCTTCACTTTACTATATTTTAGGATTATGAATATAAATAAAAGGATGAAATAGTAATATATACAATTAAAAACAAATAAAAATAATACTTCTTGATTGAGAATAATAATTATAAATATAATCTTCAATACTAAAAAATAAATGTGCGATTGCTATATAAAATACTATACTATTCATCTTGTTGTTTCTTTAAAATAAGCTATATGCAGTGTAGTATTAGAGATAGAAGCACCATGTTACTCTTACGGTGATCCATTTCGAAACTATAACTCCGTGATAAATAACACTACTTACATATAATTTGTCTCTTTTGATAGGAAATTAGGCGCCGATGCGTGTAAACGATTGAAGTAAAGAAAACACGTAAGGTGAGGTGAATGTGAGCGCGCGGCTTCAACCAAGCAGCTTGTATTTTTTCCTGTTATTGGGGGACGAACTATTTTCGTGACCATTTCTATTTCTATATACACTGCTAAAATAACACTTCACACGTACAACCCATGTGAACATCCTCCAACACAGACACGCCTGATCTTTTACGATAAAATAATTTTATTTGTATAATTTAAGTCGAGGATACTTCTAGCCCCCCCCCCCCCCCCCATTTTCATATTTTCTGCATCTCGATAAACTATCGGTAATTTTTATATTGCCATTACTATTTAATATAATACCTTATTTAAACTTTTGTTGCCGTAAATTTTGTGCAATATAAAACTATTTGGAATTGAATAATACAACATAATTGTGGGAGACTTTTTTCTGTGGGATCCTTAAAAATAATTATTGAGAAAAAAAATTCTAAAGAAGTCAGCTCATAAGTTATCAGGTCTTATTCTAACTGACAGTCATGGGCCGTCGTAAAAAAGAAATGGACAGTCGTTAAATCCCTTAAATTGTTAGTTAATCTTACTAAGTAAATTAAACATGTGTTGGTAAAATGAAAATATATGATGAAATTGATTAGAAAAATCTGATTCTTTAAATTTTTTATTAAATTTTCTAAATTACTTAAAAGATAGGTTAAACGAAAGTCAACATTCGAGATCCATTCTATATGTATTAGGCACAGGCGATTCTATCGTCTACTATTGAGTATTACTTAGTTTTGTATTTTCCAGGCTGACTTAAATATTAAAAACGACTTTTCTCTTATGTAACAAAACTTTCCAATCATGTTCACTTTCCCCTACGACATTAAAATTTATAAAAAAACAAATATTAATTTTAAAATTGAATGAAATCGCTTTAGAAGATTTATAAAATCGATATCCTAGTAAAAATTAAATGTTTCGGATAACGAATTGGATCGATTTTAAGATACATAAAAAGTTAAGAATTAAAAAAAAAAAAATTAAATATAGATTTTTCAAAACAAGTACAAATCCGAAATATATTCAAAAAATAAAAATATTTCTTTGAAAAATATGTGACACTTTCTCCTTCGTTTGTGGACTTTTAAAATTGTAATCTCAATCAGGCAGTCGTAATTGTTGTTTAGAAAAGGTCATAAAAGAAATAAATAATTGCAAAAAAAAAAAAATTCACTTTCAACAATAATTGATAACCCTATCTTCTGAAGAGAATTTCATAGCAAATAGATGAATTTCGTTAGAAGAAGTACTGCCTTTTACAAGTATAAATGTTTAATCTCTGTTTTTATATTTTTAAAAACCACTAAATTAAATGAATGAAAAATATACCAAAACATAGCGTCGTAAACCTTTAACTCCCAACTTTTCGTCGTAGTCAAAAACAACAATTTAAAAAAATTTTACACTCACTTTAATTTGCGTAAGAGCTCGATTTGTAATGCATAATCTCCTGGGCAAAACTCAATTTTTATGTAATGTGCGTTATATAATGCGAAGACAGTTTTTATTTAAAATTTTCTACTTTGTATTCCTGTTTAAATGTTTGAATAATTTGACATTTTAATTGTTTAACACTGAAGAAATTAGACTACATTTCACTCATTTGGCAAAAACAAATATTTTTTTTTTAAAAATCAAAAAAAGTTTCGAAAAAGAAAGAATTGTTTTCTCTGTAATACTAATAATTTTGTCAATTTTTAGGATAGGGAAGGGGTCCTGTGCGGTGGCACTCGCCGCACACCCCTTAGAGCGTCTCTGGTCGGAGATATTAACCCCACTGTCGGGGAAGACTAGTCCCGTGTAGGGAAAATCCTAGCGCCACCACTGAAAATGTGGGTCTGGCTATGAAACTAGGGGGTTCATATGTCTTTATTCCCGTTGGTTGCTTTTGTTATCTTGGTTTTTTTCTGATGCGAAATCCGTACGGTTTTGTTCAATAAAAATACAATAGTACCTCTTCTATTTATTTAACATATTTCATTTCTGAAAGCAATATCTATCATTAGTTATTACCGAAAATTCATCTGTTCATTAGCAATTGCCATGCAGTGTAGAATACATACATTCATTATTAATTCCACTTATTATTTATTTCAGGATAATGCACGAATCTTCAATCTTCAGCCTAAATTATGCAGTCTAACACCGCTTCAAAAACGCAGGAAGAAAGCCATTAAGATCGACCGAACATCCAGAATATTTTTCCCTCTAAGCTTCGTCATATTAAACATATCCTACTGGGTGTATTACGTTGGTCTGCTTTAATATGAGGAATTATGAATAAAGATAGAACTTGGAAACCAGAACTCAAAATATATAATTAAATTAAATGAATTTTTGGAAGACGACTCAAAAGACCCTTTGGTATTAACGTATGATTAAAATAATGTCTATCTGCTAAGAGAAATTAGTATAAAATCATGATAATCTAACCTATCATCATAAATGAGAATCATCTGAATCTGACTTGTTAAGCTAAACAAAATTACTGAATTATCTAAATTGGATATACATATAACTGCACGTCAAATTTAACATTGCCAATATGATTATTTACGTTTTACTGTGGCTTTCTAACTAAAATTCTTGATTAAGAATACTTGCTGCTTTTTATCAAGTCAAGTATATGTGTAAAATCTTGTTATTGCAATAAGAAGTATTCTTTGTTATAAGAAAAATGTTTGCATAAAAACTCTTAAATAATTGTAATCTGTTGAAAAATTGATTGTAGCTTTCTTAAATAAACTTGCCAGAGAAGCCTAAGAATAACCTAAAATTATGTATATGTGTTGTGCAGTCAGTCAAAAAATGGTAAGTAAGTAACTAATTGAAGAATTTAAATGTTTATATATCTTTAAAATATAGGTAATTGTAATTGTTTACATGGGATATATCGTATATTTGTTAGACAAAGCGGAGTTATATAAGGAAAGAAGTATGGACACTTATAGTTTATCACATACACTAACCGCGTGTCTTTTAGGAAAGTAGCACAGGTAAGGGACGGCTTGTTTTTATAGAGAAATTGACACATGACAAACGGGTAAATCAATCTCTGTTTCCAATAAAAATTCCAAACAATTTTGCATTTCAATTTTTTCAAATAGTTTTCAATAGCAAATACGAAGATTAAATGTGAGAAAATTATTAATGACAATGTTAGAACTTTTTATTATATGGTAGTCTAAATACGTAAACTGACGGATATAAGACATCAAAGCTAGAACAAAATCGCAATTGAAGGACTAGAGAGAACTCAGAAAGACTCACAAAGACTCTATGGAATCTATAGAAATCTTAGTGGCTTAGTTAAAGATTAAACAACACAGATGTATCAAAGGTCTTTGTTAAATAATCTACTCAAATTATGCTTCCTTTAAACGCTCATTCAAAGTATCTGTTAGAAGCTTAAATAGGTGGACTAAAAGAATAATTTTCGTTGTGACCTTCAACCAGCATATTTTGTCCCTTAAAATCGTAACTGAATGAAAATAATAAAATGTGTCATTAATGTTTTGATGTCATTGTACCTTAAGAATATGTATATGTGTTATGTAATTTTTAATTTTTTTTATTGTTTCATAAATAAATACGCAGTTCTCAAACTGTTGTTGCACATGATACCAAAGACGTTACCACAAAGGGACATGAGAATTCATCCCCTCCCAAAATCATTCCTTTTGTATATTAAATAGAGAAAATATTTTGTATATAATGCAAATTTTGCCTTAGTTGCAGACTAAAAGCATGTAATGTAAAATTAATTAACAACATAAACATAACTCTCGATTTGTATATATTTCTCGGGATATGTGTTTAAATCGCATCTCCTCCTGCCCTCCCCCCCCCCCCCCCCCCACACACACGCGCGAGTGTGCCTACGCCCCAGAATCATAGAAAAATCTCAAACTAATTTTACAATGTAAGGTTTGTCTTTATATTAGTACATAGACACATCCTAGCTAGTTTCCATTTGTAATAAGTATCTGCTGTTATTATTTCATTTGTGTCATTGTTTTAACTTAATCAAATCAAATGAATAAATGAATTAGATTAATTTCCATCGATTTTACTTATATTCGATTAGTAGTTGTCTGTATGAGTATTGAATGTTGTTTGACTGTATGAAATTTATTAATAATGAGTTAGCTTAAAATAAATATATAGATTCTGTTGTACATTATTCATTTTCTCATCTTTAGAAGTAAAATTGAAAATTCAGTCCTCCGCGTAACGCAGTTATTAGTTTACTTAAATTTCCTAGTGCAAATGCGAAACTCAGTGTGTGCGATACACAAACAAAATTATGCTGTCTGCTGGAGCAATATTTTGTAAGTCAAATATTTGATATTTTAAATACAATATTACTAAAACAGTATTTTTTTATAATATAGCATACTTACTTCTGCATTGATTGACAACTATGAATAATTAACATAAACTAAAATAATGAAGAGAAATTCTCATATGAAGAACGTCAGGTCAAGTTACCACAAAAGTCCACAATTATTTTAAAAAGGACATTTTTTATTTCTTCTTCATAAATGACTTTTATATAAGCGAAAAATTCTGAAAGAGTGGTCAAAATAAACATCTATATATGTCTCAAATATATATAAAAAAAGAAATATCAATGTAGGATCAGAACTATGCCCTTACAGGTGTGCCGCAGGTGCCTTCACACAGGGGCCCTGCACCAACAAGAATTTTTTTTTTTTAATTCTAAATTAATTTGTTATTGTTTAATATTACTTAGATTATACTGTTTTTCTATAGTTTTTAATTTAAAATAATGATTAGAAAATGCTGATCTCGTGTGTTTCTATGCACCTAAAATGTGTGGGTTTAATTTTCGAGTGTCGTTATCTATAGTGCCTCCTCAAAATAATAAGAATCTTAAAATCTAGTAAAAATTTTATAAAGCTTAAATCTGTATTGTATGAACTACAATACACGCTGTTACATTTGCACAGGGCCTTGCTAAGGGGCTAGACGCAGCTTTGCTTGTAGGGGATTTGAGTTTCGCTGAAGGGGAGGGGGTCTCTGTAGGATATTTGAGGACTTCTCTGAAATGTGAAGTGTAAGAACTGTCGCCACAGGACTTTTCCGTAAACGGGCCCTGTAAAAAAAGTGGGCCCCGGCCAGTCGAAGAAAGGCAACTATCTACTCGTATGAGAAAGAATAAGGGAAGCCATACAGAAAAATACAGTGACCTGTTTAATAAAATATGCTAAAAAGTAGAAGAATTATTTCTTTTCCCGTCCTTTTTTAGTTTCTAGAGTCAAGGAGGCCCCAAATGGGCACAAGGCAAGGGGCCCCGGTGGCAACTGCCCATTTGCCACCTGTTAAATCCTTTACTGCAATGGTGTTCCCATAGAGTTGAAGAATAAATCTACCCTATTTGTTTCCAAGTAGCTATTACGACTTGGAACACCATTCTTCTTTCCAAATAACCGTTTAAATTCCCGTATTGATATTGAATTATTAATTGAAACTTAATATATTTTCACAAATCTGTTAACTGTTATTATTCAAAGTACGAATAATATTAATCTCAGGAATGACACACACATATTCCGTCTCTTCCACAAATATCTTAAAGGTTAATTATTTTTAATACATAAGACATGCCCTTCTCTCTTTTAAAGGATTACATTATGAGCCTTATTTTAGAAAAGAAAATTTACATTTTTCGTGAACAGTTTTTCAAATCCTATCATATTTGTGTATGTTTCCCATTATCGTATTTCAAACTATATTCAATTAAAAGTTTAGTCCTTTTTCTTTTACTTCCCGAGTAGTATAATCTGATAGTAGTTTCTCGCAAATAAAACATTTATGTTATGAAGACAAAACATTATTTGTTTTATAAATGTTTGTACGACTTCTTAGAGGATGTATAGTGTAATATTTTTTTTCTTGCTAAAAAATATATCTGCTGCTTGCTTGTGCTAAAAAAATTCTTAAAACGTCCTTCATCAAGTTCTTCTTAACCAATTGATATGAATTACACATTAAATAAAACTATTCTAAAGTCTGGGAACATTTAAACTTAACGACTACATGCATTTGAATTTTACAGAAATACTAGAGTATTTTCTTTCACCAGTCTTTTAAATGATGACATAATTTTTGTTTAAATACTGTTTACTCATGCGTATCTACGCCCAGTGTTTACTCCCATAGTATTATATTTAAAGGTTTTGTATTAAAAGATAGACATTGCTTATGTGAATAATAACTATTTATTATTAGAGCAGCCGTGTTGTTTTCGATTTCAGTTGCCAGGTTGCTAACATGAATGAAGTTACAGTTACAGTTATTCAATCTATTACAATACTCCCTTTATAAAAAAGATAAAAGGTATAAAAAGTTGCTGGCACAGTCCTAAAGATTTAGTCTATTGGGTTGTCTTCTGTTTCGAGGTGGGTTGCGTCGAATTGGAGTGAGACAGACAGGTTCAGCAGCTGAAGGGATTTGGGCATCAGCAGCAGAGTCTGGCAAAGGAGTTGAAACCTCTGGCAAGATTTCTATCCCCTTGGGTGTTGTGGACGGTGGAGGAAACATGGTTCCTGTATCCTGGGTATGTATTGGGATACTCGCAAGTGGTGAGGGACTAGCCTCAAAAGTAGGATAGGAAACAACATCTGTGAACTCGGGTTTGGGAAAGTCCACTTCAGAAGCTGGACGTAGCTGATCTAAATGGGCAGAGAACTTGCTTCCATCTATCTCAACGATCCAGGTTTTGGTACCTCGGGGTTCTATTAAAACACCACGAACCCATTTGTTACGGGAACCTCTATAGGAACGTACCCACACATTCTGACCAGAGAGTAGACTCTTTTTCGAAGTATGTGATCTATCAAACAGCTGCTTCTGAATGTTCTGTTTCTTCTGTACATGGTGTGTTGTACAGGGATGAATCAAGTTCAGGAGAGTCCTGATGGGACGTCCAAGGAACAGTTCAGCAGGAGACAGTCCAGTTGTGGAATGTGGAGCCGAACGATATGCAAGCAGAAACCGTTTAACTTTATTTACAACAGAGTCACAGTCCTTGCCATCTTTAAGCATTTTCTCCAGAGCATGTTTGAAAGTTTGTACCGATCGCTCAGCTAATCCATTTGATTGAGGATGATAAGTTGGCACAAGTGTATGCATAATTATAAATAAATGCCAGCCAATTGATTATTTTTCTAAAGTAAATAGATATAGTTACAATACGATACTACGAACTACTATACAACGAATTAGGCCGCTTTTACATTTAACGACACGACACCGATAAATCGTGAACGATCGCGAAGGAACGACACAACGTTCCTTCGCGCCACAATTTATCTCCGACGAGTTTAAAGATTTCCTAAAGACTTTAGGAAATCTTTAAACTCGTCGGAGATAAATTGTGGTCCATTGTCGGAAACCAACTCCAAAGGCAGTCCATACCGTGAAAACAGTTCCTGTAATGCATTGATGGTGTGTGTCGAAGTTGTCGAGGACATCTGCAGTACCTCCAACCATTTTGAATGACTGTCCACTACTATCAAGTAGTTGGTTTGATTCTTCTGACCATAATCAATGTGTATGCGATCCCAGGGTGCCTTCGGCCAGATCCAGGATTGCAGAGGTGTAGTAGGTGGGTTATTGGCTGTTACCTGACATGCTTCACATTTAGCAGAGATAGTCTCAATGTCTTGATCCAATCCAGGCCACCAGATGTGACTTCTAGCTACTGCCTTCATCTTGGTTATACCTAGATGTGTGTCATGAAGCAAGTCCAGCATGCGATTCCTATGTACTGAAGGAATAACAACCCTCATTCCCCAAAGGAGACAATTTCCATCTACGGATAATTCATCCTTTCTGCTGAAATATGGCTTCAAGTCGGGGTCTTGATTACAGATAGGGAAACCGTACTGTACATACTTGAGCACAACTCCAAGAACCTTGTCTGTACGAGTTGCCTGGACATTGTCATCAGAGGTAATCGGCATGTCTTCCACGTAGGAAACTTTGAAGATATCAGACGGATACAAGTCCTTGTTTAGGTCTTCAATTGGTAAGCGTGAAAGCGCATCTGCATTCTGATGTAATTCACCTTTTTTGTATTTAATTGTGTAATTAAATGAAGATAGTAGTAGGGCCCACCTTTGCAAGCGTGCAGCAGCCATAGTTGGAATAGCTTTATCTGGTGCAAAAATTGTCACTAGGGGTTGGTGATCTGTATACAACAGAAACTCACGACCATATAAGTACTGGTGAAACTTTTTACATCCAAAAATAATCGAAAGAGCTTCTTTCTCAGTTTGAGAGTAATTGGCTTCAGCTTTTGTTAGAGTTCTCGATGCATATGCAACAGGTCGTTCAACACCATCGACAATGTGTGACAGGACTGCTCCTAAACCAACAGGGGAAGCATCACATGATAACTGTAAGGGCAGTCTTTCGTCATAATGGGCTAACACACTATCTGACATCAATAAAGATTTACACTTTTGAAAAACTTTGTCACATTCTGAAGACCAATGCCATGGAACATCTTTGTTCAACAAATTGTGAAAGGGTGATAACAAAGTAGATGCATTTTTTATAAATTTGGAATAATAGTTAAGAATTCCTAAAAAGGATTTTAGCTCGGTAACATTTACTGGTACCTTGATTTCCTTAATGGCATTGATTTTTTCTTGTGTTGGGTGAATGCCATCTTTATCAATAATATGACCTAAGAACTCCACACTGGTTTCTAGATATTGACACTTTTCTGCATTTAGATGGACATTATATTTACGAAAACGTTCCAACACTTTCTCAAGTGTACTGAAATGTTCATCCACTGTTATCGATGAGATGAGAATGTCATCTTGAAAGCATATTACATGAGGTATGCCTTGCAACATCTGCTCCATTGTTGACTGAAATATGGCAGCAGCAGAACTTATACCGTACAACAGCCTGTTTGGGCGTACCAAACCCATTGGTGTGTTTAGTGTAAGCAGTTCTTGGGATGCAGAATCCAACTCAATTTGTTGGTATGCATGAGACAAATCCAATTTTGTGAAATATTTTCCACCACGAAGAGTAGCAAACAGATCTTGTTGAGTAGGTAGAGGATACTGGTTTACGTCTAAGTACTTGTTGACAGTCACTTTGAAATCACCACAGATCCTAACAGAATTGTTCTTTTTAGGAACGACAACAATTGGCGTAGCCCACTTGGAAATCTCAACAAAGTTCCAAACTCCCCTCCTCTCTGTTTGTTTGACTTCTTCACATACTGCGGTTTTCATGGAATACGGCACAGGCCTAGGTTTGCAGAAAACTGGTAATGCATCGTTACGCAATCTGAGAGATGCTTTAAAATGCCTGATAGGTGAGGTGTTTGCTTGGAATAGATCTGTGTATTTTCTTTTTAAAGAATCAACAGTCTTGATATCGCCAAGGCCAGCATCAACAACAAAAATTTCATTCCAATTCAGTTTGAATTTGGACAACCAGTTCTTTCCAAACAATGATGGTCTATTTCCTTTCACTATCACTAAAGGTACTTTGTAGCTTTGAGAATTGCACAACACCTGAACTTGTACTTCTCCTAATATCTTTATTGCATATTGGTTATAGTCTCTGAGAACTATTGATGTTGGCTGTATTTTCACATTGGGCAGATTTTGAGTAATCCAATGCTCTGATATAATGGATACATCCGCAGCGGTATCAAGTTCCATTTCTGTGGCTTTATTGTTGATAACTACTGGTACTGTATACTTTGATACTTGCTTGATTGATTGCACTGTGAATAGACGATACTCCTCTGATTCATTGATTACTTCAATCTTTTTTGTAGATTTATTTTTCTTTGACATGCAGGCAGGAGAAATGCGTCCAACCTTTGAACAAAAGTGGCAAGTTGCATTTTTATATTTGCACTTGTTTGGATCATGAGAAGAGCCACAGCGAAAACACTTTCCGAAATTATTCGGCTTCGTAAAACCTTTTGCTGCAGGAGCTTTTTTGTGTTGTACCTTGTTTACAACAGGGTAGGCAACTTTCATATTGCTGGCATCGCTGTCAGCAATTTCCATAGCCAGCGCTATTTCTGTAGCAGTTGACAGCTGCAGGTCTTTTTTGGCTAGCAATCTCCGCTGGATCGTTTCCGAAGACAGTCCACATACGAAGCGATCTCTTATTGCCTCCTCCAAAAATGCGCCAAAGCTGCACGTAGATGCTAGCATTCGGAGCTCAACTAAATACGTTGAATTATTTTCTCCAGCTTTTTGATTTCTTCTGTGGAATCGAAATCTTTCAGCAATGACAATAGGTGCAGGCTTGAAATTATGTTTTAGTGATTGGGTGAGTTCTGTGTACGTGCATTCGGTAGGTAGTTTCGGTACCAGAAGATTTCGTAACAGTTTATACGTACTGTTTCCGATAACGGAAATCAACACTGCTTTCTTTTTTTCATCTATAACGTCGTTAGCAACAAAATATTGCTCTAACTGCTCGATATATAGATTGAAATCCTCTTGCTCGGAATCAAAATTCGCCAAGCTGCCGATTAGGCCAAACTTACTCATAGTGAAAAATCTAAAACTGTTACACAATTTTTAAAAAAAATGCACTTACGATAATCCTCGTCGCCATTATTATGTTTAAAGGTTTTGTATTAAAAGATAGACATTGCTTATGTGAATAATAACTATTTATTATTAGAGCAGCCGTGTTGTTTTCGATTTCAGTTGCCAGGTTGCTAACATGAATGAAGTTACAGTTACAGTTATTCAATCTATTACACATAGAGTGGAAGGACAATAAAGAAAGCCTATTAAAAATAAATTCTAAAAAGGATGTATAATGTTGTAATGCAAATAACTATTGGTACCCTAAAAAAAATATTTAAAAAAAGCATGTCACAGAATAGTTTGCATGGTGAACAAGGTTTTGTTTAACTAATAGACCTCATTTATTACGTTTAAGTCATGATACTTTGGGGTACTATACACATATTGTATACATATGTCTCTTATTATTATTATTGTACCCAGTTAATGCTCTTAGACCAAAGCATGGCTTTTGAAAGCTGGTGAGATCGCAAGAAGACCGTACAACACATAATCACTCAACCATGGAGAAAAAGCACTCCAGCTGGGCTGGTGTCAAATACATGAGACGTGTATACTGTGTTGTACCGAACTATAATACACAGGTGAAGAAACATCAGAAAAAATAGTAGTTTTTTTTTATATATATATGCGGAAACTAACATGAAGTAAATAATTTTGGTAGTGTATAAGGAAATCCCTTAATAATCCTGCACACAATGATAAAATAGAAAATATGATATATGTTGAAACTCAAAAAAAATCTAGTTTTTATGATTAAGAAACACATAATTTACTTAAAAACTAATTAAAAAAAAGTATGCGTGCATGAGGTATAGAGAGGTTTTTAAACAAAGTAATGAATTAAAGATGTCCTATCAAAGAGGTTTCTTGAGCTTTCATGCCACTAACTGATTTAGTCTTTAGACTTAGTGATTTAGACTTCATTCGCCTCTAGCGTCTAAACGTTAAGTCGTAGAAACAAAAGAGCAAATTGCATTTTCGTGTAAAATTACTCATGAAATAATTTGTTAACTAAAATATTTTTACTATAATTAATAGCAAAGGATATAATTTCAAAAAACTGGCTTTGGCAACCATTTTTCCAAAATGGCGGCCAACGCCGGTGTGGTGCAGGGATTCGAAATGAATATATCATACAGAACAATTTTTGGACGCGATTAAAATTGTTTCCAGCTTTCCTCTATTTTGTTCCGAATTGGACCCTTTGTTGACTGTACTAGTCCACGCACTTCAGTTCCCTTCCCGGAGAAGAAGCTCTTCTAAATAAGTTTAGAAGACCAAGGTCAACAGTACAACACACACCTCCCCTCTTACCGGAACTTTTCAAATTTTGAAAAGTTTCTTGAGAAGTGGGTTTTCTCCAGTTATATCTTTGTTCCGTTAGGTGTCGCTTACATTATTCATCACATACAGTTTTTCAGAAGATTACTGATACCTTAAATTTGTTCTTAAGATATATTAGCATTTGTACCTCAACTTCATCTTGAGGTTGTGACTTAAAATGTTCAAAAAACACTAACAGATCAGATAAACCTTACTTTAATTTTATTATCAAGAAAATTAGCTCAGACACTAGTGTTGGAAAGTACATACAATATAACTGAAACAGGTGCATTTTGAATTAAACAAATTTATCAACAGTATAAATCCTGATTTATATAACACCACAAACACAATTCACAAAATTGTCATTAGTTTCAAAAGTTATTTCAAATTGCTTATGAAAACTAAGTATTTATGACCATGACATACATACAATAAATTTAACAACCTTTGTTATCAAAATAAAATACACCTTTATGAACAGAGAACACAAATACAATATTAAAAATTCACTGCATAATTAACCTTCATCTATTATGCGACTGAGTCCATCTGTATTTATGTTACTCTTTCCAGAGCGGTGAACCATTTTAAAGTCACCAGGCTGCCGCTGCAGTGCCAAAGCGCATCGCATCAAACGTGGATTAGAACTGGCATTTGTTCTTAATCAAAAAAATATGGTGATCTATCATCACAATAAATTTTTGCCCATCTAATGATCTAAGTAGTAATAGCTTCTTTATGTCAAATATAATACTAGCACATTCCTTTGAAATAAAAGTTTTTTCCGTATTTCGTTGTAATTCTAATTATATACATACATAATATAAGTATTTCTGCATTTAAATTTATTCACATATAGAATAAAAATATTACTTTTTTGGAAAAATAAATATTATTAACGAACTTTCCCATAATTGCAAGCGTAGCGACTAAACAAACAAAAGCAAAGTTGTCTGCTGTAGGGAAGAAATCGAAACTACTAGTAAGTTACCATGTTGATACGTCAAGTGAAACTCCTGAATTGACGACCTTAATAACTAGGGCATATACAGTATTTCATGTCAATGTGGCATGTCATATATCTGTCAAACAAAGGGAGCATTAAGATTTCGTATTAAGGAGCACCAAACACATACTGTTAAACAAGAAATAAAGAAGTTCTCCATTGCCACACTCTTGGGAACATGGTCATATATTTAATTTTTCCATAGGCGTAAAGTTGTCTAAATATTGGGGGGGGGGGTCAAAATGTAACTTACAATAAAGAAAAGTGCGATTTTTTGTGTGGGGGGGGGGGCTAATTTATCCTCAATTGGGGCGCTGACATGGGGAAGACAGTAAGTCACAAAAAGTAAATTTTACAGGGGAAACATTTGTTCTCCAGGCCAAGTATCGTGGACTATATGCAAGTGCCATCTTCCGTCACTCGTAGAAACTAAACTATTTTGCCGATTGAATTACTGTTTATTCCATTCCATTGGCTTGAGCGTTTACTGTTTTTTCCTTGAAAAAAACGAAAAACTCGAAATTTATGACTTACTGTCTTCCCCATGTCACAGTGGCGTAGCCAGCATTGGGTTAGAACCCCCCCCCCCCCCAATAGCCAGTTTAAAATCAAAATTATTTTTTTGAAAAATAACAAGTAAAAAAAAACGAAGATTTTTTCTCTGATTTCTATAGAGAAAATACACGTCGGGTTTCCTGGTCTATCCCACATATATCTCCTGCTCCTTTCCCTTCTGTCCCCTGCAGGGATGATTTTAAAGAGAACAGTGGTCAAACAACCTTGAAAACAGTATTCGACTTTTTACGGGGGAGGGGGGCGGGGCAATGGGGTAGTAGGTCTGTATGATTGTCTTGGTATGTAGGTCTGTATGATTTGTACATGTAAAGAGTTACTTTTCTTAACACTTGAAATGGGGCGGCAGTTAAGCCGGAATTCACAATGCATCAATCCAGAAATTGTTTGCTTTGAAGTAAGGTATTTTCCCTGAAAAGACCCATTCATCCCCTACGTGCTTTAAGAAAGGATTGTAAATGACTCATGTCTAAAAATAATGCCCCTAACTGTGATCCTCTTCGCTCCTCACAATGCCCCGACCGTCGCCAAAAGCCCACTGTGCAGCTCTAGTTCGACGTTAATTAATTAAACCAAACCCAAACCGGTGTTTACTAACATGCGCCTATTCAATTCAACTACCAAGTGGTATTCAAAATTACGCGGCGTACATTGGCTACATTTAGACTTTAATGAAGCCAAAAACAAGCAGCCGGAAGTGCTATCACCAACTACTGTTTCCGTTAACGTCTATTTCGAACGAATACGAATTACACAATTAGTTTAAAAGTACGAACTTAATGATGTTTGATGACAAAGAATCTTCTAAATTGTTTGATGTCGATGTTGAAAATCTGAAGGTAAGTTTATTGTTCGTTTTATAAAACTAATTTAATCGTGTTCTACTATACAACACATGGCTAATTCTTTGTGCGAGAATGCCATGCAGTCTAATGCGAAGGAAAACAAATGTTTTGAAATTACTTTTGCCGGCACATTTCCGAATGATCACAAATTACGAATTTAAAAAAGGTGAGTTTTGATGCATGGTATTTTCTTATGTGCCTAGACCATTACCGTTGGATAATTTCATAAGATAGATTACCTATAAAAGTAATACGAATATCCATTTTTTTATTTATGAGATATGAGATGACTTTAGCAATAGAAATCTGGGAACAAATGTACTATCGCGGGGCACCGAATTTTCAACAAAATTAAGTCTCCAATTTTGTGACGCGATTGTTAATTCCGCCAAACGAGACGGTAACCCTCGATTATGTCGTAGTGCAATGGAACGATGCTAAATGTTATAATTTAATGATTTATCATCAGAATGTTATTTTTTCGTAATTTCTGATATTTTGGTAACAAATTATTCTAATAAGAGCAAACTATCGCCGTTTTAAAAATGTAAACAAACTTTCGAACGCGAAATAAGTTTTTATCGTTGCCAGCAAACTTTGATAAGAGTAAAAAGATTTTTTTTAACGTTATGTAGAAAACAACTTATTTTGTTATTTACATCTGTTGGAATTTGATTTGATTGATTGTCGTTCAAGAAATATTAACTGTAACCGTTACTTATATTTTAACGTTTTCTTTCTTTATGCAAATTGTTGTAATATATATATTTCTGTTGTGATGTGTCGAGAATAAAGGTAAAGGAATTTTACTACTGAGTCATGTTGATTTGACGTGTCCTTTTTTTTTCAAATCGTAACCTCCAACAATAGTTGGTTATGGGCCAAAGACTAATCATGGTCCCAACTGAGATAGAAAGTCTGAATTTTAAGATATTTTAACTAACTTTTAAAATATAATTGTAGTATCTATTCAGAGTTTAGGAGGTCAAATTTGTTCAAATGACTGCAACCATGGAACAAGCTTTATG
Organism: Troglohyphantes excavatus; assembly: GCA_963932185.1. Taxonomy (NCBI): domain Eukaryota; kingdom Metazoa; phylum Arthropoda; class Arachnida; order Araneae; family Linyphiidae; genus Troglohyphantes; species Troglohyphantes excavatus. Next base: position 61,198,004 of record OZ010676.1, on the reverse strand, counting down.
TTTTCCGAAGCTGGGTGACTTCAACTACAGTACATGGAAACAAGATATGAAAATAATCTTGATGGACCGGAACTTGTGGGAATTCATCATTGGCACGGCAGTACCTTACCCGGAAAAGGCTCCAGAGCGGGATAAACGTGATTTTAATTGGCGTCAACAGCGAGCATACGCTACGATCTTTCAAGGTATAGAAAGAAAGTATCAGACTCTTATCACTGATACTGAAGACGGAAAGGTAGCATGGGAGATATTGAAGATTAATTTTGAGCCAACGTCACGAGCTCGTCTAGCAGGACTTGTTGATGAATTTTTTGATCTTCGCTTCGACCACACCACCGAGACGGTTGGAATTTTTTCTAAACGAGTGACTGAAAAGAAGTTGCAAGTAAAAGAAGCAGGATTGGACATTCCGGAATTGTTGACATGTTTTCAACTCATTAGAAGGTTACCTCCAGAATACGATAATATCGTGCAGATGTTGTATCGACTGAAAGATGAAGAGTTTACAGTAAAAGAAGTTTCATCTCAATTAATAACTGAATCTGGAAGAATAAAGTTAAAGCAAAAAGATTAACTTTCTGAATCTACGGTAATTGGAGATGCATACTACTTAAAGTCAAGAAAACCATCAAGCACCTTTCGAAAGTCAAACCCAAGATTCAAGAAGCTCGATAGCAGCGGAAGTGTACTGGGTCCCACTCCAGTTGAAATTGAAGAAAAGGTTCAACCAAGTACTTTGAACCAGCGACTTCGTCGAATGGGGCCGTGCAATTTTTGCAAGATCCCTGGCCACACAGAGGAACGATGTTTCAAGAAGAAACGAAAAGAAAACAACAAGCAGAATCTATTCTACAGTGAAGTAAAAGATTCAACCAACCAAGAAGCGTTCAACACTACTGATGGTCTGACGGAATTTTTAGTGGACACAGCGGCTACAACTCATTTTTGCAACGATCGAACTTTGTTCCAGAACTTCAAAGAACTTCCACCCACTGAGGCACTGATAGGTGACAAGAACTCTACTTCTATTGGAATTGGAATTGGAGATATTCCGTTGACTGTAAAAGATGATTCAGGTAATGTTAACTTAACCCTTAAAAGTGCTCTATATGCACCAAATATGCGACGTAATCTTATTGGTGGTGCAAATATTGATATTGCTGGAAATAAAGTAGTGTGGGGAAATTCGAAAATGACTATTTATGATAAAGATGGTGATTATTTATTAACTGTTTATCTTAAAAATAAATTGTATATTATGTATGCCTATCCCCAAATTCAATGTTCAGCAATGTATAGTAATTTAAATTGTGAATTAATTCATAGACGATTTTGTCATGTAAACTATCCACTCTTGAAACAAATGAGTTCGGATAACAGTGTTAAAGGATTAGATAAATTAACTTTAACGAAAGATAGTAAAAACTGTGGAACTTGTATATTAGCAAAGTCTAATAGAATTTCTTTCAAGAGAAATTATGTATATAAGCGTAATACTAAACAATGTCTCGAAAGACTTCACCTTGACCTCTGGGGTCCATCTCCAGTTAACTCAATAGGCGGTAATAAGTACTTTCTAACGATAATAGACGACTATTCGCGTAAAGCTGATGTTTTTGTAATTAAAAGTAAGAAAGAAGTATTTAGTTGCTTCAAAAGCTATTTAGCCCGTTCGGAAAGAGAGTTAAATAAGAAAGTTAAGATTGTCCGGAGCGACAACGGTATGGAATTTATCCACGCGGAATTTGAACAATTCTTAAATGACTTAGGAATAAAAGCGGAACGCACATCTATTTATTCACCAGAAATGAATGGTGTAGCTGAAAAATTTAACCATAATGCTTTAGATGGCGTAAGAGCTTTGTTGCAGGATAGTGGATTAAAACCAAGTTTTTGGGCAGAGGCACTAAAAACGTTTGTGTATGTTAGAAACCGTTGTACTCACAAATTAACAGATGGTAAAACACCAGTTGAAATTTGGAAGGGTTATATACCATCAGTTAAACACTTAAAAGTATTTGGATCATTGGCTTATGTGCATGTACCAAAAGTTAAAAGAAATAAATTGCAACCTAAAGCCAAATTGGGTATTTTGATTGGATATGCTATCAAACGTAAGGGGTACCGAATTTATGTTCCAAAAGAACGAACAGTAGTTGAAACTATTCATGTTCGTGTTGATGAAAATAAAAATGGTGTATCTTCGTTATTTGGTAAATCAAATGCATATAACCATGTTAACTTTAAATTGGATAATTATTCTTGTGATAATGTACCAGAGACTAGTAATGACAATCCTACTATTAAAGAGGAAATGACACCTCTTGATATTAACCAGTGGGATAGAGTGGAAAGGCCCAGAAATTTAAGTGAAAGGGTTGATGTGTACTATTATCCTTCAGATAAAGTTAGATTAAGATCTCTTAACGATGCTGAAAAATATTGCAAAGAAAATAAAATTTTGTTTGATCCCGAGAAATTTGACTTTAAAGCTAAAACTGTAAATACCGAGGAAAGGAATGAACCCATTTTGGTTTGTGACGAAAACTTGTATTCTAATAATCTAGATGATCATTTAAATGATATATTTCAAGAAGAAATGTATTTAACAGAAACTCCTCAAACTTTTCAGGATACTCAAACTTCACCTGATAAAACTAATTGGGACGCGGCTATGAAAAGTGAGTTAAATACGATGCGTGAAAGGGAAGTTTGGGAACTGGTTAACCCACCGGCCAACACCAAAATTATTGGTAGTAGATGGATTTTTTCAACTAAGAAAGATGATAAAAATAAAATAAAAAAGTATAAGGCGAGACTAGTAGCTAGAGGTTTCACTCAAACTCGCGGGAAAGATTTCATTGATGTGTTTTCACCTGTGGCAAATTTTTCTATAATTAAATTTCTTTTTGTATTGCTGGTATCTATGTTAGGTTGGCAAAATGCACAACTAGATGTTAAAGCTGCCTATCTGTATGGAAATTTAGATGAAGTGGTCTACATGCAGCAACCAGCAGGTCATGTGGTAAGAGGCGAGGAACACAAGGTGTGTTTATTAAAGAAGGCTATTTATGGTTTGCACCAAAGCGGTCGGCAGTGGCACACTGCTTTAGATGATATTTTGAAAAATATAGGTTTTGTAAAATTGGACTGGTGTAACTGTACATATATGTTAAACAAAAATGTTATATTAACTGTGTATGTTGATGATATGGTTTGTTTTGGTAAAAATCAAATTGTTTTACAAGATGCAATTGATTTAATTAAAAGTAAATTAGATATTACAGAATTAGGTAAAGTTAAGTATTTATTGGGAGTAAATTTTGAAGAAATTAACGGGATAACCTACTTGAATCAAAGAACTTATATAAATAAACTAATGTCTAGATTTGAAGATTTGCCAAAAAGTAATCCAAATTTACCATTTAAAATTGGTGGTCGTTTGCCTGATAAGGTAAATGAAATTGAGGAAAATGATATTATGAAAAGGTTTCCTTATCGTTCTCTCATTGGATGTTTATCGTTTTTATCCAATCGTTCTAGACCAGATATTGCATTTTCAGTTAACACCATGGCACAGTTCTGCAATGGTTATAATTATAAGCATTGGTTGATTGTTGTAGATATTATAAATTATGTTTTTGTAACTAAAGACTTAAAAATTAATTTGTCTTGTGTTGATGATTCTTTACTTAATGCATATTCTGATGCCAATTGGGGATGTAACCTGAATAATAGACATTCAATTAGTGGTTATATTGTATATTTTAGTGGCATTCCAATAACTTGGAAGTCTTGTAAGCAAAAGTGCATAGCATTAAGCTCTATGGAATCGGAGTTCATTGCATTAACTGAAAGTGTTAAAGAATTAATATGGTTTAAACGTATTCTTGAACAAATTGATTTAATTGAGAACTTTATTCCTATTCAATTTTGTGACAACCAGGCTTCTATATATTTTGCTAAAAATGGTCAAGAAAGTGCCAAGACCAAGCATATAGATGTAAAGTACCAGTTTGTACGGAAATTTTTGAAAGACAATATTTTCATTTTGAAATATCTTAATACTAACAGCAACTTGGCTGATTTCCTTACTAAGCCGTTATTGAAAACAAAGTTTCAATTTATGTTAAATAATATATTTTGTAAGTTGTATTAATTATTCCTTGAACGATGGGGCCGTATGTTGGAGTTTGATTTGATTTAGTATTTGATTTGATTGATTGTCGTTCAAGAAATATTAACTGTAACCGTTACTTATATTTTAACGTTTTCTTTCTTTATGCAAATTGTTGTAATATATATATTTCTGTTGTGATGTGTCGAGAATAAAGGTAAAGGAATTTTACTACTGAGTCATGTTGATTTGACGTGTCCTTTTTTTATTCAAATCGTAACCTCCAACAACATCTCTGTTTTTGCGCTATTGCGTTTTTCCTATAATTTTGTCAACATTCACATAAAGTTTTTACATTGATGACTTGGAAGTTTTAAAATATTCATGAGATTTAACAAATTGGTTTAACAATATTAATAGTTTTACAGTGTGATATTATTTAAAAAATTAATGCGGTCTGGAATTTTGTAGGTTTTTTTTCCCCTTTTTTTTAATATGTTTGGTCCCTTTTTCCCCTAGGGACAAATGTAAAAAGTGTTGCGAGCCCTGAATATTATCTTGTGCATTAATCAATTAAATAACAAAAGGTTCCTACTTCTGAGCAGCAAAACACAAGTTTAACTATTTTTCATCTAATTATAATTAAAGTAAAGAAAAAGATGAACCCAGAAAGATCAGTTTGAGTTCGTGGAAACAGGTCAAAGGTTAGCTATTATGTGGCGACTATCTGGCTATCAAATAAGATAATATGCAGATTTCTTACTATAAAATGGAGATAGGCCATAAAATTGTAGACAGAAAAACGATGAAAGTGGTCATAAATAAAGAGATAGGTATGAGGGAAATGGTTAAGTCAATAGAATATTAGGTACAATGAATAAAAATTTAATCGCTTAGCTGTTTTTCCAAGAATTTAGAAAAAAGATTTCGTTTTCGAATAAAGCAGATATTTATTATGAGATTATTTAAATTTATATAACATGTGGTTTGCCTAGAATGCAATACCACAATGCTCATTTCTCATTCATTTTAACAGCAAAAGATGAATTATTTTGTGGACATAGATTTCTGTAATTGTGTCTTTTTACACATTGTTACCTTCAATTTTGTTTCAACTTAGATTGTTCTCAAGTGAAGTGGCCTATCGCTACTCTATTGAGTACTCTAAAATCTAAGCCATTTCATTTATGTTACAAATATTTACATTTTTAAGGAAAACTTTACATTAAAGTGTCCCTTAAATTTCTACTGTTTTTAATAAATTATTTCATCTTTTTGTTCAATTTCAATAGTTATTTAATTATTGTACCTTTTCTTTCGTCATTTCTGTCTCATTAATTTTTTTATCTACATATAGGTCATAGAAATTAAAAAAAGATTGAAAGCATTGGGATTGCCAGTTACTGGTAATAAGTCTGAACTGGTAGAAAGACTTCAAATGGCGATGATTTCTGGAAAAGGTATGTTTTTGTTTTCGGCATATCTTTATTGAATATGGGTCATTCCATGTCAAATCAGCACACAAAGAAATGCAATTTTTTCCTGCACCAACAATGATTTTTAAGAAATCCAGTGTACTTATTAGACCTATTAAGAATGTAAAATTTTGAACTCTTGGGCCGGTTAGTTTTTAGTTATTTGCGTTTAAAAATGAAAAATTTACACTCCAATGGCTACATTTAAATTACCATAACTCCTGTTCTAACACAGTAAATTTTTTTGATATAATTTTAAAACTCTTTAAAGTGATATTAAATGCATAAAATTTTTGGGGGAAACCATTTCAAGGTCATAATATTTAACCTTGAATTCCTAAAAATGAATTTCTCATTTTTCACTAGATTTTTTTTCATGAATGCTACAATATCTTAACTACATGTATGGGTACGTCCACCAAAATGAAAATTTTAACAAACTCTAAAGTGTAGTATATCAATTTAATCCTAGAAAGTTGGCGGATATGAATTAGTAAGGTATTATTTCATTTAAATGATATTCTACAGTGAAATTGTTCTAAAATTTGATATATTTCTTCATTTACATTGTTTGCCAAAAATATCACTTTGGTTATTGTATATTATTTTCCTATTTTGTTCATTAACGGAAATTATTATATGTACAAATTAATAATCTATTTGCATATTTATGATATATACATAGTTGAAATATGTTAGATTAGCTTCATACAATTTTAACTGTATTTAATAGTGATGTTTAATTATCACAAGAGTAACAAAAAACATATAAAAGTTTTGAATTTGTAAAAACTACTTCAAATTTTTACTTTAAATCTCTGATTTGGTGGAATAAGATATATTTTACATCATTTATTTTTTATGTGTTATGCATTCTATGCTGTGTTGTCACAAGAGTAACAAATTACTGTGTCGCAAGTATAACTCATATAATTTCTGTCAAATTATATAGGTTGCCTTCAGACCAAGACAAAAACAATTGCTTAAATTTAGTTGTTTTCTCCTTTTTTAAGAATAGTTCTTAAGTAGTTTGTAGCAATAATTAATTATATTCTGTAAAATTATAGCAAATTAAATTTATTTCATTCATATTTTTAAAATGAATGATTTTAATTTTTTATTTACTTTAAAATTACAGAACAATTAATTATGACAACAGGTCCTCAGAATGTTTGTATTTAAGGTTATAAAAACTTTCAAAGCAATTCATAGGACAGTTGCCGATTTATTTTCTCCATTCATAAAGGTTTAGTGTGATGTGATACCTTATTTGAATGTAGGAATTCAGAATGCACATTTTGAAAACATCGAAGAAATATCATAAAAATAGATTTTCTGTAAATGTGTTTGCATAACATTTTAATGCAATACCTCCAAGAAAATGCCTCGGTCAAAAGTTATCCGTTTTTTTTCTGATGGTTGAGCAAGCCAATTTAAACAAAAATATAACTTTGCAAACATGCCAATAACTAAATCTTAAGAGTTTTAATGGAATTTTTTTTTCAACATTTTATGACAAGGGTGCAGTGGATAGAATCGGTGCTGTTTTTCTATTTTTGAGTTATATGTATGAAATAAAGTGCATGGTAAAAAAAAATTGTACAAAAAGCTGCTGATTTTGCAGAACTTATTCATGCTGCAAAAAAGGTAATTATACTTTATGTGACAAATGAAGAAATGGAAACCAAAGGATCCATTTCCGTACTACTCTGGGAGAAATTGTATAGTGAAGAGTACCCAAAAAACACACTTTGTCGAAGCTACCAAAAATGCAGCTATCCACCAAGTGTTCATATTTTATAAAGCAAACGGCAATAGAGGGAAAACTGCAAGTGATATCGATGATGAAGACAAGGAGGAATTCTGCTCAGTAGAGAATGCAAAGGAGCCAAGAAATTTCAATATAGGTAGTGGTGGATTTAGCTGGTGGCAAATGGACAGTTGCCACCTGGTGGGGCCCCTTGCCTTGAGTTCATTTGGGGCCCTTGACTCCAGAAATTTAAAAAAAACAGGAAAGAAATAATTCTTCAATGTTTTAGCGTATTTTATTAAACAGATTAGTGTATTTTTCTGTATGGCATCCCTTTCTAATATGAGTAGATAGGGGACCTTCTTCGACTGGCTGGGGCCCACTCCTTTTTACAGGGCCCAATTACCCAAAAGTCCCATAACACAGTTCTTACACTTCACATTTCAGAGAAGCCCTCAAATCCTCTACAAGCAGACGCAAGGCCCTGTGCAAATGTAACAGCGGGACACCATGAACTATAATATATTTAAGAATTATAAAATTTTTACTTGATTTTAAGATTCTTCTTATTTTGGGACGGCTCTATAGATAATGACACTTGAAAATTAAACCCACACAGTTTAGGTGTATAGAAATGTACGATATCAGCATTTTCTAATCATTATTCTAAATAAAAAACTGTAGCAAAACAGTATAATCTAAATAAAATTAAACAGTAACAAATTATTTTAAAATTGAAAAAAGTTTGTTCTTGTTCGTGCGGGGCCCTGTGTGAAAACCCCAAGCCCCTGTGGCACAACCCTAACGGCAGTCCTTATCCCATATATAAAAACATATTACTTCTCTATCATACTTAAAAAAACTTACATAAAAGCTTTGAAGAAATCACTGCTTATGCCTTATTTGTGTCGTATAATCTGTATGAAAGTTAGGGTAGGGATGGGGGATTTAACCCATACAGAAATTTGAAAAATTACTTTTTAAATATTTTATAGAATGTGTTTCCTTTTAAGGATAATAAAGATAAAAGTTTTACTTGATGTTCTGGGATCCATTTAAAAGCAATGGGGCCCTTGTTTGAAGGCGACAGGCTTTCCTTGTATCAAGTTATTAATCGGGCCCTGTCTCTTTATATGATTTAAAGTGCAAGTAATAAAACAATTGTTGAGACACTTAGCGTTTTTATCTGTATTTATTGATATCGCTGATCTTGATTTATATTGCTGGGGGTCCTAGGAAATCTTGGAGTTAAAGACATTAAAAAGTTAAATATACAAACTGACTTCTCGTACTACAAAACATTGGAAGTACACGAAACGCGAAATAATAGCGGCTTCCCTTCCGATAAAGCTTACAATTAACACTAAATTATTCATTTAACACAAAATCCTGCTTAAAACAAAAAAAAATCTGCAAAAACTTTTTTTTAAACATTTTTAGGCAAAGTTTCTTTCGTAATTGGAGACTAAATCCAGTGGCTTGGTTACTAGAAAACTCCTTATATACTGTTGTAACAGGAGTGCCTACTCCGGGAAGCATGTTTCTCTGCTGTCCCCTAGATGCTTTTGTATATTGTTGACTGGAACTGACCAGATAATAAATGGATCTTTCACAATGGGGAACAACTTCTCTTCTCAAATTAGGTGTGACAAAAGGAATTTCTATTCTTCCAATTGAAGTGTAACACATTTGACCATGCATGTCGGCAAACCTATGGCAGTTGCTTTTTGAATAATTTCAAGATGTCTAGGAAACACCAATCTTTATCGTAAATGCTGCACCACATATGCATGACTATAGGCGAGTTCTTGGGGATGCGGGATTCGACGAATGCTTGGTGGTTTGTTCCCTCTATGCTCATGAGCTATTGCCATTGTGTGAGCTCTCCCACTACGGGGTGGGGGGGGGGGAAGGTATAGAGGGGCACTTTAATTTGCCTAAAATTAATTAAAAAGATCCTCACCTTAAAGTATTAGCAAATGTGCTTGCTTCAAAAGTCTGAAGGGGTAAAAAAAGATGACAAAAATGCCCAAATCTTCATTTACAATTTTTATCAACTTTCACCTGTGCCTCAAATATTAATGCTGTATTTTCTGATTGAAAAATATTGTGCATTTGTAAATATAACAGAAATGTTGAATTTCCATCATGCGAGTTTTATCAACTTTAACCCGTGATTACCCTGTAAAAAATAGCATTTATATAAAAAATGATTTATTTATATTCTTTGAATCAGTTTAAATTTAAGAATGAATTTTAAAAGAAATGGACAGAATTGTTTCCTAATTCAACATTTTCACATTTCAACAAAAATTTCTTGAATTGTTACAGTAATTTTACAAACCAAAAGTGTACCTACCCTTGAATTTAGACACTATTCTAATAAAATAATATGATCCTCTTCTTATATTTTCCTATGTAGAAGCAGATGTTGAATCTTCCAACTTGGATACTGCAACCTTGCCAGACAGCATTGATGATTCATCTCCAAACAAACTATCTGACCAACTTTTGGAAGATAGTCCTCCTTTTAAGGAAAAATATCTCGCTGAAGATCTGCTTGTGAGCTCTGTCACTGCATCAGTGCCCTTGAAAAAAAGAGTTGTTCCTCAAACTGATGATGAAACTGTTAAGCCTAAAAAAAAAATTGTCTTAAACAGAAATAATTTCCCAACTCCCATTTTGATTACTGCAGTTGAACCATTAAAAATAAAAGCTAATATTGAAACTGGCAATGGAACAGAAGAGCCCATAGCTGCAGAACCTGAAGAGATATCTGAAAAATCTGGATCTGACAAAAAAGTCATCTCACTAACTACTGAAACAAAAAAAAGTGTTTCTGACTCTGAGGTAAGTTTTTTTTATTGTAATTTATTTACTAGGGGAAATGCTAATTAACAGTGGTGGCATTTGTGTGTAAAAAGCGAGGGAGCAATGGCTAATTTTGAGTTGGGAAATGTTTAATTTCTTTTCAATACTAATTCAAATTTTACCACTACTAATTAAAACAATCTGGGAATAATAAGTCCCATTTCATTCAAAAAACAAAAGTTAGGTTCACAAAACTATTTGATATATATAAATGGAAGCATATATTTGCAATGCAACCGTATTACAAAGCTCCCAGTGCAAAAGAAAGCCAATTTGGAAAACAGTTTAAAAGATGGTCAATTTAAACATTATTTTTATTATTCAACATACATGAAAATGTTTTTATTATCATTTTTTTCTCTATATCAAGACAAGGAATTAAACATATACTAAAAATATTTTAAAGTGTTCTTATGATGCTTCAAACTAATAAGCATTAATCATAGACACGAAAAAAGATGGAGATGATTTGGCGAGATTTCACATGAAGTGAGATAGCAACCCTACATTAGGCCCAAACAACTCAAGTTGGCAGTGCCTTTTCAACGATAGCTGCATTATTTTATTCTTAAAAATCATAATTTAAACTTAAAAACTGACTTTGCAGTTGTGGGATACAGTGTAACTGTCGAATCAATAAAAGATTCCAGTATTTCCCTTCATTGGCAAGATAAATTATCGCCAGGAAATGGTATTTCATATAGCACAAAACATCCCAAGGACCTCCTCTGGTGCTCCAATTGTTCCCAAATTCATCCTACAACAAAGTTGACTTGTCCGAGGAGCTGCTCAGGAAGGGGTTTTAATGGTATCTTGGAGAGTCTATTCCCCAGAACGTTCTGTGGAGGAAAGTCAAATGGAAACCCTTCCGTGATCCTCCCATGGAGGTGAACTTAAGGGATTTTGGTAGAGCGTCGAGAAATGGGACATGTATAAATAAAAATTTGTATAAAGTAAAAGTAATAAAATATTTTTTTAAAAAACATAAATATTTTAATATAAAATAAACTATTTAAATTAAGAAAATTTATAATTGAAAAAAATGTATAATATATAACGTAAGTAATTTAAATAAAAAATATATAGATATTTTTAATTTAATCACAAGATTGCTTAATTGTTTAATAATAAATAATAATTCATCTTTATAATTAAAATAATTAACTGAATATAATACGAAATAAATATTACGAATTTACTTCCATGCAACATCAAACCAGCCTTTGTAGCAACCACCATAGCCCAGCGGATAGCATGTGTAACTTGCAAATCAAAAGTACTGAGGTCAATTCCAGATGGTGTCGACTTTTGCACATTTTTTTTTTAATTTCCTATATTCTACCCACTCAACTTTTAAAAAAACTTTCTGAATACTTTTACAATAAAATAAAAATGTATATTTATTATAAAATAAAATCAATTAGTAAATGACCTCTCTGAATTTTTTTTAATTAAAATAAACATATGTTAATAAGCTTAATTGTTCTTATAATAAATAATAATTCATCTTTATAATTAAAAAAAATTAGTAAAAATTCTCATCAAGAAGTAGGGCATCAGCTTATACGCCGGTCAGTAAAATTTATAACAATTTGCCTAAAATGGGAAAAGGTGAGAAGTTGGAATCAATCGGATTCTTGAAAACCCGGGCCGACACATTTCGCCAATCTGAGATCGAGAATGTGCATCACATGTGTGACATCAGCACTTCGAGGAAAGCCATTTATTCAGCCACTTTTTCTTAATTTTTTATTTCCCGGCTTAATTATTTAATTTAAGAATTAAAATTTAATTCTTTTATCGATGATTTGCTGATTTTAATCGGGATTTTTCATGTACGAAAATTCAAATCTGCTTATATTCGACTTTTCAATTTGGAACTAAATATCCTCCTAAAATTAGGGGGTCAGCTTATACCCGAGTATATACGATAATCTTTTTACCACTCTCAAATAACATATGACAGTCGTACCTAATCAACAACTGCCATAGCCTAACGAATAGCCCAAGTGATTTGCAATCAAAAGGTTCTGTGTTTGAGTCTCAACGAGGACAAATTCTTTACAAAATATTTCAAGTTTAATTCCAAAAGTAGCTAGCCATGACATCATCAAATGGCACCATCAGGTACAATTTTTAAACATTTGCCTAATGAGAGTGTGATCTTGAAGTTTCCTAGATTTCTCTTACTAAACTTCCAAAACATTTCCTGAATACCTCCGGAGTCGTTATTCAGGATTCTGCAGGGCGAACATTTTCAGTGCCCGAGGAGCTCCTGGGGTTGTAATGTTGTATCCAGTAGGATGCCTGGCAGAAGATCGCAGTTTTTCCCCAGTACATCCTGAGGAGGAAGATGTGCTATATAAGTTTTAGTATACATTGTAGCGCCAAATTTTTTTGGGGTTTGCGAAGGGTTTGTTTGGGTCTAAATTTTAGGCGATTGCTTACTTCACATTGCAAACGGTTTTGAACTTAATCACCTCCATCGTCTTAATTATAAAAAATCTGTTATGTGGTTAACAAAGGATTTACTATATTGTAAAAAACTTGCAAAGAAAGTCTAATGTACTTCAAATATTTCATTTTTTATATTGAAATAATTTTTCTTTCAGTTAATTTATTAGCTAAGTGACTTTGTTATATATAAAAAGTGTCTTATTATATCTATTCTTTTTTAGAAAATAATGATGAGAGCTAAAAGATTCAATTTGACTGATGAAGCTATTAAGTATGATTCTCATATTTTTCTTCTTATTTTCAAACATAAGTAACAAAAAAAACGTCCGCTTAAATAATTTTTTTCTCATTTTTAAACATGAATCAGGTTGTGGCAAGTGAAGTGTTTGATAAAAAGAAATGTATGTTTTTGTGATCTCAATTACATTACATTATTATACAACTGTATCATGCAGTTGTTATGTGATTTGTGTTCAAGTCATCATAGAAATTGAAAATTTTATAGTATTATATAGTAATTAAAGTATACTATCAATAAGTAGTTTTATTGCTGCAACAAAATGCATGTGCAGCCCATTATATGTTCATTCACTGATTCGTGTGATAATACATTTAATCATACAAGAAAAAAAATATTTAAAGGGACTTGTGAAGAGTTATACTCAATACAAGACCATCTCAATATATGCAGCCTTCGTAAAATTTTGAATGGAATTGATGTTTTACAGCTGGAATGAAATTATACATATTTGCAGCCAGGTGGTGTTTATGTTTACTATGATTTGGAAATAATGATGTTTAATGTGTAACCTGTACACTATTTAACCAACAGTTATTAAACTCTTAAATTTGGTGGAGGTGGGTGGAGTAAGTCACAGCCTTGTGACTGATGTAATCAAATTTATGATTATAAATTATTTGCCTGGCGTCAGTAAGTCCCGAAAGATATATTATTTTGTGTGTGTTTTTTAGGGTACTGTATATACTCGCGTATAAGCCGACCCCCTAATTTTAGGCCGAAAACTATTTGAATATTTTATATATGAATACAAACAAAAATAATTAACTTTGATTCATACAAAATTAATTGAAGATTTCACTTATTATACTTCAGTAAAATAACATATTTTATACAATATTCCCATCCATTGTTATCCATTTGTATTTTAATATAATTCTGATTTTAAATATTTGTTTGATAAAAAAAACTGTGTTTAATTACAGAGCCCAAAGTACTCTTGTGCCTGTAAAAAGTAATAAAATAAAGGAATGGAAGTCAAAAGTTCCAGCTATAACTCCATTAACTTCTGTGAGTAAAAGGATTTTATAAATTGTCTTAATATTTATTTTAAACTCCTACTGTAAGTAAAAGTTTTTAATAATAAAAAATGAATGTTTTTAATAATGATTAAAATTTGCAATAATGAATGAATTGCCAGTATTATATTAACAACCAAGATATCTAATAATTCACCTATTATTTTTTTTTAATCCCATGAATCGCATTTAAATAAATTAGAAAATACTGCAGACAATTTTCAAGACCAATCCATTTTTTAAAAACAGTGTTGTTCTTAACAATCACAATAAGTTTGAAATGATAATTGTTATTTAATTCAATAAATGTAATCATTTTTTTTTTTTTTAAACTCTGATTAAAATTTACATTTTTGTTATTCTAAAAAAATCAAGTGATTGGCATAAGATTTAACTTTACTAGCGCAGTTTAGACTAAAATGATTGTCATAATGCAAATTTTTTTAGTAAAACAAAATAAAATTAATTCCAAACTTTGCCATAGATGGGCATACTTGTTTGTATGTTTGGTGTATTCATGCAAATGATTAATCTCCAATCAAACATCAATATATATATTTTTTATTTGCAGTAGGGCAGACTCCTTTAAAAAAACTTTACTAGGCCAGTTACTGAGCAAAAGTCATGTGATTTCAAAAAATTTATTTAAAAAAAAATCTTATGTCATTCAGATAGAAATATAAAAATTAAGTAAATCGCTTCTTTTTTTTGCATATAATTCTTATTTAATAAAATTTATGTATTATTTATTAACTAAGCATTGCTGTACACATTTATAAAATAAAGACTCTTTCAATTTAAACTTGTATTCCATTATTAATAGGCACCAAATATAGATGTTTTGAGGAAAAGAGCTGAAAGATTTGGTGAAAATGTATCAACGGTACTGAAAAAAGTAAATATTTCTTTTTTAATTTGTGTTATAAATAATAATCTAAAATAATCACTTTTGCATATTTTCACTTTAATTCATAAAATGACTTGGAATATTTAATATAAGTTTTGTACCTAAACCCCTAATTTTATGAAGAATATTGTTTAAAATTGAAAATCCTTTGTAAATGCCTAAAAACAATGCACCACTCTGTTCTGCTGTTGTTGTTTTTAATATAAATTTTTTACCCAAACCCCTAGTTTTATGAAGAATATTGCTCAAAATTGAAAATCATTTATAACACTGCACCACTCTGTTTTTGTAATTCTCCATTAAATTTATTAATTAAGTTTGCTATATTAACAAATTTATTTCTATCAATTTTGGATTTTTTATTGTTGCCAAATATGAATTGTTTTTCACCTTGTACTAAACAGGGTTGAGAGCAATTTTTTTTTGTCCAAAATTGAAAACTCGTGTATAAGCAGAGTTGTATTTTCGTCCATGAAAAATTCCGATTAATATCGGCAAATCATCGTAAATAGATTGAAATGAGCTGAGAAATTAAAAATTTTTAAAAAATGGCTGGGGAAGCGGCCTTCCTTGAAGTTTGCGACGATCCATCATGTTTAAACAGTATATATAACTCGCTATGTTCTTGTGTCTTTTAAACCTACATCAGACTTCTTAAATGTTAATATCATAATAAAATATTTTAAACCATAAACTTAAATACCAAAATGTGCAATTTCTAATTTTTAGCATCATTTCGTAAAGATTTAAAAACTTAGAAAACGTCAACTAGTTTTGGTCAACATTGAAGACTACTGTAGTGGATGAGCATTTTTTTATCCACCTCGGAAGGCAACTTTAATTTACTTTGACAACTTTTAATTTCTTTACATAATATTATCAACGAATAAAATCTATTGGGGAAATAAATGTTTAATTATTGCAATCGAGTAAGGAAGACATCGACTTTTAAGTGGTGCCATTCGCTACGCACAATGTCCACTTTTTAGTCTTCCATGCAAAATCCTATTAAAGTAACGTATACTAGCTTCATAGATTCTACAAACCAATTAAATACTTATCAAAATATATACTTTTTATTTATTTAAACTGATTGTTTATATGAGTAGTGCAATTTTGCGTTACGATTAGGACTGCCGCGATGCGCAGAACAGTTTTCAGTCAGCACATGTGACGCACATTCCCGATCACAAATCGGGAAATCTGTCAGAGCGTTTTACAAGAATCCCCTTAATTTCAACTTCTCTCCTTTTCCCATTTTAGGGAGAAAAAAATTATAAATTTTACTGAGCTGCGTATAAGCCGACCCTCTTACTTTTTGATGAAGATTTTGACTTACATTTCTCGGCTTATACGCAAGTATATACGGTTATTCATTTTAACATATTTCAATATTAATGCATTAAAATGTCGATTTACATATTTTTGTGCTGATTTTTTTTTTATGTTGTAATTATAACTCATTGTATATTATATTTCTCTCACAGTTAGAAGATGAAGAGAAAATCAACAAACGGAAGTCAAAATTTGGCCAAGATTTGGGTGATATAAAAATCACTGGATTAGATGAGCAGGTAAAAAAAGTTGGCTTATAGTTTTAATGGTTTTGATACGTTTATAAAATATAGTTGTTTAGAAATATTCATATAAATCTAGTTACCCAAAATTTTCATATAATAGAAAAACATTATTAGTTGTGTGTGGTCAGTAGAAGCATTGGTTACAGTGTTTGATAATTCTTTAATATCCTTTTTTTTTTTTTTTTTGTCATTTCTCCTCGATTTTCGTTATTGTACGTACAATGATTTTTAATTGGTATTAGTGGTGGCTTCCTCCCCTTCCCAAATTAAACCATAAGTAATCATTGATTACCAAGAGCACTTAGCCGAATCAAACTCGAAGTTGCATGTTTTTTAATTTTTGAAAGTTTTTAAATTTTTAAGCCTGGAATTCCGGATTTTATTTTGTTGGAAACTAAGCCAAAAATTTCAATTTTTAGCTTATTTTCTAAAGTTTAAATATTTGTTGAAATATAAGGTAAACATGTGACACACTTTTGGCTGCTGTATGCAAGGAAAGAAGACTTTATTTACAGCTCGGCCAATAAGAATGTTGACTGCTATGGATCATCAGAGAAAAAGCAAAAATACATTATCTTTCGAAAATAATTTCAATTAAAAATTATTGATTCGCGCAGAAAAAAAAGAACAGGTTTAATCCTTGTTATCCGTTTATTAAGTCGCATTTCCTTATCATAAGATATTTCTTATTTGGAAGCTCTAGAAAAAACAGATAAATTTTTTTTAATATTATATCTTTTAGAAATAGGAAAATTTACTATCTTCATCAAACAAGGATATTACTCAAAAGTCGAGATGGCTTTAACTCTAAAAGTATTTTTTTTTTCCTTTACTTTAACCTGTTCAATCCATGTATCGCTGCATTTGGCAAATGCAACCTAAATAAATGTGCTCTTTTGAGGAGTTTAAAATTCCTAAAAACCCTGAAATTGTAGAAATGCAGTCTGATGAGATGTTAAAAGGTTCCCAATCCTTTTACATGTGATAAATAACTGCTTATTTTTCACTACTCCCTATTTGAATGTGATTTGCCTTATACTATTTAACAAAATTGCTTTGGAATTTTTCAAAAATATAATTAAATTTACAAATTTGAAGTTTGGCACTTGTATTTTTTTTTTCTAATAAAACTAGATTTTTTTCACAAGCTTGTTTCGTTTTGTTTAGCTAGCAAGTATTTTTGTCATAATATTTGGTCTTTGAATATTATTATTATTTCCAACTACTTTTTCCCCTTTAAAAAAACTTTCTGACTTTTATTTAGCATTTTTAAAATTGTCCAAATTGCTTATGCATGTTTTATAAAGATTAATTTAGTGTAATTTTTAATGTGTGATTTCGATTAATATACTTAAAATAAGTAGCAGGGTATATTTCCCCAAAACTTACACCTCACACCAAAAGTTAAGATACTACTGTTTTAAGCTAATGAAATTTCAGTTCAAGCATTCACAGCTATAAAAAAAATAATAAGCAGTTTAGAACAATTTAAAACATTATTTCTTTGAAAATAACAGTTTGAATCTGTTAAGAAATTTATATAAAATGAAATAAAGTAAAATTATGTGTCCCAAAAGTTTAGAAACTGACTCTAATTGTGTGATAAAATTCGGTAATATGCAAATTTTTGCGAGTTACATCATCAGAACAAAACATAAGAAGGAAAGTAACATTTCAAAGTTAACATTTAAAATGCCAAAAGCTGGACAGGTTATTTTTGACGAAGTTGTAAAATTGTGGAAAGTAAGTCTATTTCCGATATTGTGTCAATTTTCAAGACGTTGATATGCAGCATTTATCGATAAATATCAATAGGAGAAAAATGTATTGTAAAATTTCGCTCTAGAAGGCTGCGAGTGATCAGTAGACAGTGTGACAAAGTGATTCAAAGGATGGAGTCTTCGCAAAAAAATTTCCTTATGGCAAATTCATAATGCATCAGGTCTTTGTGTTTTGAAGAATACAATTCTCAGAAGTTTAAAAGAATGTAAAACACTGGTTTATTTAATTTTAAACACTGGGTTACTGCAAAAAAAAACGGCTATAAAACTACGTCACATAGTGGAGTCAAAGATTGGACTGGTCTCGTATTCATATGTTCTATGGAAACATATGAAATTTGGTCATCTCAATAATGAAAAGAAGTGCAGCCTAGTACATTCCGATGGCTGAGCTAATTACTTGATATGAGAAAGGAACCACATCTTTTTTTTAGCTGGCAGCAAAGTGGTAGACCAGTAATGGTTTGGGGCGCATTTTGCTCTAACGAACAGTTACCCTTACAGATCCTCAGTTGTCGTTAAATTTAGAATGACTCTATAAGCACATTAGAGAAGTTCTGTTTCTCCAATATAAAGAAAGGTCACTTTATGTTGTAGAAACAGAACATTCTAAATTTGCCCTTACATTTTTTTATTCACCTGGGAACACTGCCTTGGAAATTTAAACCACGGTCAGATGACAAGGATAACAAATTTTTTGGCACCTCACTCTCTGAACTTCCACTTCATGACTATGAAGGCTTTTGAGCAAAAACAGTTTTCACATACACAAGCTCCCCTTTACATTGTCTTTGGTTAAACTTATCTCAGAGTCCATTTCAAGACCTACTAATGCTTTGTCCGTTACTGAGCACACCATGCTATCACAGGGCGGGTATGGAACATGTTCGTGCAGAAACAAATAAATTAAATATTACTAAGTTTTTGCATTTCCAGCTAAATTATATTGAAAACTATGATAAAATATTTCTAAACTTTAATAATTAATTAAAAATATAATAATTGAATAAAATAACTTGTTTTAAGGAAAATATATTTTTTGAAGTTCTCCAAAAAGTTTAAATTCAATGCAGCTGTAATTTTTTCTACTTACAGTGTATGTCAATTTTTAAATCAAAATCTGAATTAATAATTATTTTAGGATTATATTATCTATACAAGATAAGTTAGTGTTTAAAACTGTTTTTTGTCATTCTTTTTCAGACACTTAATTCAATTTTAAGTTATAAATATTATTAGTTTTCTACTAAATAATTTAGTCACTGCTTTCCTCCAACACTTTATCTCCAGCTAAGTATTATTTTCCGTAGAAAATATTCCACATCACACTACTTGATTAATATTTTTTTTAAAAAACATAGTAAAAGTATTTTAATAATAATTGTTAGTTTTTTTTTTAAGTTGCAATTTGTTTTAGATTTTTATTTCTCAAAATTATTTTTTAGGCAAAGAAGAAAATGAGAGCAGAACGTTTTGGGAAAAATTTGTAAAATAGTCAAAACATTGCATTAATGTCTTACAATTCATTTCATTATCTGTATACTATTCAGTTCTTATAATAAAGTATTCTTAATGTTTATTTTGTTTAATAGTTCATAGCTTTCTAAATATAATAATTTAATTTTTGTTTTCCACTCTTGTATCTAATAAAAAAAAGGTATTCAAACTGAGAAGTGTAACCTGAAAAAGGGGGTATATCCACATCTGAAATGATTCCTCTTATACATTATTTTAAAAAAAGGTTTTGCATAGTGTTAAAATTTTTGCCTATAAGTTTGTTATATTAACACATAATTGTAATTTTCGTTATTACTGTTTATACTAAGTGTTATAAATGAATTTAATCAGCATTGCTTTAAAACTACATAATGGGCTATTGGCGATGATTTGAGATCTATCCCAAAAGAAAGACTCGTGAGCAGTAGCATATCCAGAAAATTTTAGTAACATTTCAAATACATATGATTTTCCAAAAAGCTCCAGATTTTGAAGTACCTAAAAGATTTTACATATTCGGTTACAATGGGTTTCGATACTTATTATCACACCAGTTTGGTTTGCTCATTAAGATATAGACTTCAGGAAAAAATGTGTATATTAAACTCCAAAAGAAATTATTAACTTGTATAAAATTTTTGTGCGGCAGAACATATTAACTTTTGCTATGGTGTATATCACGGAGTAAAGAAAAAGGTGGAGATGAATTGGCGAGATTTCATGAGACGTAAGTTAGCAACCCCAAACTAGGCACAAACAAACCTACTTTGCAGTAGTTTTTCTACGAGGGATTCATTATTTTTAAATTAAGAAAACGCATGCTATAACTTAAAAAAGACTTTGTGCAGTTGTGGGATGCAGTACAAGTTCCAAATCGATAAAGGATGCTATTATTTCCATTTCATAGATAAAATAAATTATCGCCAAGTACTGGTGCAAAGTAGTGCTTTGGAATAGCATCTGTGGATTTCACAGCTTCTTCAAGCAACCTTAGAACGTCGTTTCGTGCACAGTATGATTCCCAGATTGGCTTTGTAAGGCCACATTTTGAAATTGAGATGTTTTTGTTTTAATTATTTTCGACATTTTTAGCCTGTATTTTTTCATTAAATAGTCCAACTTGTCATTTCGTTTTAAGTTCGTTTATTTTTGTGTTTGGTTTTTTTGTCAGACTTTTCATTATTTTAAAGAATTGTTTTTCTAAAAACAATTCTTATTACGTTATGGAAAAGGTTTTTCTGTATAATACAAGTTGCAAACAACTAATTACCCAAAATAAAATCATTAACAAATTTTTTCCAAAAAATATTCTGAGTAAGTAAAGAAAAAAAAACTTCAGAAATTAACAAATTCAAAAATTATTTTGAAAAAGTTCCTTATAGGTTGACAGAAAAGCAAATTAATTTTTTATTACGTTGTACATTGCTCAACTAACGGTTTTGTTTTGAATGACCGTTATTCCTACGTCCAAAAAACTCATAAACTAATGCTATTTTAAATATATATTCAGTAATACAACACATTTCCTTTGTTATTTTATTTATTAATTTGGCAAATATAGATGTGTATATATAAAGACATTGTCATACTCAAACGAAACAATTTGGCTACTTATAATTAAATACAATGGCATTGCATTGAATTGAAATTTTTTTTTTATAAATATTTAAACAGTATAACCCAGGATTAAAATAAATCGAAGTATGTAAATGAACAATTTTAAATTATGAAAAAGGTTGATTGGTTTATGAAATCAGTTAACAAAAAAAAATTGTCCCGCTGACCATATAACCTAACCCGCCGACATATAGCCTAACCCGTAGTGATTTAATAGATTGGGGGGGGGGGGAGGTGATGATATTCATTTAAAAAATTATTACGTCATGTATTTTTAGTCCTTATTTACTTTGACTTCTTTTGAAGTGCTATGTACTGAATTAATTAAAATAAATATTAACAGAATGCTTTGGGACATGGAGACTTTTAAATTTTTTTTAGAAACATATGCTTATTTCTTATTAGATGTTGAGGTACTTTCAACGTAAGTATAGTACGTTATCATTTTTAGCAATTTTTATGTGATTTTGCTTTTTACCAAACATCTCAATAATGAATATCAAAAAGATCGTGAGTTAAATGAAAAGGAACAAATATGAATGCCTGTGGAAAGTATTTCCTACAATTTTCTCCCACGAAAGGGAGTAGGGGTAGGGGGAGAGCAATGACCATCGCAAAAAGTCACGCCTCGCCACTGGTTGAGATGTATACCAGTGGTAGCGCCAGGAATTTCGCGGCGGGGGGGGGGGGGGGGGGCTAATATCATCTACGTAAATAGTTCTTATAAAATTATTTTATCGTAAAAAAATCAATCAGATGTGGCTGTATCGGAACACGCCCAGAATTATTATAGGTGAAACATCATTTTAGCAGATTATAGAGAAATAGGAAATGGTCGCCAACAGAAACCTCTCAAGCAAAAGGAAGACACATTTTTCCGTCTGATGCAGCGTGCTCCATCCACGCAATATGTGTTCTTTGCTTTTACTAAATTTTACACGCGTCGGCTCCTAATTTCCTATCGGACGAGAACCAATTTAAGTAAATAGTAATATTTGTCTCACAGTAAAAGTGTCAGAAATTATCACTCTAAAAGCGTTACATGGTGTTTCTGTCCAGATACGCCAAGTAGTTGATTTTAAAGACGTTTTACTTCAATAATCAATATTAATCTATATTGTAAATTTGTTAGTGATAAATGTTTGAAAATAAATGTATATAATATTTTATGTTTTTAGTATTACGAGAGGAATAGTAGTGCTTTGATTGAATAGGAATAACACAGCTAATTTTTCAGATTTAGGTTTTATTGTTATTATAATTATGGGCTAAAATCAAGAAGTACTCGATTTCGCCCTTTTACGTATTTTCATAAACTTAAAGCATTGTGGAAAGCAGATAATTGTTACAAAAACTACAAATCGTACTACTATCAAACGATGCGTGTTAAAATTAACTTAATGGCACTGCAACAAAAAAATTGTTTAATCATTAGTTTGATTAATTAAAAAAAAAAGCTATATTTTGAGAATAAAAAAAGGGGCTTTCCATCCTGCAGTATCTTGGAAATATTTTATTTTTTAGATACTAAAAGTTTAGTTATTTTAAAATTATAATTACATTTATATTTAAGGGTAATTAATAAGTCTGTTAAATTGTCCTTTGTAGTAATAATTATGCTTAATAAAAAAATACTAATAAAGTATAATATTTACATTTGAGAAATAAAATATTTTAAAGTATGTATGACTTTTATAATGCAATTATTTTCAAAATACTTACTGATATCCGTACATATAAAGTTCATTTAATTAAGAATTAAATTTAATACAGTTCATTTAATTTTGGTTTTACTTTCTTTTAGACTTTAGATTTTTATCGAAAAAAAAACACTAACAAAATATATAATTCACCCATAATTAAATATTTTTTTGAAACCTTCTGCAGATAATATAATCAAACCTCACATATCTAATTTCACAAGCAAGATATTCTGATTAAATATTTTTATTTTACTTAATTCAATAGCTTTAATTGGTAGTTATAAGAATTAAAAAATTAATTACAGACAAAGTATAAAAAAGCAACTCATTCGTTCGGAACTAGAAATTGGGACAGTTTATTGGAACGATTATCATTATACTAATGAGCGTCGGGCATTATAGCAAGCAAAAACCGATCTCATAGCTTTTTTTCATCCCATCACAAATACAACCTTGCTGTTTTATTTTGTTTCCTTGTTATAAGAAAATAGAAAAGTTTACTGACTTCAATATGGTATATATGCAGAATTTAAAAAAAGATGTGAATGAAAAAAACGTTTAGACTCACAAAAATTTAACATACGCGAAGATAAATTTTCGTTTACGCTATAATATGCAGAAAATAGTCAGCGAGGGAGCACTGTAGGGATAATTTTTTCACACGGACACAAGTCCACGCCACCCTAGACGTGAAAGAGAAGTTTTACTGAGGGGGGGAGGAGAACATCTTCAAAGTGTTCTGTTGGCCATGGCCTGGGGTTACTCTCCTCTCCAAAACGTGTCATCCACCAATAAAAAACGAAGTAGGGTAGAGTTCCTTTCTGATCCCCTAGATTACAAAGAAAAGAGTATTGCGGTGTGCGAAAAACGTTCACTTTTCTGCTGGACCTTGACAAATAATTGGAAACTGCTTGCCTTCGGGATGGCGCGGGAATAATTTTTACAAGGGGGGCTGCTTAACTTTATCTGGTGGACCAAGCGACCGCTCAAGCCGACAGACTAAGGAGGGTACCAAATTGTTGTAGACAATGTTTGTACTTTACTAATGACTATTTCATTTTTAAAAATATATATTTGTGCATTGCATAGATAATGTGTAAGTTTACATATTAATTTTTTACTGAAATGTTTAACCATTATATTATTTTTAAGGGTATGATTTAAAGCATTAAAAACAATAAGCTGTCTGATTGTCCAGGGGTGCCCATCCCCCCCAAACCCAATGGCGAAAATCCCCCCCCCCAAATTTTCTCTACCCTCCCCTCCCCAGGGACGTAGCCAAGAGGGGGAAGGGGATAAGGTACCTAAAGAAATCCGTTTCTTTTTGTGGGGTCCCCTTAGAGGGTATATCCTTAAACCCATCCCTAAAAAAAACATCGACAAACTTATCTCCCGCCCCCCGCCCATTTTTTCACCCAAAAATTTATTAATTTTCATTAGTCAAAAGGAATACATTAGCATTTGAATATCGAGGCAGCAACAGTTATCACTGTCATTAACTACTTTTAACAGTTGTCAATATAACTATGTACTTTTAAAATTAGAAAATCACTAATTAATTATGAAATAAATTTAGAGAACAAATTTTAAGTTTGAGAATCCTTATAATATATGTGTGGTAACGATTAGTTAAATAATTTTTAGTTATGATAGTTTAAAGATCTAATAAGCGTTTTAGTTGACCAAAACTGGTAAACTATTATATAAATTATAAAGGCTACATGATCTAAAGTATAGTGGGAGTCAAAACACTCGAAAGTGCATGGTGTTGAGAAACCCAATCGCCACTGCTAATTTTAATACATAATTTAATTCAGAGAAAATTATTTACTTATTACCAAGGTCATTTTAATTCAAAGATCTAAAAGAAACAAAAAATGTATCAACTTAACTATGCCAGATGTCGTCCTCGTTATCTGATCATGGTTCAAATATACGAGGCATTGTTCCCGGGTATTTCCTTTAAGATAGGCCTCGAACCGTCGCCGATAGCCCAATATGCAGCTCCAGTGCGACATCCAGTACAGTGTTCATTCGGAGGTCTAATTTAAGTTTAATCTTACAAGTTGGGCAACATAATCTTCCCTCGCTTTCATTTGCTATTTCTTTGGGTTTAAATTTTCCCAAATCAGGAATTTTTAATACTCGCAATTCTCAACTTTTAAGGATTCCAGATTCTTGAAGGGGGGGGGGGGGTGGAAGGGGTCGACCGGAACAAAACCGCAAATCACAAATACTAATCTAATAAGCTCTAATAAGCCAAAAATGCTCAGACGTTCGGCGCCTATAGATTACGCAATACTACATTTGAATGTAATAAGTTTCATTTGATGAAAGAAAGGGTGTCTGATCTATTTTTAGAATTAAATAAAAAATAAAATGGGCGATACGAGCCGACTGGTCTGCGTTCTAGGTCTGGGTTGATTCGTACAAAAAGTAAGAAAAAAAATCGCTCGCTTGTTTTTCGAGAAATTTAGATAATAATCAAAGAGCAGATTTTTTCGCGGTACAACAATAACAATAATTTACAAACCATTATGGAAAACTTCAGAGATGGTTTTGTTTTAGAATAAACTGGCAACTTATAATGAAGTATTTTAAGATTAACGAAATTATGTGGTCTTAGCTCGAAGAGCCAAACCACAATATGGTATCCATAGCATGTTTTGGAGCATCTTGTTTTTACGACCCCGTTTAACGATCTTTTCCTTTGTTATCTTTTTTTCAAATTAAACCTAATATCTCTATTTTTATGATTTTTACAGTAATTCGGTTTTTAATTATTTTTTTTATCTGATGCAGTCCGTCTGATGCAGCGTGCTCCATCCACGCAATATGTGTTCTTTGCTTTTACTAAATTTTACACGCGTCGGCTCCTAATTTCCTATCGGACGAGAACCAATTTAAGTAAATAGTAATATTTGTCTCACAGTAAAAGTGTCAGAAATTATCACTCTAAAAGCGTTACATGGTGTTTCTGTCCAGATACGCCAAGTAGTTGATTTTAAAGACGTTTTACTTCAATAATCAATATTAATCTATATTGTAAATTTGTTAGTGATAAATGTTTGAAAATAAATGTATATAATATTTTATGTTTTTAGTATTACGAGAGGAATAGTAGTGCTTTGATTGAATAGGAATAACACAGCTAATTTTTCAGATTTAGGTTTTATTGTTATTATAATTATGGGCTAAAATCAAGAAGTACTCGATTTCGCCCTTTTACGTATTTTCATAAACTTAAAGCATTGTGGAAAGCAGATAATTGTTACAAAAACTACAAATCGTACTACTATCAAACGATGCGTGTTAAAATTAACTTAATGGCACTGCAACAAAAAAATTGTATAATCATTAGTTTGATTAATTAAAAAAAAAAGCTATATTTTGAGAATAAAAAAAGGGGCTTTCCATCCTGCAGTATCTTGGAAATATTTTATTTTTTAGATACTAAAAGTTTAGTTATTTTAAAATTATAATTACATTTATATTTAAGGGTAATTAATAAGTCTGTTAAATTGTCCTTTGTAGTAATAATTATGCTTAATAAAAAAATACTAATAAAGTATAATATTTACATTTGAGAAATAAAATATTTTAAAGTATGTATGACTTTTATAATGCAATTATTTTCAAAATACTTACTGATATCCGTACATATAAAGTTCATTTAATTAAGAATTAAATTTAATACAGTTCATTTAATTTTGGTTTTACTTTCTTTTAGACTTTAGATTTTTATCGAAAAAAAAACACTAACAAAATATATAATTCACCCATAATTAAATATTTTTTTGAAACCTTCTGCAGATAATATAATCAAACCTCACATATCTAATTTCACAAGCAAGATATTCTGATTAAATATTTTTATTTTACTTAATTCAATAGCTTTAATTGGTAGTTATAAGAATTAAAAAATTAATTACAGACAAAGTATAAAAAAGCAACTCATTCGTTCGGAACTAGAAATTGGGACAGTTTATTGGAACGATTATCATTATACTAATGAGCGTCGGGCATTATAGCAAGCAAAAACCGATCTCATAGCTTTTTTTCATCCCATCACAAATACAACCTTGCTGTTTTATTTTGTTTCCTTGTTATAAGAAAATAGAAAAGTTTACTGACTTCAATATGGTATATATGCAGAATTTAAAAAAAGATGTGAATGAAAAAAACGTTTAGACTCACAAAAATTTAACATACGCGAAGATAAATTTTCGTTTACGCTATAATATGCAGAAAATAGTCAGCGAGGGAGCACTGTAGGGATAATTTTTTCACACGGACACAAGTCCACGCCACCCTAGACGTGAAAGAGAAGTTTTACTGAGGGGGGGAGGAGAACATCTTCAAAGTGTTCTGTTGGCCATGGCCTGGGGTTACTCTCCTCTCCAAAACGTGTCATCCACCAATAAAAAACGAAGTAGGGTAGAGTTCCTTTCTGATCCCCTAGATTACAAAGAAAAGAGTATTGCGGTGTGCGAAAAACGTTCACTTTTCTGCTGGACCTTGACAAATAATTGGAAACTGCTTGCCTTCGGGATGGCGCGGGAATAATTTTTACAAGGGGGGCTGCTTAACTTTATCTGGTGGACCAAGCGACCGCTCAAGCCGACAGACTAAGGAGGGTACCAAATTGTTGTAGACAATGTTTGTACTTTACTAATGACTATTTCATTTTTAAAAATATATATTTGTGCATTGCATAGATAATGTGTAAGTTTACATATTAATTTTTTACTGAAATGTTTAACCATTATATTATTTTTAAGGGTATGATTTAAAGCATTAAAAACAATAAGCTGTCTGATTGTCCAGGGGTGCCCATCCCCCCCAAACCCAATGGCGAAAATCCCCCCCCCCAAATTTTCTCTACCCTCCCCTCCCCAGGGACGTAGCCAAGAGGGGGAAGGGGATAAGGTACCTAAAGAAATCCGTTTCTTTTTGTGGGGTCCCCTTAGAGGGTATATCCTTAAACCCATCCCTAAAAAAAACATCGACAAACTTATCTCCCGCCCCCCGCCCATTTTTTCACCCAAAAATTTATTAATTTTCATTAGTCAAAAGGAATACATTAGCATTTGAATATCGAGGCAGCAACAGTTATCACTGTCATTAACTACTTTTAACAGTTGTCAATATAACTATGTACTTTTAAAATTAGAAAATCACTAATTAATTATGAAATAAATTTAGAGAACAAATTTTAAGTTTGAGAATCCTTATAATATATGTGTGGTAACGATTAGTTAAATAATTTTTAGTTATGATAGTTTAAAGATCTAATAAGCGTTTTAGTTGACCAAAACTGGTAAACTATTATATAAATTATAAAGGCTACATGATCTAAAGTATAGTGGGAGTCAAAACACTCGAAAGTGCATGGTGTTGAGAAACCCAATCGCCACTGCTAATTTTAATACATAATTTAATTCAGAGAAAATTATTTACTTATTACCAAGGTCATTTTAATTCAAAGATCTAAAAGAAACAAAAAATGTATCAACTTAACTATGCCAGATGTCGTCCTCGTTATCTGATCATGGTTCAAATATACGAGGCATTGTTCCCGGGTATTTCCTTTAAGATAGGCCTCGAACCGTCGCCGATAGCCCAATATGCAGCTCCAGTGCGACATCCAGTACAGTGTTCATTCGGAGGTCTAATTTAAGTTTAATCTTACAAGTTGGGCAACATAATCTTCCCTCGCTTTCATTTGCTATTTCTTTGGGTTTAAATTTTCCCAAATCAGGAATTTTTAATACTCGCAATTCTCAACTTTTAAGGATTCCAGATTCTTGAAGGGGGGGGGGGTGGAAGGGGTCGACCGGAACAAAACCGCAAATCACAAATACTAATCTAATAAGCTCTAATAAGCCAAAAATGCTCAGACGTTCGGCGCCTATAGATTACGCAATACTACATTTGAATGTAATAAGTTTCATTTGATGAAAGAAAGGGTGTCTGATCTATTTTTAGAATTAAATAAAAAATAAAATGGGCGATACGAGCCGACTGGTCTGCGTTCTAGGTCTGGGTTGATTCGTACAAAAAGTAAGAAAAAAAATCGCTCGCTTGTTTTTCGAGAAATTTAGATAATAATCAAAGAGCAGATTTTTTCGCGGTACAACAATAACAATAATTTACAAACCATTATGGAAAACTTCAGAGATGGTTTTGTTTTAGAATAAACTGGCAACTTATAATGAAGTATTTTAAGATTAACGAAATTATGTGGTCTTAGCTCGAAGAGCCAAACCACAATATGGTATCCATAGCATGTTTTGGAGCATCTTGTTTTTACGACCCCGTTTAACGATCTTTTCCTTTGTTATCTTTTTTTCAAATTAAACCTAATATCTCTATTTTTATGATTTTTACAGTAATTCGGTTTTTAATTATTTTTTTTATCTGATGCAGTCCGTCTGATGCAGCGTGCTCCATCCACGCAATATGTGTTCTTTGCTTTTACTAAATTTTACACGCGTCGGCTCCTAATTTCCTATCGGACGAGAACCAATTTAAGTAAATAGTAATATTTGTCTCACAGTAAAAGTGTCAGAAATTATCACTCTAAAAGCGTTACATGGTGTTTCTGTCCAGATACGCCAAGTAGTTGATTTTAAAGACGTTTTACTTCAATAATCAATATTAATCTATATTGTAAATTTGTTAGTGATAAATGTTTGAAAATAAATGTATATAATATTTTATGTTTTTAGTATTACGAGAGGAATAGTAGTGCTTTGATTGAATAGGAATAACACAGCTAATTTTTCAGATTTAGGTTTTATTGTTATTATAATTATGGGCTAAAATCAAGAAGTACTCGATTTCGCCCTTTTACGTATTTTCATAAACTTAAAGCATTGTGGAAAGCAGATAATTGTTACAAAAACTACAAATCGTACTACTATCAAACGATGCGTGTTAAAATTAACTTAATGGCACTGCAACAAAAAAATTGTATAATCATTAGTTTGATTAATTAAAAAAAAAAGCTATATTTTGAGAATAAAAAAAGGGGCTTTCCATCCTGCAGTATCTTGGAAATATTTTATTTTTTAGATACTAAAAGTTTAGTTATTTTAAAATTATAATTACATTTATATTTAAGGGTAATTAATAAGTCTGTTAAATTGTCCTTTGTAGTAATAATTATGCTTAATAAAAAAATACTAATAAAGTATAATATTTACATTTGAGAAATAAAATATTTTAAAGTATGTATGACTTTTATAATGCAATTATTTTCAAAATACTTACTGATATCCGTACATATAAAGTTCATTTAATTAAGAATTAAATTTAATACAGTTCATTTAATTTTGGTTTTACTTTCTTTTAGACTTTAGATTTTTATCGAAAAAAAAAACACTAACAAAATATATAATTCACCCATAATTAAATATTTTTTTGAAACCTTCTGCAGATAATATAATCAAACCTCACATATCTAATTTCACAAGCAAGATATTCTGATTAAATATTTTTATTTTACTTAATTCAATAGCTTTAATTGGTAGTTATAAGAATTAAAAAATTAATTACAGACAAAGTATAAAAAAGCAACTCATTCGTTCGGAACTAGAAATTGGGACAGTTTATTGGAACGATTATCATTATACTAATGAGCGTCGGGCATTATAGCAAGCAAAAACCGATCTCATAGCTTTTTTTCATCCCATCACAAATACAACCTTGCTGTTTTATTTTGTTTCCTTGTTATAAGAAAATAGAAAAGTTTACTGACTTCAATATGGTATATATGCAGAATTTAAAAAAAGATGTGAATGAAAAAAACGTTTAGACTCACAAAAATTTAACATACGCGAAGATAAATTTTCGTTTACGCTATAATATGCAGAAAATAGTCAGCGAGGGAGCACTGTAGGGATAATTTTTTCACACGGACACAAGTCCACGCCACCCTAGACGTGAAAGAGAAGTTTTACTGAGGGGGGGAGGAGAACATCTTCAAAGTGTTCTGTTGGCCATGGCCTGGGGTTACTCTCCTCTCCAAAACGTGTCATCCACCAATAAAAAACGAAGTAGGGTAGAGTTCCTTTCTGATCCCCTAGATTACAAAGAAAAGAGTATTGCGGTGTGCGAAAAACGTTCACTTTTCTGCTGGACCTTGACAAATAATTGGAAACTGCTTGCCTTCGGGATGGCGCGGGAATAATTTTTACAAGGGGGGCTGCTTAACTTTATCTGGTGGACCAAGCGACCGCTCAAGCCGACAGACTAAGGAGGGTACCAAATTGTTGTAGACAATGTTTGTACTTTACTAATGACTATTTCATTTTTAAAAATATATATTTGTGCATTGCATAGATAATGTGTAAGTTTACATATTAATTTTTTACTGAAATGTTTAACCATTATATTATTTTTAAGGGTATGATTTAAAGCATTAAAAACAATAAGCTGTCTGATTGTCCAGGGGTGCCCATCCCCCCCAAACCCAATGGCGAAAATCCCCCCCCCCCAAATTTTCTCTACCCTCCCCTCCCCAGGGACGTAGCCAAGAGGGGGAAGGGGATAAGGTACCTAAAGAAATCCGTTTCTTTTTGTGGGGTCCCCTTAGAGGGTATATCCTTAAACCCATCCCTAAAAAAAACATCGACAAACTTATCTCCCGCCCCCCGCCCATTTTTTCACCCAAAAATTTATTAATTTTCATTAGTCAAAAGGAATACATTAGCATTTGAATATCGAGGCAGCAACAGTTATCACTGTCATTAACTACTTTTAACAGTTGACAATATAACTATGTACTTTTAAAATTAGAAAATCACTAATTAATTATGAAATAAATTTAGAGAACAAATTTTAAGTTTGAGGAATCCTATAATATATGTGTGGTAACGATTAGTTAAATAATTTTAGTTATGATAGTTTAAAGATCTAATAAGCGTTTAGTTGACCAAAACTGGTAAACTATTATATAAATTATAAAGGCTACATGATCTAAAGTATAGTGGGAGTCAAAACACTCGAAAGTGCATGGTGTTGAGAAACCCAATCGCCACTTGCTAATTTTAATACATAATTTAATTCAGAGAAAATTATTTACTTATTACCAAGGTCATTTTAATTCAAAGATCTAAAAGAAACAAAAAATGTATCAACTTAACTATGCCAGATGTCGTCCTCGTTATCTGATCATGGTTCAAATATACGAGGCATTGTTCCCGGGTATTTCCTTTAAGATAGGCCTCGAACCGTCGCCGATAGCCCAATATGCAGCTCCAGTGCGACATCCAGTACCGTGTTCATTCGGAGGTCTAATTTAAGTTTAATCTTACAAGTTGGGCAACATAATCTTCCCTCGCTTTCATTTGCTATTTCTTTGGTTTAAATTTTCCCAAATCAGGAATTTTTAATACTCGCAATTCTCAACTTTTAAGGATTCCAGATTCTTGAAGGGGGGGGGGGGGGGGGTGGGAAGGGGTCGACCTGAACAAAACCGCAAATCACAAATACTAATCTAATAAGCTCTAATAAGCCAAAAATATTGCTCAGACGTTCGGCGCCTATAGATTACGCAATACTACATTTGAATGTAATAAGTTTCATTTGATGAAAGAAAGGTGTCTGATCTATTTTTAGAATTAAATAAAAAATAAAATGGGCGATACGAGCCGACTGGTCTGCGTTCTAGGTCTGGGTTGATTCGTACAAAAAGTAAGAAAAAAAATTCGCTCGCTTGTTTTTCGGGGGAAGAAATTTAGATAATAATCAAAGAGCAGATTTTTTCGCGGTACAACAATAACAATAATTTACAAACCATTATGGAAAACTTCAGAGATGGTTTTGGTTTTAGAATAAACTGGCAACTTATAATGAAGTATTTTAAGATTAACGAAATTATGTGGTCTTAGCTCGAAGAGCCAAACCACAATATGGTATCCATAGCATGTTTTGGAGCATCTTGTTTTTTACGACCCCGTTTAACGATCTTTTCCTTTGTTATCTTTTTTTCAAATTAAAACCTAATATCTCTATTTTTATGATTTTTACAGTAATTCGGTTTTTTAATTATTTTTTTTATCTGATGCAGTCGTCTGATGCAGCGTGCTCCATCCACGCAATATGTGTTCTTTTGCTTTTACCTAAATTTTACACGCGTCGGCTCCTAATTTCCTATCGGACGAGAACCAATTTAAGTAAATAGTAATATTTGTCTCACAGTAAAAGTGTCAGAAATTATCACTCTAAAAGCGTTACATGGTGTTTCTGTCCAGATACGCCAAGTAGTTGATTTTTAAAGACGTTTTACTTCAATAATCAATATTAATCTATATGTAAATTTGTTAGTGATAAATGTTTGAAAATAAATGTAATAATATTTTATGTTTTTAGTATTACGAGAGGAATAGTAGTGCTTTGATTGAATAGGAATAACACAGCTAATTTTTCAGATTTAGGTTTTATTGTTATTATAATTATGGGCTAAAATCAAGAAGTACTCGATTTCGCCCTTTTACGTATTTTCATAAACTTAAAGCATTGTGGAAAGCAGATAATTGTTACAAAAACTACAAATCGTACTACTATCAAACGATGCGTGTTTAAAATTAACTTAATGGCACTGCAACAAAAAAATTGTATAATCATTAGTTTGATTAATTAAAAAAAAAAGCTATATTTTGGGGCTTTCCATCCTGCAGTATCTTGGAAATATTTTATTTTTTAGATACTAAAAGTTTAGTTATTTTAAAATTATAATTACATTTATATTTAAGGGTAATTAATAAGTCTGTTAAATTGTCCTTTGTAGTAATAATTATGCTTAATAAAAAAATACTAATAAAGTATAATATTTACATTTGAGAAATAAAATATTTTAAAGTATGTATGACTTTTATAATGCAATTATTTTCAAAATACTTACTGATATCCGTACATATAAAGTTCATTTAATTAAGAATTAAATTTAATACAGTTCATTTAATTTTGGTTTTACTTTCTTTTAGACTTTAGATTTTTATCGAAAAAAAAACACTAACAAAATATATAATTCACCCATAATTAAATATTTTTTTGAAACCTTCTGCAGATAATATAATCAAACCTCACATATCTAATTTCACAAGCAAGATATTCTGATTAAATATTTTTATTTTACTTAATTCAATAGCTTTAATTGGTAGTTATAAGAATTAAAAAATTAATTACAGACAAAGTATAAAAAAGCAACTCATTCGTTCGGAACTAGAAATTGGGACAGTTTATTGGAACGATTATCATTATACTAATGAGCGTCGGGCATTATAGCAAGCAAAAACCGATCTCATAGCTTTTTTTCATCCCATCACAAATACAACCTTGCTGTTTTATTTTGTTTCCTTGTTATAAGAAAATAGAAAAGTTTACTGACTTCAATATGGTATATATGCAGAATTTAAAAAAAGATGTGAATGAAAAAAACGTTTAGACTCACAAAAATTTAACATACGCGAAGATAAATTTTCGTTTACGCTATAATATGCAGAAAATAGTCAGCGAGGGAGCACTGTAGGGATAATTTTTTCACACGGACACAAGTCCACGCCACCCTAGACGTGAAAGAGAAGTTTTACTGAGGGGGGGAGGAGAACATCTTCAAAGTGTTCTGTTGGCCATGGCCTGGGGTTACTCTCCTCTCCAAAACGTGTCATCCACCAATAAAAAACGAAGTAGGGTAGAGTTCCTTTCTGATCCCCTAGATTACAAAGAAAAGAGTATTGCGGTGTGCGAAAAACGTTCACTTTTCTGCTGGACCTTGACAAATAATTGGAAACTGCTTGCCTTCGGGATGGCGCGGGAATAATTTTTACAAGGGGGGCTGCTTAACTTTATCTGGTGGACCAAGCGACCGCTCAAGCCGACAGACTAAGGAGGGTACCAAATTGTTGTAGACAATGTTTGTACTTTACTAATGACTATTTCATTTTTAAAAATATATATTTGTGCATTGCATAGATAATGTGTAAGTTTACATATTAATTTTTTACTGAAATGTTTAACCATTATATTATTTTTAAGGGTATGATTTAAAGCATTAAAAACAATAAGCTGTCTGATTGTCCAGGGGTGCCCATCCCCCCCAAACCCAATGGCGAAAATCCCCCCCCCCAAATTTTTCTCTACCCTCCCCTCCCCAGGGACGTAGCCAAGAGGGGGAAGGGGATAAGGTACCTAAAGAAATCCGTTTCTTTTTGTGGGGTCCCCTTAGAGGGTATATCCTTAAACCCATCCCTAAAAAAAACATCGACAAACTTATCTCCCGCCCCCCCGCCCATTTTTTCACCCAAAAATTTATTAATTTTCATTAGTCAAAAGGAATACATTAGCATTTGAATATCGAGGCAGCAACAGTTATCACTGTCATTAACTACTTTTAACAGTTGTCAATATAACTATGTACTTTTAAAATTAGAAAATCACTAATTAATTATGAAATAAATTTAGAGAACAAATTTTAAGTTTGAGAATCCTTATAATATATGTGTGGTAACGATTAGTTAAATAATTTTTAGTTATGATAGTTTAAAGATCTAATAAGCGTTTTAGTTGACCAAAACTGGTAAACTATTATATAAATTATAAAGGCTACATGATCTAAAGTATAGTGGGAGTCAAAACACTCGAAAGTGCATGGTGTTGAGAAACCCAATCGCCACTGCTAATTTTAATACATAATTTAATTCAGAGAAAATTATTTACTTATTACCAAGGTCATTTTAATTCAAAGATCTAAAAGAAACAAAAAATGTATCAACTTAACTATGCCAGATGTCGTCCTCGTTATCTGATCATGGTTCAAATATACGAGGCATTGTTCCCGGGTATTTCCTTTAAGATAGGCCTCGAACCGTCGCCGATAGCCCAATATGCAGCTCCAGTGCGACATCCAGTACAGTGTTCATTCGGAGGTCTAATTTAAGTTTAATCTTACAAGTTGGGCAACATAATCTTCCCTCGCTTTCATTTGCTATTTCTTTGGGTTTAAATTTTCCCAAATCAGGAATTTTTAATACTCGCAATTCTCAACTTTTAAGGATTCCAGATTCTTGAAGGGGGGGGGGGGGGGGTGGAAGGGGTCGACCGGAACAAAACCGCAAATCACAAATACTAATCTAATAAGCTCTAATAAGCCAAAAATGCTCAGACGTTCGGCGCCTATAGGTTACGCAATACTACATTTGAATGTAATAAGTTTCATTTGATGAAAGAAAGGGTGTCTGATCTATTTTTAGAATTAAATAAAAAATAAAATGGGCGATACGAGCCGACTGGTCTGCGTTCTAGGTCTGGGTTGATTCGTACAAAAAGTAAGAAAAAAAATCGCTCGCTTGTTTTTCGAGAAATTTAGATAATAATCAAAGAGCAGATTTTTTCGCGGTACAACAATAACAATAATTTACAAACCATTATGGAAAACTTCAGAGATGGTTTTGTTTTAGAATAAACTGGCAACTTATAATGAAGTATTTTAAGATTAACGAAATTATGTGGTCTTAGCTCGAAGAGCCAAACCACAATATGGTATCCATAGCATGTTTTGGAGCATCTTGTTTTTACGACCCCGTTTAACGATCTTTTCCTTTGTTATCTTTTTTTCAAATTAAACCTAATATCTCTATTTTTATGATTTTTACAGTAATTCGGTTTTTAATTATTTTTTTTATTTGACTTATAATGGGGGTTTGAACCCCCCCCCCCCCCCCCCTCCCGTTCTCCTTATCTACATGCCTTTTAGAAATGTCGACGGTAACCTGTGTTCGTTCAACTTCAGAAAAACTCTTACTATCGCATATCCCAATTAGACTAAAATAACTACATACAATATTTTAATTAATTTTTTTAATTTTATTGCAAATTTATTAATTTAATTTATGCAAAATCGTTCTACTTAGCAGAAACACATGATGAAGTTGGATTTTACCATAAATGCTTAGAAAAAATTTATTGCCTCTTATATGTTAGAAAATTGTCACTGAAAATGCGACTCTTTATATATAAGACAAAGATATAAAAAACAGCAGTTTTTGTAAAACACATTATGTGACTTAAAGAAATAACCAAGGAATAAAACAGATGTTATTTACGCGCGTTAGATGCAGAAAGTGTGTATGCAAACAACTTGGTTTGTATTCCCCAATCACAGTGCCATCTTCAAAAGCTAACGAGCGTTAATAATGTCCCCATTCTACACGGACGTTATTTACGCTCATTAGCTGTTGTAGATTACTACGATTGGTCCATACAAAATACGTAGTTTGAATGCACCAATCATAGAGGTCGGCAATACAACTCGCGGAAATATCGTCCGTGTAGAATGTGCCAAAGAAGATATATTTTTTTATTGGTTAAGTATAGTTTCTGTTATCTAATTGTATACACAAAACTGCATAATTATATATAGAAGGTTATATAAATAGGGTCAAATAAAATATTCATGGAAAAGTGGAAAATCCATATCTTAACTGTTACAGATATCAACATGAAATAAAGTATAGATTACAAGCAATGAAAAAGTTTCATAAAAAAACGTCTAATATACCCCAACAAAAGAGACAGGTAAACACAAAGATAGAAATTTTTTTATCGACGAAATTCATGCAAATTACTTAACGTTATTGGCTTTGTTTAAAATCACTCATGACCTATCTATTCTTATATTTGGCTATTTTAAATATGACTATTAATTGCAAAAACTTCATTTTATCGAATTTTAAGAAACCTTATGAAATTAAACTTTAATTTAAAAAGGCCGTATAATATTTATCCACTTACCACTACAGTTTTTCAAACTCAGAAAATACTTTTCATCAGGGGTGCCCATAGGGGGGGATTATGGCGCAAGTTGCGCCATCAGAATTTTTGTTGGGGATTTTTTTTCATTTCTTTATTATTATTTAATTTTCAGGGGGAAATGTTTTGGGCAAAAAATAATTTTGCATATATAACACGTCCGCAGTCACTGGAATTTCCAGCCGTTTCAAGAAACGCCTCTTCGACACAAAAGCTGACGAAATTGTAAAAAAATATTCTTGTTTGAAAATGCAAGTCTTTATTCTGTTAAAATTAAATGCCATTTTAGAAAGATCTACAAAATACATTACAAAAATTATCTGATTAATGGATATCTTAGGGTTGTGCGGCGCATGCCACCTCACAGGACCCCTCGCATTTTTTTTGGGGGGGGGGGGGGAGCGGGGGTCAGTAAAAAAAAAAGAGAAAACTATTTCAGAGAAAAAATCATATTTTTTAAAACTTTAGTATTTTTTTTAATATGTGTTACTCATATATCTAGGACATACACGTTTACTTTGTCCGGTTCATACATTCAGACTATACACTTCAGTGCTAAGATTTAAATTAAAAAACGCTGTGAGGCAATAACTTTTCCGTCATGAAGAAAAAATTTAAAAATAAATATGAAGATTGCTATAAACTCAGGACTGCAACAAAAACTGGAAAAAAAAACGGTGACTTTAACAAAGTTAATTCTTTTGTTTGTTAATATGTGGCATATGTTTTTTAAAAAAAACTGCAATGATGGAAGCATAAACTGTTTCCGCATCTCAACAACACTTATAACGTAAATTACGATTTTTATATACAACTCCATAAGAAACTAATTACTTTCATACGTTTGTTCACTAATAAGCAACAGTTGTGGCGATTAAGGGGGACGCTCCCCCCTCCCACTTTTTTTGTATGTTGCCCCCATACTTTTTAAATTTAAACTAAAAAAAATATTTAGTAAATTGTGTTACTGAATTGGCGAACTAAAGAAAATTTCCTACCCCAACCCTCTCCTATTTTTTTCTGGTGCTTATATTACATTTACAATCGATTTATTTTCTCGTATTATCTTGTATCTTCTGCCAGCACACAGACAGCTAACAGACATTTAGGAGCCACTTCTGTCATTACAAAATACTCATCGTTCAAATCAAACAAAAACAAAAAAAGCCAAAGGAAATAGGCGCGACCATAGGTCTTGATTTTTTTAGCGGGAAACATATTGGCGCCGATATTCGTCTACATTGAATACGAGTAGTATTATGAAAGCCAAACTGAATTTTTAGAACCCAATCGCCGCTACTGAACGTAGGTGGTTTTATTATATTTCAGTTTAGTCTTGGCGTCGAATCAGTTTAAATAATTTCAATGGTGTTACAATAAAAGAACGGATAATATATTTTAGTCAGCAAGGACGAATGGTTTTTGTGAACGTGCAGTTTAAATGTGGAGTAAAGCTGAGAATATTTAAATTGTAAAAAAATAACTAAATGAAAAGTATTTTCTGAGTTTGATAAACTGTACTGGTAAGTGGATAAATATCATACAGCATTTTGAAATTAAATTTCATTATTAATACATTTTTAATTTAAATAAAGATTTCTTAAAATTCGATAAAATAAAGTTTTTGCATTTGATAGTCATATTTAAAATAGCCAAAAATAAGAGTAGAAGGTGATTTTAAACAAAACCAATAGCGTTCAGTATTTTGCATGAATTTAGTCGATAATTTTTTTTTTCTATCTTTGTGTTTACCTGTCTATTTTGTTGGGGTTTAATAGATGTTTTTTTTTTTTAAATAAAACTTTCACAAGTTTATTCATTACTTATAATTTGTACTTTAGTTCATGTTGACATCTCTAACCGTTAAGACATGAATTTTCCCCCTTTTTCATAAATATTTCTGTTTGACCATATATGTAGCCGTGTTTTATATATACCAGTTTTGTTTATACCATTAGGTAAGAGAAAGTATACTTAAACAGTAAAAAACAGATATTCTAAGGCCCATTCTACACGGACGCTATTTACGCCGCGTTGCATTTTGCAGAAGCATCTGATTAGTGCATTCACACCACGTGGTGGACCAATCGCAGAGTTATCGCAAAAGCTAACGTGCGCAAATAACGTCCGTGTAGAATGGGGACATTATTAAAGCGCATTAGCTTTTATAGATGGCCCTGTGATTGGGGAATACAAACTATGTGGTTTACATATACACTCGTAGAACCATCTGTATCTAACGCGCGTAAATAACATCAATTTTATTTCTTTGATGTCATGATGCGTTTTAAAAAAAAAAGCCGTTTTTTATATTTCAATCAGAAAGCTTTTCTTTCTTATATATAAAGTATTTAAGCATTTTCAGTGGCATTTGGCTGACATGTAAGAGGCAATTGTTTCTGAGCATTTAGAGTAAAACCTATTTACATCATGTGTTTCTGCTAATTAGAGTGATTTTGCATATATCACTGACAAATAAAATATTGTATGTAGTTATTTTAGTCTAAATGGAGCGATTGCGAGGGTTTTTCTGAAATTGAACAATCAGAGATTACCGTCAGCATTTCTACAGTAACTATTTTTAGGTGTTTACAAAATTGAATTCCAAAACAGGGATTTAAAATTTTTTAAATATCCATTTGTAAATTATATTTTTTGGTGGAATTGAAATCAACACCTTAGACAAATCGATGACATTTTGTAGAAAACACCAGATTTTTAGACCATAACAAAGCTGCGGTTCTTGAACCGAAATCGATCGATTCTTAGCGAACAGACAATAATAAGTTCTATGGAATTTATTATGAATTTTAACGCATGTTTTAACAATTAATAAATTTCTGAAATTACAATTTTATTCGACAAAATGATGTTATCTGAATCTCCGACCCTATATTTTACCGACGAACCTGACTTTAAGCACCATTTGTTTGTATCAATGAAACGTTATAAAGAGATGCGGAGAGAAAGTTTAATTCAATATATAAGTTCCATACATATAAGTTAAAATATAACCAAGTTTATATCTTGATTTTATCTCTAACTGATTTATAATATACGAAATGTTCAGCTTTGTGTGAATTCAGTTGAAAATTTTAGATTCTAATAAAGTTATATGCTTTAAATTTGAGGGGGTAGAGATTTTTTTGGCGGGGGGGCTGCGCCATTGAGTTAGGGGGGGATTTGCGCCATTGAGTTTGGGGGGGATGGGCACCCCTGCTTTTCATTAAGGTTTTTCCTTTTTTACAATTTAAATAATTGTAACTTTGCTCCTCATGTCAACAGGTAACTTCAGAAAAATCAAGCATTCTTGTTAACTGAAATATATTATCTGTTCTTTTGTTGTAACACCATTGAAGTTATTAAAACTGGTTCGACCGCCAAAACGAAACCCAAATACATTAAAACCGTCTACTAGTAAAGAAACGCATGAAAGTAATTAGTTTCTTGTAGAGTTGTATATAAAAATCGTAATTTATGTTATACGTGTTACAGGCCTGTAGCTAGCTAGGGGCCAGGGGGGGGCGTTGCCCGTCCTAGGATTTTATTTGCCCGTCCTAGAATTTTATTTGCCCCCCCCCCCCCCCCCCCTTCCACCCCGAGCAATTAATGTAATTTTCTAGAATCTCACACTGAAAAACCCAATTATTTTTCAGGACAAAAAGACAAAAACACAATTAAATTCAATATTTGGCATCAAAACAAAACCTCATCTTCTATGCATAGAAGCCACTCAAACGCGCCCCCCCCCCCCACACTTTCCCCCCTCAGCGTCAGTAACCATCTCTGGCAATTGAACCTGACCAGGGACCAGACAAATCATTAGCCCCATGGCTTATTTGTCGCCAATTTACCCAGGACCATAGAATAGATACAAGGGCTGGTTCACCCCCTTTGATCTATCGCAAAGCCGACGGCACCGAACGAGAGGGGGAAAAACCGGCTTGTGACGTACTTGCCCACACTCGGCGAATGCGCTGTATCCCAGAAATGAACGAGAAGTATTTGATTTATAAGCTCAAAACTCTATGCGTTAAACAATTAAATACATAATTTAATTACCAGGGCCAATTATTATTGGTTTATAAAGATTGATAATTTAAAATGCTTTTAATTTTGATATACAATGGTTTTTATATGCAATGGTTTGGCGACTGCAAGGTTTATCTGGCCTTTCATCTGTGAAAAATTAAATATGCCGATATATGCAATTTTATCCGCATTTTATATATTTTCAATCATTTATACTGCAGCCTAGAATCAGCACACAAAATAAGGTGTTGGATGTTTTACATTGCATGAACATTACACTGTTTTACATGACATTCATAGGACAAATGCAACAAATTAAATTTTTGATAGCTGTATTTAAAAAATATATATAACCAGGTTGCATTATATGCAGGAACTAAGAACGCAATCATTAAGTGAAGGTAGAATATATATATTTTTTAATTTCGAAATTAAATTTAATTCTCAAACCATTAAAAAAATCAGTTTATTTGTATAGATCAATTGCAAAAAAATTTTCCCCTGAAATTCC
Source organism: Troglohyphantes excavatus (assembly GCA_963932185.1). NCBI lineage: Eukaryota > Metazoa > Arthropoda > Arachnida > Araneae > Linyphiidae > Troglohyphantes > Troglohyphantes excavatus. Next base: position 61,155,575 of record OZ010676.1, on the reverse strand, counting down.
ATAAGGATGGAAAAAATCGTTTTACAAGTTTGGAAACTAAAGCTTTAATAAAATAGATTTCAACATTAATTATAAAAAATATGTTATATTTGCATTAAGTAACCCTGAATTTTCATGAAAAAACACTTGTGTTTTATGGCTAATATTTTGTTGTATAGTACTTCAAAAGCATAAATACCAAGCAGTTTCGCATGTATATGCTGAAATTATCGCAAAACAAAAAAAAATTTCGTTCGTGTCAATGGGTATTTTTTAATAACTTCATGTTTGACGTAACTTAGTCATGTTATTCGTACGGATACATTTCTGAAGATAATTGCTACAGCTGTTTTCGTTTCATTTCGACTTTGACATGAACAATGCTGGCACATCCCATTTACAAGGTATACCCTTCTTGTATACCTTGTAGACATGTTTAATGCTCTTGAGATATTTTGTCCAAATGTAAACACTCTGACTAATTTTAAAACCATTATCTTTTGTTGTGCTGCTTTCATTCGACTAAGTTAATTTACTTAAAAATATATTTTCGGCTTTAAACTTGGATTTTTTTAGTGTAAAGAAACAGTTGTTTTATTTACAACTATTTTAAATCTAATTTTTACTGATATTAGTGGTTCCCACGGAGCACCGAGTCGAAAGTAACACAAAACGCGGACCACCACCTTCTAAATAAAGTATTTTGTAAATAAAGTTATTAAAATGTTTTACTGTTTTTAAACTAAATTATTTAAATTAATATAAATCGATTGGATAACAGCTGACATCTCGAAGACAGCTGACATCCGTAATATAGAACTCGCGACACGAGCTGTGTCCGACTAAGTAATAAAACCGGGGCTCATGCTTTGATAGCGAATCGAGTCTGTGTGCTGTGTTTTGAACTTTTGAAATTGTCGGAACAACTAAAGAAGTTTGTGTTTGGTACGTTGTGATATGAAATCCTAGTTGTCTACTTACTGTATTTATATGGTTGTGTTTTGTCGGATCGCCTTCAAATAAAAACCCACTCGATTTATTTTTAATCATGCTATTACATCCCAGCAGTATTTAAAATAAGTTAAAATGTGTGTATCAATCTACTTTTAAATAAAACAGTTGATATGAGATTGCACGTTGCACTACCATCTTAAATATTTTTACAAACAAATTATACTTTCTTCAATAAAATATAGAAAATTCCTTTCTGTCTCATAGCAATAAATAATAAAGCAAGCTTGAAAAAAGTACAATTTTTTTTTTAAATAGCAGAAAAGTTTGTTTCTTTATAGCTCATAAATGTTGATTCCTTATTTTTTCTAGAGAAAGAATATATCTAAAAAACCTGTTTTTAAAATAATTTTTTAAAAAAAAATCATATTGTCGTTTAGCTAATTACTCCATTGACCATTTGACCCGATTTTGGACCACCAATGGTCCGCGGACCAAGGGTAGGAAACCACTGATTTATATAGACGAAAAGTAGAGTCTCGACACCTGATATAAGCCTTCCAGATACCAGGAAAATTATTTCAATAAGTATTTAAAAATGTAAGAGGTCAAACTATGAAGTATATTGACTTCTTTATAATATTATTGTGATGTTAATTATTTAAACAATTTTGGAATTCTGATCAATAAAACGCGAGTAATGGTAGGATTTCCAGTGTTCCGTGTCGCGGTACGAGGGGAAGTGTGCCGAGAGGTACGTCATCACTCGTTTCCCCACATGAGCGTCTTTCGCTCTCCGTCTTTTCGAAAACTAGTGGGGAGTAGTCCATCTCGTATGACATGTGTTGCCGTCCCCTTCCCCCCTGCAGGGAGGATAGAATTCTTGCAGACAAAAGGCGTCGCTTTTTTCGGGAAACAGCAGAATAAAGACTTTCCATAACAGATAGTGTAACTCAGACCCTCAAGCAATGCTTGTCAAGAATAACTCGAACCCATTCATTAGGACATCGATTTTTAACAGGGAAACAGGAAACTCTAAATTGAGTATTCATGGTTAAAGTCCCAAGTTCATCCGACCCCTGTTGAGTTTGTCCATTGTCAACCCCTGTTGTCAACCTGTTTTCTCACCAGTGTAATTTAGCCTATACTGCCCAGGGTCGTATGTATTTCCAAAAAATTGTTGGGGCTTTTGATGCTTTCTTTCACCGGATTGGCTCTGTTGTATCTGCAAAAGCCCCGCAGAGCACTGCTCAGAATTGCTATACGGCGTTTGTTGCAATAGGTTGGTTAAGAGCATGGAAGTTGCTTGAACATCATTCAAGTTATGGATATGGTTAATGGTTATGGCTTGTTTTTTTTAAATAAATACAAATATCGGACAAGAAAGCGGATGTGTTCAGTGAAACTAGCAACGATCCCAGCACAAGTGATGTAAATGTTACTATATTTTTCATCTTAACGAAGTTATAATATGGGCGGGTTGGTTAACAAGTGGATGCCAAACATGATGCCCATGGAAATGTAAAGCTGCTTCCAACTGACATTGTTAAATCCCAAATCAAATTAGCAAAGTAAGTGTTACTTTATTAAATATGCTAGTTAATTTATAAAAATTACATTTTCAGAAAATTAAGCAAAAAAACGTTAGGGGCTATATAGCATCTAATGATACATGTCATTCGTTAATTTATGCCTTTTACAAAATGAAATTAATTATTCTTTTGCAATATTTATAAATTGAAATCAAAATGCCATTTTTATGATAGACCCCATAGTTGATTTACAAACGTTTTCAAATTCAAATTTAAAAAAATATATAATTTATCAAATTAAATTGTAAATTTACTAAAATAATTGCTTAACCTTACAATACAATTGCGCATTTAATTTTAATGTGCAACGGAATTTAAGTTGTTAATTGTAATGAGTTAAATGTAGGAAGAATTTTCTAAACCAATTACGATTTACCTAACTATTCAATGCTGCTACATCCAAAGTCTGAATGTCGATAGTAAAAATACTGTATTATACATAAAAATATAAATTATTACGAGTTATGTTTTTCGTATTTTAGTGTAATTCGTGAAAACTTAATATTTTTTTATTTTATGTGAAGGCAGTTTCTTATTTGTTATTTTTGGTAAAGATATATCAGAAACAAAAAAATAATAGAAAAATTGCATTTGACATTTACAGATATTTTTATTTAACGTTATGATAAGTCCATTTTCAAGAGATATAACATTAATAAAATTAACATGTTAAGTGTATCTTAACGTTTTAAACTACGTTTTATTCTTATAAATTACCCAGAGCAGATTTTTATAAATTTTTATCAAAGAATATTCAATTATAGAATATTAAATATTTTATAATTCTTTATTATTAGTTCAAAGATTATTTTTTGAAATCTGTACCATACTTTATTTTATTTTTTCGTTGTTGACGTTAATTTTTGCCAGCTTAAAAAAAAGAGCACATTTTTTTGCGTGCTTTAGAAATATTGTTCAGTGTAATTTTCCAAAAACAATTTTACTGCTAAAAAATGTTCTCCCATTTAATATCAAAAGCAAATGAGATTTTTACAAGTATTTATAACAATAGTACTATACAATAGTACTATATATTTTAATGGTACAAGGTTTGAAAAAGTATGTATAATTAAACTTCTAAATTTTTATGTAATTAAGTTGAAAGTTACCCCCCCCCCCCTCTTGCCCTACCTGAAATAGTGTTTGCCCCCCCTGAATATATTTTCTGGCTACAGGCCTGACGTGTTATTGAGATGAGGAGACAGTCTGCTTCATTGCAGTTTTTTTTTAAACTTATGCCTCATCCCAAGTGGAAAAATTTAATTTGTTGCACTCAGCGTTTTCTTTTCCAAAGTGTAGTATGAATGGAAGTGTTTTAACAGTTGCTCAGCTTTACAGCTATAGTGATATATAAATATGAAGCATAAATATCGAATCAACAAATTGACTCTCATATTTATCAAAGCTTAAATGTTTTGTAATGTAATCATAGTTTATGATATAAGGATATGAAATGAGATTCCATGTTGAATTTATAGCAATCTTCATATATATTATTATTTATACATTATTTCTAATGGAAAATTTATTACCTAACAGCCTTTTTTAATTTAAATCTCAGCACTGAAGTGTATTCTGAATGTTTGAACCGGACAAAGATCAGTAAACGTGTAGTTGTCAGCTTATGTGCCAAAGAGGCATTTCTCGATATCGCTGGAAATTCCAGTGATTGAAGGCACATTATATAATGTATTATACTTATTAAATAATTTTTTGTCCGAAAAAATTCCCCCCAAAAATTCAAAAATAATAATAAAAAGCCATGTAAGAAATCCCCTCCCCCCCCCCCCAAATTTCGATGGCGCACCTTGCGATAAGATTTAACGTACACCAATCCCTTATGGCCATTATTTTTTGTTTACGAAAGGAGCGAATTTGATAACTCTCTGATAACCAAATCGCTGTATGTCGCTTCCCAAACATGCATTTTCAGTATCAAACTCGCGCTCATCGGTTCGAGCCTCTAAACATTCGGCCACGATAGGCCTTTGGTGTCGGGAGTTCGGTGTGTCAGGATTTTATCAGTCTGAATTATGACCTAGATCCATTTCATTAAAAAATAAATTTGATTCAATGTTTCAAAAATATTATGTACAATTAAAATAACACTTTTCCCCCGACGAACTTCATAATTTTCCCCGACGGGGGGAAGGGAGGCCCTTGCCCGACAGGGGGGGCTACAGTCCCCCAACACCCCCCCAGTGGCGCCACCTCTGATGTATACTTGTCTAAATATATTTATAATCAGGCCACGATAAACGAATACTCTCGCTAAGCCCATGCACTTAGCATTTCTAAGGGGGCTTTAAACTATACAAATATTTTAAATGCTTACATAATTAGCAATTAAACGTACTTACAAAAAGCTTCCGTAAACAAAATTTTACATAAAAAAATTCACAAATTATTTTAATTAAACTAGTATTTAAAAATTAAAATATTAAAAATAAAAACTTAAAATAGATATAAATGATTAGAAATAGTCAAAATACTTTTTAATGTATTTTAATAACTTTTTATGAATGCGTTGTATTTTATTGACAAAAGCGGTAAAAGTTTTAGTGTATATAAAAGTTCGATTATTTTTGTTTTAAATTCTATTTTGAGAGCAATGAGCTCCCGTTTCAAAGGAGGATCACCTTGCTTAAAAGTCTTAATCGGTGCTCGGTTAATAATTTTTTAATCTTGGGATGACAAGGATAAAGGTTTGTTAAACAATTCCTTCACAACACTAACAATTTATTAACTTAGTAAATTATGAAATGGTCAATTCAATGGTAGAAATTTAAATACGCAAATTGAATCATCAGGTTTAAGAAGGGGATAAATCCAAAAATCAAGTTTTCTGAAATCGAAAAAAAAAATTAAAAAAAAATGTATAAGTGATAAAGTTTTCATTCAATAACCACCAAATTTTTATTGGAACTTCAAAATCCTGTTTAGGTAGGGTAGTACTTGAAAACAAGGCATATCTATCCAGATTTTTTTATAGATTTAAAAAAGTTGTGGGATTTATTTCATATGAATTCATATTTCATATTTATTTCATATAAAATAAAAAATCGCCTGCAGAACAATTTAAAAATAACGTAAATACAGCATATTCCCGAATCAAAATAAAAGAAAAATTATACTAAAAGCAGGAAAACTTTGTTCCTACGAAATATTCGTAGTTATGCACTGATCATTTTGATCCAAAATGTTTTGTTCATATAGGAAAAAAATTTAAACGATATTTAAGTGTTGATATGGAAGTCACTATAATATGATCCAAATCTATACCCGCATTGTAATAATTATTATTATTATTATAAGAATTAAATTATATATTATTCCTGTACCTAATAATACAGAGAATTAAGCAAATTACAAACAGATAAAATATATTTATTGAAACACAAAAATTTGTTTTATCTCGCGAAAATACAATGTCGATCGTTGAGTGAACGAGCGGGAGTAACCAAATCACTAAAAACTTGTCTGCTACTGCTATATATAGAGAAGAAATCGAAACTACAAGTAGGATTCTCGTGTTACTACGTCCAAGGCTAAAGCATTTCAACCACCTTACCCATATTTTTATGATTTTACAGTAATTCGATTTTTAATTATTTTTTTGATCCTCCGGGTCTTTCCTTCGAGATAGACCCCGAACCGTTGCCAATAGTCCAATGTTTAGCTGTAGCTGTAGCGACGTTAATTAACTAACCTTCGATAAAGACTCGAATCATTGTCAAAAAGTCCTGAGACCTACGTGGCCGAGTGGATAAAGGCGTCAGCTGGGAATCAAAGGGTTCCTGGTTCGATCCTGTGCAACGGACTTTACAATGAAAAATAAAAAAGTAGTGATCTTGTGATCGGGGGGTTGCCAGCTTCACTACAAAATACTAGAATGTCGTCCAGAACAGTGGCGTAGCCAGGATTGTCCGAAGGGGGGGTCCACAAATTATTTTTGGTCCGACCAAAACCAAATATTTTTTTTTATTAATAATTGATTTGAATTTTTTTTAACTAATAATTTTAATTAATCATTTCAAATAAATTTAATTAATAATTTGAATAAAATTTAGTTAATAATTTGAATAAAAGTTAATTAATAATTTTAAATTAGCAATTTTAATTGATAATTTTAAATTAGCAATTTTAATTGATAATTTTAAATTAGCAATTTTAATTAATAATTTTAAATTAGCAATTTTAATTGATAATTTTAAATTAGCAATTTTAATTGATAATTTTAAATTAGCAATTTTAATTGATAATTTTAAATTAGCAATTTTAATTGATAATTTTAAATTAGCAATTTTAATTGATAATTTTAAATTAGCAATTTTAATTGATAATTTTAAATTAGCAATTTTAATTGATAACTTTAAATTAGCAATTTTAATTGATAACTTTAAATTAGCAATTTTAATTGATAATTTTAAATTAGTAGTTTTAATTAATCATAATAACTTTTAAGTAGTAATTTTAAATTAGTAAATTTAATTTATGATATTTTTTAATTTAAGCAGTAGTTTAAAATTAAAATTTTAATTAATAATTTTAATTGATTAAAATTATAATTAAATTATAAATAAGATGTAAATTAAAAGCTTAATTTTCGCAGGTTAATCTTTAGCCATTTCCTAATTTAAATTACTAACAAACCTAGCTGACATTTTATTGGGATTTAAGTCTGTAGCTAAATATTGATGGGGAGGGGGGGGGGGGGGGTCCGGATTGAAGCAATTTTAAATTAGTAATTTTAATTGATATTAATAATTTTTTAGTAGTAATTTTAAATGTGTAAATAATTCTTTATTATATAATTAAAATAACAGAATAATAATCATTATTTTCCGGTTAATTTTATCATGCATGACTGTGGCATGACATGGGGGAGGAGGTTTCATTGTTTGCGTGACGCAGCAAAACGGTTTATTGCGGCAAAATCACAACGGAAATTGGCGTTGCTCGTAAAAAAAATCAAACAACTGAATAAAAAATATATTATTATAAAAAAAAACATTGATTTGTAGAATCTGTGAAGCTAGACAATGGAAAAATGCTTGCCTAATCATCAGCACGAGATGCAGCGCCGCAAAAAAAATCAAGAAAAAGGTTATTAACACAGATTTAAACGAGAATCTGTTGTATTTATAATAGTTGAATATAACTTTTTAATAATCCACCATAAAACTTTTCAAACTAATGTGCATCAATCTTAGGAATGATCAAAACCCAAATTTAAGAAAAAGGGGGGAAACCGTATTTCCGCGTGAAAAGTAACGTCTGAGTGACAGAAAACTAATTTGTAAATGTAATTGAATAAAAAATTTGGTAGTTTTGGTTTGGGTATTTTCAACAATAATCTCAATAAACAAAAAATATTTGAATAAGAAAAGGAGTACATAGTTTAAACACATCAGCAAATTTTTTGCACGATGCTTCTTTCTTTTGTCTTAAATCTTCCAATATTTTATGTTCTTGTGAATAAGAGACAAAAATGGCAAATGAGAGACATACAACCTCTCAGAAAACTGATTTTTGAGAAAGGGAAAAAATTCCACTGGCATTGTGAGGGAGCGAAGAGGATCACAAAGGGGCGTTATTTTTTTGACAGGGGTCATTTACAATCCTTTCTTAAAGCACGTAGGGGATGAATGGATCTTTTCAGGGAAAATACCTTACTTCAAAGCAAGCAATTTCTGGATTGATGCATTCTGAATTCCGGCTCAACTGCCGCCCCATTTCAAGTGTTAAGCACAGTATCCCTTTACATGTACAAACAACCAAGACAATCATACAGACCTACTACCCCCCCCCCCCACAAAAATTCGAATTTTCTGTCTTCAAGGTTGTTTCACCATTGTTCTCCTTAAAATTATCCCTTCAGGGGACAGAAGGGAAGGGAGCAGGAGATACAAGTGGGGTAGACCAGGAAATGCGACGTGTGTTTTCTCTATAAAAATCAGAAAAAAAAATCTTCGTTTTTTTTTTGTTTTATTTTTACATTTGTTATTTTTCAAAAAAAAAAAAAATTAACTGGCTATGGGGGGGGGGTTCTAACCCAAAGTAACCCAATGCTGGCTACGCCACTGGTCCAGAACATCCACAAAAAATAACGGCGTGTATACGGGACTGGTGTACGATAAATCTGATCGGGGTCCAAAGTCCCGACGTCTATTGAAGGCGTTGCGTGCCAGTTCAGGTGTTTCGTCGTCATCTGACCATGGTTAAAAAATACGAGGCATCGTTCCCGGGTCTTTCCTTCGAGATAGGCCCCGAGATAGCCCACTATGCAGCTCCAGTTTGCGGCTCTAGTGCAACGTTTTTCAAACAACCAAATTCAACTAACCAAGATTGTTTACCATAGCAACGCGCATGCGCTTTGTCTAGGGAACTGCATAAGTATATCTTCACCCCTCTCTTTACCAAGGTCCTAAATTCGAAAGCTTATAATTTAATTTTGAAAAATATATCTAACATAATTGATACAGTCTGATAGTTTTTGATATTTGTAAAGTTTTTGTATCTGCATGCAAACTCCACATTTTCATGCATTGTGTGTGTTCAAAGCTTGAATTAAGCTCTTGTTTTTTTCTTTTGAAATGAATAACCGTGTATTTTTTAAAAAAATGGATCAACAAACGGAGAGTATCCCTTTAGCTTCTATAGAAGAGCTGAATGTGGATGGGTCGCCATTGTCCATTGTCGCAAGAAAGCAAGACACTTTTGCTGGGCGAGAAAAAGAATTCTATTCTTCCGGCGGATTGCTAATAACCGATATTCAAGATAAATCCAACGCATCCCAACAATTAGAATCTTTATTAGATTGTCGCGAACTTCAATCGTCTAAAGCTCCTGTAAAAGACAGGTAACTATCTTTAAAATTCTTTAATTACATCTCTTTAATTGTAAAATAAAATGTTTTTATTCTGGACACAAGATATTGAGGTAGTTAAGAGATGTTGGGTGGGGAAACAACTAGGTAGGGCCTCTGTTTATTTTTGTATATGAAACTTATTTTATGGATTTCAACCTCCCTTTTTTTTCTTTCATTTTTAATGATAGTTTTGATTTATTCTCTTTTTAAAAATCCATAGTGTCTTGCACTGTAGATTGCAAGACTTATAACTGGTGGGTTGGCAATCAAATCTCACCATGTGTGTAGCAAGCTCCTCGCAATCGGCTAGTAGCCACATTTGTTCCCATAGTCCATCGAAAATTGCTGCTAGTGGAGTTGACTGGTGTTTGTTAAATCTACCATTGTCCGAATGTCCTCACACCTATACCAAGTTGTGTGGGGTGTCGGCTCAGGTGTTCTTATTAATCAGGCGGCCAATCTTGTATAATCATATGTATGTGATAATTTTGAAAGTAGGAACATTTGGCAGAATTGTATGATGGGTCGTTCATATATTGCAGAATCCACATGTAGGGAAAGATTTTTGTCCTGCATGGATTTATGTTTAATTCCTAAGTTATGGTGTTCCTTGTTTCGATTATTTTATGTCACAATTCTTTTATTTTTTATCACGATTCTCAAAATTTGCGCCAAGGGCAGGATTTTCTTCCTGTAAGTATTGTGTCATACGCAGTAACATCAACAGTTTTAAGCATACGCAGGTATTGTGCGCTAATGTCACAGACTCCTAACGTCGACTTATGGCACCGGGCAATTGTGATCTCCGAATTTCGACTAAACAGGATAGCAGCTGGTACTCCATTCGAGAAGTCAATTATGGTGCTTATGGGCAAACCTTTGAGCAGTCGATTATGACACCTCGCACTCAAATGCTTTGCTATGTAAAGAACAATATGTGTCAAACTACTGGTTCACGCACGCAAGAGTAATTAGTATAATTTCTTACATGGGTTCAGTTGTAGCTTAAATTATATTTTTGGGGGAAAGAACATATAATACAACATAAAACCATGCAGGACAGAAAATCTTTTCCTACATGTGCGTTAGGGAATATATGGACGACCCCTCGCACCATCTGGACTAATTTACCTTCTCCCGGTAATTTTGTAAGCTTTTGGGGTGCTTCCCAATACAAATTTTTATTTAACACTTATTATTTAATATCAGAACATTATTGTACGTTAAAAAGAAATTTTTAAAACATTTTCTATTTTGTAAAACTGTCAATTAAAAAAGGGAAAATTGTATTACACTAGAAGGGCAGTTTTTTTAGCTGATTAATATAGCACAGAATTTTATACATAGTTTTATAATACAAGAGGCTATGAAAATAAATAACAAAACTATTTTCTTTCTATTGCTTATGTACATTCTGAAAATATTTTTAAACCCCCAGGAAATTTTTTCAGCTACAGGCCTGCCTCGAAGTTCAACAATGTTGCGGCCCTTTTTGAACATTTGAAGACAATTTAGCACCCCCAAAAAATTGTACAAGTACCTTTACTTGAAAGTTAAAATTTTGAGCACCCCCAATAATATTGATAATTTTACGCCTGTGGAATTACTTTAAAAAATATCTAGATGATTTGTATGCGAGTGATACAAATATTGCAGAAAAACTACAGACTATCGTATCCTAACAATTTCCCAATGTCTATCTGGTTGTCTTTTAAAACCAGCTACTCCTGACAAATTAACAACCATCAGGCAAACTATTCCATTTATGTTATTGTAAGAATGTTTTCTACTTTCTCGATTTTGCATAACTTATACCCATGACCTCTAGTCCCATTGGCTGCATTAAATATTATGCCCTCAACATCACTTGATTTAATAAATTTAAATAGTTGAATAAGGTCTCTTCTACTCCTCTCTTTGAGTGTATACATGTTTAAAGATCAAGTCTGTCTATATTTTTAATTCCTGAAGTACCCTGTACCAATTTCGTAGCCCTATGTTGAACTCGTTCTAACAAATCAATATCTTTTTTTATCACTAGTATTAATTTCAGGACCTTGTAGATAGTAAGTAGCATTAAAGTTTTTTTTTAAAATGACCCCCTTTGCCCCCTCCATAAATATGGTCAATCAACCTTATTATTTGGGGACTCATTGAATCTTCATTTATAGTGCCAAAACAAGGTTATTCCCAAATTTTTGTGAATACACACCATTTGTCAATGAAAAACATTTTACCTGTACTAATCGTACTATAATGCCATTAATGTAATTAATTATCTTGTTAAATTAATTCTTCTAATATGTAAAAAGTTTAGCCTAAAATGAACTTTTGTTTATTATTGATATTCTTTACAAAATGATGAAAAGAACATGAATTTTAATTAAAAATTTGTAAAAGGTACATTCGTTACTAATACAAAATATTTTTTTATCATAAAATTATTTTTTTCGAAATGTTGTGATTGTTTTCCTAGTTTAGTACATTCAAATCATTGAAAGAAATGTATATTTGTCAAAGAGATTTATCAATTCAGAGGAATTGAGCCACAATTAGCATGCTTGTGTAATTCGTGTCCAAAATTAGTACGTCCATTACCATGCTCAAAAATATATATTTCTCAAGTTAATTTTCACGTGAGAATGGAAATTTTTATCACTGTGAAAGGTAAGTTTGTGACCTTTTTAAATATACAAAAAAAATTACCTACAATTAATAACTGAGGAGTAAAAAAAAATTTAACATTTTTATTATTCTTGCAAAAGGTACATCCGTTATTTTGATTTTGCCCCCACACATAAAATAAAAATTATAATTTTAACTAGTATTTTAGAATATTTATATTTTTCAAAGGAGATGAAAGACACACAGCAAAATGACATTTTGATAAAAAAAAAATTAAATTATATTTCTAAAATTGTTTTTTTTTTTATTGGACTTTACATAAGAAGATGCACTTACAAATGTACCCATGTTTTATTTTCTAATAAATATTTTTTTTTTCTTTCCAAGTGGAGAGATAAGAAAATCAAAGTTAAGATAAAATTACCATAGGCGTAGGAAGTAGGGGGGCTGGGGGTGCTCGAGCCCCCCCAGGAATTATTTTGAAGGGGCTCAGCCCCCCCTAATATTATACTATTAAAAAAAATACTTAAAAAAACAAATTGTAGAAATAGAGAATTCCTACAAAGAGGCATTCGAAAGGAAGCATCCCTTATTTATTCTAAACGTGTTTTAAAGTGGGGGGAATTTGCTTTGAAAGCTACAACGCTAAAGCTTTAAAGAGTAATTTTAAGAACAATGTAAAGAATACGCTTTTAAATAAAAAAAATATTATTTGTGGACATTTTATAAATTATAATCGTATTTCCCATAATTTATTCCATTTTAAATAATAAACCATCAGATTCATGCACTATTTTCTAAACAGCTTATATAGTTGAAATGTCTTCTTTTAGAAAATTACATTCTGTTGAAGAAAGTTAAATAGAGACGAATTCCTCAAATCTGAAAAATTTCATATTTTAGCGTACAATACGGACATTTGAAATGACTATTATTTCTGGTTACTTTATGTTCTAAAGCTGTCCAAACAAAAACGGATACAAGTTAAACACGTTTGTAAAAATGTAAAGCATTGATTGTTTTTTAATTGTTTAATAGCTCACAACTCCGTACTATATATTGTATAACAATATATATATTGAAAAAAAAATTCAGCCCCCCCTGAAAAAAAGAAGTTCCTACGCCACTGAAAATTACCCAAATTTGTCCTTTGCCTCTGTCCTTTTAACAAGTTAGTTAATAGAAAGTAGGAAAGAAATTGAGTAATTATGTTTAAAGGTAACTTTGTATGCAGTGACAACATCTCAGTGTTTTCATTTTTTAGATTCAATCTTGTGTTTTTGATATTAATGTTGCATGGCGTTGGAACATTGATGCCTTGGAATATGTTCATAACAGCAAAATCAGTAAGTAATTTTCTCTATAATTTGCGTCTTATATTTCAATACAGTTTTTGTTATTTATTGTAGTTGTGTTCCGCCAAAAAAACTTTAGAAAAGTAAAAAACACTAAGCCGCCCATGTCAATTGTACTAGGGGTTCAACCCTTGCACACCCACTCAGTAGCCTTCTCATGGATAAAAGCTGCACTTTCTTTTCTTAGCTTGATTAAAAGAAGAAAAAAAAAAAATTTCCAGGTAAAGACTAGTGAGTGGGTGTTCAAGGGTTGAGTCCCTAGTGCAATTGGCTTGTTTGTTTTTTATATCGCAACATTTTTAGCCACGGTTTCGAAGATTTTTTTGGGGGGGGGGGGGGGCTTGATGTTTTTTATTTTTCTAAAGTATGGGGATATCAGTCTTTTTTTCAACCAACCTTTTGGAGAATGTCAAACAAATCAGTATTTAAAGTTACTATTTTTAAGTTACTATTTGTTTTTCCATGTAATTGGTTAAAGCAATAATTAATCACATTCTCTATATTAAAAATTAGGATTAAATTAACACATTCGCTACCAACTATGAGATATCTTGTGTAGTATTAATGTGGAGTTAAAGCAGTTGCCCCCTCTTCGTGTATTTGTGACATCACTCGTTTTATCTAACTAAGCAATGTGGAAACAATGGTTACTAGTTACGGTTTTATTATCTTTCTTCTGTGAATAGCGAAGAAGCAAGGGAGAAAATATTCAATGTTAATTATTTGAAATGCTCTATCTTCATTAATAATTGTCCAAGTTAAATGAAAATTTATTCATTGAATAAAATGATTTTTCATCTATCGGATGGTATACTTTTTATTTTGTAGAGCGTATTTTTTATCGAAAATTTTAACTTTTATTAAGCCACTCTAAACATAATTTTCTTTGGCGACCGGAAAGTGGAAGGACTTCATATTTGGGTATTAATTGCCTGATGACAAGAATTTTGGCTTGTATTATTTAATTAATTTTTTAGCTAATTTAACATATAAATAAATTATATTATAAACTAAAAGTAACAAAAGGGCCTAGTAATTGCATAAAGCTATCATATAAGCTATTAACCGAAAGAATCGATTGAATAATATAGTGTCTAGCTTGTTTAACATATTCGTAACATATAATTTGTTTCTGTTTTGTTGCAATGTTTATATATTTTATTAAAGTTAATTTTTTTTTTAAACTGCTCGCCCCATGGACTCTAGAAAATTTGAGAACTTTGTAATTTTCTGTTTGGGAAAACATTAGGTTTTTTAGAGTTTTGAAGTTAAGCCTTTTTTAATTTATTTTGTCTGTACCATGTCTGAAATATGCAATATGGCAAGGATAAAAAAAAGGCGTTAATGGAAGGATTTCACGTCAGAAAAAAAGTTTTTATTCATGTTGTCCGATTTTTTTAGTCATGGGGTTTTTATCATTGGAAAATATCACTTTGTTTGTTATTTTATGCGAAATCGCTGCTCAACTTTGAAAAACGACTAATTTCACAAAAATATAGCATTTTTAACATGTTGAAATATTTACAATCTTTGCCAAACGCAGGTATAATTCACTCGAAAGTTGATATATAAAACTCTTGTTTCATCTGGTGAATGCAATCTCAAAATGACGCTGGTTTAAGAATTCTTTTCTCTCGTGAAAACTTTGAAATTGTAGATAATCACTACTGCTGCGATGTCCGTGGAAATGTTTTCAATCCATTTGCATCTGATAAATAAATGCTTATTTTTCACTACTTCCTATTTCACCATGATTTGCTTTGCACTATCTAACAAAATAGAATTAAATTTATTTTAGAAAATATAATTTATTCACGAAATTGAAGTTTAGGGACTTAACATTTTATGTAATGACATTCATTTTAAATAAGCTTGTTTCTTTTTATGTGGCTTACCATTCATCTCGGCATTAATATTTTATTTAAATGTTTATATATTAATTTTTTTTTTAATTTGAAACTCCCCCTTCTTGCACCTACCTCCCCCTAAAAAAACAAATTACTTTTTGAAGTTTTTTTAAAAAATTATTTAATTGTTTTTGTAAACTTTAATGATTTAGATTAACATGCTTAGGCATGTTAATCTAAATCATTCTAGGTATTCTATTAACGTTTTACTCCTTAATAAATCTAAATTTTCCTTGAAAAAATTACAGAATTTAATTTCCCTTAGACAGTAGTTAACAACTTCTTTAATTGACTCCTCAACCTCCTTAATTCATGTACGCACAACGTATGCAAAATTGCAACACTGTGTTGGTTAATTTTTTTTTAAAAATGTATTTTGCTTTAAACAAATTAAGTATTGTAAAATTCTTTAAATTGTCTTTCAAATGTAGGATCTTGTCATTGATCATGTGCAGCTTGAATGACAGACTTATAGAGTAGAAACCGATGCTTTTCCGTTTTTAAAAATTCCTATTTTTTGTGTTTAGTATTCCTATTTTTTCTCAAAATACGGCTGCGGTCCCTGAACATAGTTTTGTTGCTGTAACAAAACACATGCATTCATTCACTGATTTTTGTTATACTATATCTATTACTCTCGGTTTCGCATACATAAAAATTGGTCTCTCATCGTTTTGTCCCTTTATTCGTGGAAACATTTGGGCCCCATGCGGTACACATTTAAGAAAGGAAGTGGTTAAATAGCCAACTTGGCTGGAGTGGCATACCTTCCTCTAACACAATGCTAGATAATTTATCCCTCAATTCCCCGTGGAGTAATGGGGGCTGAAGCATATGCTGCAGCCAAGGGCGATTCCCCCCTCCCATGCGGTACAATGGTCAAAGGAGGAAATGAGTTAACAATTGGCCTTGTCGACGTATTCCACCTTCCTCTGCCTGACTGTATGCCATTTATGCGCATAAGCTGATTGAACATGGGGTTGAATCATATATTGCAACACCCCCTACCAACGCGGTGCAAAGGTCAGAGGGGGAATAGTTTAAAAATAGACCGGTTCGAAAAGTCACTTTCCTGCACAGGATGGTACTTTTTTATCCCTATAAGATGATTCTAAGTGAAGTTATATTGATTTTACACATGTCATTTTTAGGTTGCGACACTGACCCTGACAGAAAGCACAGACGGTATAGTTAAAAACTGATATAGTGTTCAGAAAGAGCTTACATTATATCAAAACGTATCATTTAGAGCTTTTTTTCAAATGGATAGAAAATAATTTTTTTAATTTACATCTCTTTTTACACCATTGCTTTTTTCCTATAATTTTATTAACATAAGGTTTAAAATATTCATAAGATTTAACAAATTGTTTGAATAAGATTAATAGTTTTATGGTGCGATATTTATAATGGTGTTAGTTAACAAAAATTTTATGCCAGCTTAAATTTTGTATGTCCCTTTTTGCCCTTTTTTTAAAAGATATTTCGTCCCTTTTTCCCTAGGGACAAATGTAAGAAGTATTGCGAGCCCTGTAATATCCTTTTTTCCTATAATAAATTAAGACCTTGCAAAGAGTCAATATTCTATAATCTTCTTTTAACACAATATACAATCAAAACATCAGTCCTTGACTGTTATTTTCAATTTAATGATCTTCGGTGGCCGTTTATATAAAGAAAATTCTGCATTATCAATATAACGTAATTTTGCGGACCATCATCATCATCATTACGCTATTCTCGTGTATAAACCAAAAAACCCAAATAAAATTTTATCATGAAACAGTTTAATCCTGAATACGTAAATTTTAGAATTACAGATATGGTACAGGCTAAAAACAAAATGCTGAAGTTTTTCCATAGATAAAATTTCGAAGTCCTCAAATTTTCTAAAGTTCCTTGTAAAAGAAAAAGTTTTTACAATCTCAAATTTGATAAAAGGGAAGGGAGAGAAGTTTCAAATAAAAAAAAAATTAACAAAATATATAAGCAGTAAAAAAGATTGGAACATTAATATCAGCCAAAAAAAAAGAAACAAACTTCTTTCAAAAATCAATTATTATAACTCCAAATGACATGTCCTAAACTTCAATTTCGTATATTAAATTATATTTTCGAAAATTTAATGCAATTTTGTTAAGTAGTGCAAATCATGATGAAATAGAAAGTAGTGAAGTATAAACATTTATTTATCAGATGCAAAAGGATTGTAAGTCTTTCAATAGAGGTCGTGTTTAGTGAATTTCTACAATTTTAAGGTTTTCATGAATGAAAAAATTCTTAAAATAGTGCTATTTGGAAGTTGCATTCATCAGGTGCAATCGAAATTAGAGTTATAACCATCTCAATTTTTGTGTGATATCCTCTTGAAGAAAATCGCAAATATTTGGACAAAAGGGATAAAAAGTTCACTATTTTTGTGACACTAAGATTGATTCTATGGATGGGCTCTTTAAAAAAAGGAGGAAAATTCCATTGGCATTGTGAGGGAGCAAAGAGGAAAACAATTAAGGGCATTAATTTTTTTTACATTAGTCATTTGTTTTCTTTTCTTGGAAAATACCTTCCTTCAAAGCAGGCAATTTTTGGATTGATGTATTGTGAATTCCGGCTTGACTGCCGCCCCGTTTCAAGTGTCAAGAAAAGTAATCCTTTACACATGTACATTGTACAAACAACTTACAATTATCTTTTATGTTGCCAACTGAATACCTATAGACTGTAGGAAGGCCTCTTTACTTAAACTACATTGTTCAGCAAATGTCACTTACCCAAGTGACATTTGCTGAGGTATAATTGGGATACCAAGCAATCCTACAGACCTACGTTTTTGCAGAATTTTTTTTTAAATACAGGCCACAAATGTTATGGTTAAAACCATAATTGTTTTAATTTGATTTCTTTTTATATTTAATTTAGTTTCAGACTCCCCTTAATGTAATAGTTAATTAGTATAATAATAATTTATCCTTATTTAATTGTCAAACCTTGTACTTGGGAACATTCACTTTTAATTCCATAAAGTCTAAACTAAGATTTCCCCCTTTTTCATAACCCCTTAAGAGTTTTTCAACTATAAATAGAGTGATAACCCCTGTCTGGAGTCGTTTTCCACTTCTTTTACTCCCCAATTCGGTCCCCCAGCAAATTCCCCTGTATTATATTTCAGTTTGAGTTTTGGTTTGTAACTTTGAGTTTGTATTACTTCCTAGTTTGTGAGGACAGAGGAATGGATAGCAGTTTAACTGTAACCAGAGTTGTATTTTTTAATTATGTGATTGGCTGTGAGGGAAATTGAGGTGCTTGTTTTGAGAGATCTGCCAACGAGGTTTTGGCGATATATGCAGAAGCACGCTGTTTTGAAGGGGCACAACCAGCACAGGAGTGCAGCTCCCCTTTTATTAAACGCTGACCTAGAGTCACTTTTATTCAAAACCTGCGGGTTTAACAAAGAGATGCCTGATTGGATCCTTTTTCGGGTTGAAGTCAATTTAACTGCCGCCACCACCCACCGATGCACGAGAGCCACCCATCAAAGTAGATGTTGCAGGGTTAAATGCCATAACCGCCGCCACCCATCGATGTAGCTCCCAGAGGGATGACCCAGTCCAGGCACTTATATAAAAAAAAGGGCAGGGCGCGGCGCCCTTTGAAAAACGCATAACAGGAACACTAACAGTGTTAAATTCCTTTGTTTTCCAAAATTCAGTGAGAAATATTCTATTGATGTGAAATGTATGCTCTTTTTTGAGAACATGTGTTCTTTGTTCCTTTGCAATGAACTGTTTTTTAGACTTTTTAAAATTTTTTAATTTAAACAAAAACAACTTTGACCACAATAAATATAACAAAAAAAGTTTTAATTTTCTACGAGAGGAATACTGTATAATTGAGCATAATAATTAGTTTTAAGAAGAGCAAGAACAATATTTTATAGAAACATGTAAAAGGGAAAGCAGCAGATTTTCTAATGGCAAAATTTCTAAAAATGAAAAATAAAAACTTCCACACAGACTTTTATTCAAAATGAATGCCACTTGCAAGGCTGCCCTTAGGAATGTGCAATGTTTATATGCCCACATCAAGCAGGGGCGGTTCAAGAAATTTTTAGGACACAAGCGAGCATGATTTTAGCATTCTAATCTTCCCAAATAATTTTTTAATACAATTTTGCAACCTGGATCAATATTGGAATTTTCTAACTTTTGTCAACCACAAAAAAATGTGTATCCAATTTAAAATTTGGAAGAAATCACTAGTCTGCATGGAAAAAATTGCATTTTCAGATAATAAAATACGATCTCTATAATGTAATATACAAGTAGAAATAGAATAACAAATTAATCTCAAAGTAAATGAATTTAATTGAAATATAATATTTATTTAAAAATGAAAACCCCCAAAAATATGACAATAAATTTCTAACCGAAATTCACTTATATTTTCTCTTTCCGTAGTCTGGCATCCCAAGCGGCCACTCATGACGACGCTTGGGCCTTAGACCGTCTCTATGCACAGGGCTTCGCGTTTAGCTGCCCCTCACCTCCCCTTCCGAACAAAATAAAAGTTTCAAAGGGAAATAAATATAGATATATATGTTGTAGTGTCGTTCAGTTGCAGCATAAGTAGCGGAAATAGAAATTTATTTTAATTTGTATCTTTAGAATTTTAATTTTGAAAAAATATCACTTTTTGTGACTTGTGTTACAACCAATTTACTACTAATGAAATTAATTGGTTGATATTAAATTTTAGCTGTAAATTGGAAACATACTTTTTTGTGTTCACTAAAAAATACTTAAAAGAAAGTTGCATGTTAAAAACAATAATGCAATAATTTAGTAAAACATATACCTTCAAAGAAGCATTTAAACTAGGTTTCCGAAATCTTTTAGCATTTTAGCTAAAATATCATAAATATTTTTTTTTTTTTTTTAAATGCACTAAAAAGTTGAAATGTGCATGACCATGCCATTTTCTTCTTGCCTATGTGTAAAGACGTAACCATTTTGCAATAAGTTGCTTTTAACTGTCTGTTATAGGAATTTTTGGTGAAATATTTTCATCTGTATCTGATATTTTCCTTTTTAATCCTGACCATTTTTCTACTGATTTTAATGGGGGGGGGGGGAAATGGGGTAATCCACAAGATATTGTTACGGGCCAAACCAGATGTTTTCCTGAGAGCTATATACGATTTTCGAGCGATAGGGAAAAGGTTCTTCAAGTCTCTGTTCAGATCTACTTCTGGAAAATGGGATGCTGATGCTCGCTAGTCATTTGTGGAATGGACTAGCTTCAAGTTGGTCTGTTAACCAACATTTTAAGGGGTTTAATATTCTCCGTAAAAAAGGAGTTCAAAACAAAATCAAGATACTGAGATAATCATTAAAAAAGTTTTTTTAATTGATTTTTGCATTTTAGTGAAAGTACATGTTGGAATTTTTGCTAAATAAGATTTCTTTTCGCATTTAGTGAAAGAGTGACCACAGCTTAAACACTTCTTCAAAGTTGAATCAAATCACAAAGCCAAAGTGACTTTTTTTAAAAAAATAGTTAAGGGAGGTTATATGTAATACATATGAAATGTTGGTGGCAAAAGAATACAAGTAAATGTCTGTCATGTGTTGAGATATAGCGGCGTAAGAATCAATTACTTCAAGAATCGTCTGTTTTGGTTTTTAACTTTAAAACTGTTTTTTCACAAAATGTTTGAATTGTTAATTGTAGCCCTTTGCTACTTTACTTCTCAAATAAAATAATCAAAATTTGTGTTCTTATAAAATGTTCCCATAAGATTAGAAAATGCATAATCAAGTGCCATTATTATTTGTAAACTTTAAAACAATTTAACATACTTAAACAAAAATGTAATAAATTTTTTTTACAAATTTTTTTATTAAATTTCCCATGTTCTGTGGAATTGGCCCTTATGTTTCCATTTTCAGTATTTTGTAGATTACAAATTGAATGTAACTGACGCCTCTACAGATGAATACAGAATGCATTTTTTATCGTATATTGGTGTGGCTTCTCAAGTACCTAATGTCATATGCAATGCCCTTAATATCTTTGTGCAATTCGGGTAAGTACAATCAATATTTTTTTATTTCAAACTTGTAATTTTTTTTTAATTATATAGCTTATTGGCTATCCTGTTTTATATACTTTAGTAAAATAGAAATGTACATTTAAATTGAATCCTTAACTACTACAAGATTGGCTGTGTAACTGTTCATATTTTAATTTAATTTTTCTTTAGAGGGGGAACACTGACATTTCGCATTATAGGAAGCATTATCATTGAGATTTTCTTATTCATCAGTACAGTATTCTTGGCTATGCTAGATTCATCCACATGTAAGTACTTGTATAAAAAATCTGATAAATTAATTTACAAATAATTTTTTATATTAGAATTACAAAATTTTAATTTCAAAGTACACTGGCAGGAAAAACTGAAGGAACAACCATACAATTGAATGTGGCTTGCATTATTTTTCAGATACGAAAATGAAAATTTCCCAAGGCCTTTAATTTGTAAGGTTTGATATATTTTTAAAGCATAATTGCCTATTTCTATAATATTTTTTAAATAATGTAATAAGAATTAAAAAAAAAATTGATTTATGAATTTTTTTTTAATATACTTGGACAGTGCTAACTTGGTGAATTATTATCCTTGACTGAAAAGCAATCTTTGAAGTGGTTTTGCATTCTTTAAATTAAACTGTCTAAGTGTTTCTGAGGTAACAAAGCGTATTCACAATAAATCGAATTTTGAAGCAACTGGACAGTGCTAAATGGAGGCTACAGTGATTTCTAGTTTGTTCTATCCAATTTAAATATGGAGAATATGCAGGCCAATCCATCCGCCAGATCCCTTCATTCTCAAAATAGTCAGGCATCATTGTTGAGCAATGTGGACGAGAATTATCATTCATTAGAATGAAGTTATATTCTATTCACTTCTAAAAAACTTGTTACCAGGATCAAAAACTTCATATATGTATTGTTCTGCATGTATGGTTCAGCGAGTGGTGAAGAGTAGGCCAGTGCAGTAATTAAAAATGCCTGCAGGGGTATTGCAGCTGCACAAATTGCGCCAATACATGATTTCTGCTCCAAAACAGTCACTGTTAGCCAAATTGCGTAACTCTGTGCCAAATTAAGGAAAAATTATAAATATATACTTACAGATTCTAAAAGGTATGAGTTAGGGTGAGGTCAAGCCAAAAATCCATAAACTTATATTGCAAACACATGTTGTAAATAGGGAATGGTCTCGCCATATTAGTCTGTAGTAAACCTGTGGTTTTGTTTGGTTTAATTTTTCTGGTACCTGTTTGATCAGTAGCTGTAACCTTCATTGAAATTCATAATGTTTAGGGTTGCATGAAGGTTATTTCACAGGTTTATGAACACTTATTCTTTATGTTTGAGTAGAGCTCTAGATCCCTAAAACTAAGTGACATACACTTGTTTTACATATGATAAGCATTATTTTACCAAGCAACATGTGATTGGAAGCAAGCTGATTGTACTATATTTTTTTTTATCCTCACGTTTATAATTGTCATTACTTTTTTAACTTGCAAGAAATTGCACACAATTAGTTAAAAAATATTCTTAAATATTAAATATCTTGTGAAATTAAAAGCAAGTGAAAAAAATACGTGTTCCCATGTCCTGTAAGAATGAATAACCAAATGCAATAAATTGAATGCTCTTATTAAACCAATATATATATTTTAATTTTAGGGGCTGGTGCTTTCTTCTATATTACTATGGCATCTGTTGTTGTTATAAACAGTAAGTTATTTTTTTTATTTGGTTCAAACTTGTAATGTGGTGTTTGTGCTACATTAAAAACAATTGACATCCATTTATTTCTAAATCATTCCTTGCTTACTACTGTCAAGTTATGAGTTATTTAGTAGAGTTAAAAATTGGTTGAATCTGTGAGAATTAAAACAGTACTAGTCCAATCAGATTTAGTTGTACTCGTACTGTTCTTCTCACAAGGTTTTGTAAACACTAAGAATCCTAACTATGTATGTCACCAACAAAAAGCCTTATATAGATTTCATCAAAGGGGCATACAATGATTTTTTGAATTTGGCCCTGATATAGGATCATTAAGTTTCAAGCATCTTTGAATGATGCAATTGTATATATGTGTTTAATAATAATACCTATTTTTCTTATTTATGTGGATATTATTTTTGGTAAAATTCAAGAAAATATTGATCACATTATAAACTTGTTCAAAAATAAATTTAATATAAAATTATTGGATAAAACTAAAAAAAAAACTTTTGAGTGTAGAATTTGTTGAAAGTAATTTTAATTTATTTATTCATCAACAAAGTTATATTAAAAAATATTTGTAAAAGCTTTTATTTATAAATTTCCTGCATCGTTGCCAATTGCTAAGGGAATTGTGTTATCTATAATTAACTGTCCCTCAACTACAGCTGGAATCATTGAAATGTCTATATTATCATGTAGAAATTTAATTGATTGTTCATCTTCCATTGTAAATCTGACAAGGCCCAACAGTTATGCAGTGAAAGTGTTGTCACAATTCTAAGAAATCCACCGACTTGTCCATTAAAACTTATAAATCACTTTAATAACAATCAAATCTTGATGTTAAATTTATCAAAATTTCACAATTGAAAATTAATTGCTTCAGGGATTCAGGTTTGCAGCTAATAGAGATGACCCTGTATTCATAGGTGGTATTGCATTGATTGAAAAAGCTCTTGTATAATGAAGAACATGTAAACAGAAATGAGTAACATTATCCAGCATGGAAGCAGAATATGTAACTCTTGCTTCCAGTAGAAGACAAATTTTAAACTGTGTGTTACAACATTTGGAGTTGTGTAACAATTATCTTTAATTTATTATATGACTATCGGTATACATTTTGTGTGCAAGTATAACAGCAATGATTAAAGGGGTAATACTACCTATATTATGTTGTTTACATTTTTTATTCTTATGCAATGTTTAATCATTGCTAGATTATGTATATTCAGTAATCAAATAATAAATTACCTTATAAAAATAATTAAATATTTAACATACTTTATGAACAAGCACATACTTCACCATTTACTAAATAGTTTCAGTATTTTAAAAAACTAAATTAAAAGTATTGAATGCACTACTTTTATTGAGGAACATGTTGTACAATATTTACTATAGACAGGAATTTAAATTTTTTTAAATGTAGAGATAAGTTTAGTAGTTATTATTAAATAACAACAGTTATTTAGATATTATAAAGAAATAACAGGTATTTTAACTGTTATTTGATATCTTAAGCGATATTAAATTATGCTAACCTTGGAATTAGATGGCACAAAATATCAAATACTAAATTTTCATGACATTTTTTATCAGTTGATGGTGGCAATTCTTTTCATTAAAATAATTTTAATGATCCAACACTAATTAATATTTAAATAAATTATTTGTATTATATAAACATTAACTTTTCCCAATCATTTTTACATCATTAAATGCATGTTTTCTATTAATATTTCACAGATAATAAAAAAAATTAGATTTTATGATAATACTTGAAAAGCCAAAAATATATATTGAATTTGAACTATATAAAATTCTACGAAAAAACATAAGTATAAAAATAATTATGTTGCAAACTAAAAAGTTGTGTATATTTTAAAAAGTAAATAATGCAAACTAAGAATGGAGAAATTGTCAAAGTGCTGATTTTTGACAAACTTAGGATAACTAATTGAATCTCTTAATACTAGTATAACAATTTAAAAAAAACTTTTCAAGACATGAAAACTGTCTTTAAAAATGCAGTAAAACTCATTTTTGTCTTAAAAATTGGTAAAACTGTCGTTCTAAAAAGACTTTTTTCTATTAAAACGGCAACTCATATTAGCTTGTAAAGCTAGAGAAATGGTAATAAATCCGCAAAAAAATATTTTTTAGTCATCAAGGGCTGAGTCATCGCAGCATCAAATTACTGATTATTGAATTATTGATTACTTGTTAACTATAAATACATAATAAATATAATCAGATTAAAAAAAAGTGCCATTAACTGCTCCAAATCTGCAAGTAAATAAAATATTTGTTTTCTAAAGTATGAAATCTGTTTTGAAAGGTTCAGAAAATTCTGTTTTCGATTTGTGGTTTCCCTCCTTAAGGAAGGATTGAAAAAGAACTTGGATTATGTTTCAAAGCAGCGCAACACACCATGGAAAAGTGTGTGCTATTATATCTTCTTCTATTAGCATGACTGCCCGTTGTGGGCCAAGGCCTTCCTTAGAATTTTCTTCCATTCTGCTCTCGTTTAAGCCAGGGTACTCCGGTTGGCGACTCTTAGGATCTTAAAGTCTTCGTTAATGCAGTCCGCCCACCTTAGTCTGGGCCTGCCCCTAACTCTGGTTCCCATTGGTTTGTAATTGAAGATCCTGAATGTCAAGGAGGAGGAATCCATCGGTACTTTTATATACTTCTGCAGAATTTTGAAATTATAAGTTACGAATGACACACTTCGCAGCTATTTTGCTTCCGGGCTGTTGTATGGCACGGTTTGCATACAAACTCAGATCACTAAACATAATCTTGCAGAGTTCAATTTTTTTTTTGTGTATGGTTAAAAGATTTTAGATAATTTTGTAAACAATATAATTTTATTTGGAAATGCGGAGCAATGAGTGCATGTCTCTGCATTAAAATTGCTAAGATCTTTAATTTTAATAAATGTATAAAAGGTAATTATAAAGCTATATATTTTTTTTAATACAGTGGCTAACGGAATATATCAAAATAGTATTTATGGACTTGCAGCAAAGCTTCCTATGAAGTATTCCATGGCCATTGTGTTGGGATCAGTAAGTATGACATTTTAGTTATTATTAACATTTTAACGACTAAGAATTGTGTTTAATTGTTATTGTTCTTTACAGTTAATGTACACACTTCCCTGTCGCAAAATGTTTGGGTCGTTTGAATGAATGTTGCACTAGAGGTGCACAATCGTATTTATTACTTATACAATGGGCTATTTGCAATGTTTTGGGATCTATCGCGAGGTAAGCCTCAAAAACATTGCCTTGTAATTTTGAACCATGGTCAAAGGAAGACAACACCTAAGTTAACACCCCTTCATCTCCAAACTTCCACATCACGAACAATTTGAGGATATTTAAACTACCATAAATATAACTTGCATCAGTCCTCTCTATGCGTTTATTGTTTGGTAATGTCCACAAATGTGCAAGAGTCAAATGCCTGGATGGTTAAGCATGCTTTAACTGCTCAACTTTTTTCGCATTGTTTTTTTATTAATGAATTCGGATAACTTAAACATTGTAAGTTGGCTTATATAATTTGCTAGATATTCTTTCTTATACAAGCGAGACTAAATTGGGCCTGTTGATGTATGTTCTATAAAGGTAAATGTACTCTTTACCAGCGGGGGGAAAAATGGAATATGAATAGACAAGATTACTTCTTTTCATCGATAAGGAGTATTTCTTTACTTTACCAACCTTTACATTTTAAAGTTATCTTTAGCAATGTTAAGTTAACCAACCTTAAACTCTATACTAAAATGATTCTACGTTAGTTGGTGATTGAATTCATGGGCGAACATACTTCTCTGATTTGTGTACGTCATCACATCCTACCTTGGCTACATTCTATTGTATCCCATGTTTGAGTACAAACTCAAATCACTTAGTGTAGAGAATTTAATTTTTAGCTCTTTAATTTTTTTGCGTATAGCTACTACTTAGTAAATAGTGAAGTATGTGTTCATAAAATGTGTTAAATACTTAGAATGTTAGTACCTTATTATTTGAGTGGTGAATACGCACAATCTAGCAATGCTAAATATTGTGTAAGAATAAAACATTGATAACAAAGTATAATATTGTTCAGTGTAATATATTAACATTTATCTTGTAACTGTAAACATAAATGTATAGTTGTTAACAGTAACTGAGTAAACTCGTAAACCATTTTAACCAGGATTGTAGCAGTGTGGTTTGATATTGCTATGTGTAGCTTGCAAATAAGTTATATGTATATACCCATGTTATATAGGATTATTTAAGTAAAATTATTTCTTTAATCGTTGTTGTTATAGTTGCATACAAAAGGTATACCTGTAGTTCTCCCATAAATTAAGTTGCAGACAAATGTTACTCTCCAAAGTTTTCTACAGACTGTTTAAAAAATTTCTGCTACTGGATTTATAAATAAATCCAATATAAAACTCGCATTCCTAAAAATTAACTTTCATGAACTTTTTGTATAGTAATCCTATATTATGGGAAGTTTGTTCTATCCCTCTACCTTTTCAATAGTTGAGATTTTTTTCTATAACATTTTCTTTTTCAGAATACTAGTGGAACATTTACATCACTGATTCATATACTTTCAATAGCAGGTAATTCGGTACTATTATTCTGGAATATCTTGAACATTAACTATGTTTCTATAAATATTAAGTATACTTAGAAGTATGATTTAAAAATATTGACATTCCTTTTTTTTGAATAGTTTGAAATAGGGATGCCCCGAATACACCAAATTTTGTCGAATACCGAATGATGAATATTCGGATACAATTTTAACCAAAATTTCTATCTTCTCCTTATAATTTATTTTGGTATGAGAATTAATATGTTTTGCTTTCTCTGAAATTTTCTGTTATTTCAACAACAAAAATACAAAAAATAGTACAAGTTTTCTAAAAAATAAAATCAAGAAATCTCATATTTTTATTTAAAGAGTTAATAGTCTTTACTTGGGTCTTCACATGGAACTATTGCTATATATTTTAAACTATAGGAGACTCAACTATATTTAGCAAAAGGCACATTTTGTTATGAAATTCTACTTAATATCCTCTTGTGCACTTTTGTAGTGAATATGTTGCAAAATGAGTTAGTAACGCAAACAGGCTGAACATATTTTCTAATTTTGTATAAGTTCCCTCATTTATTTTAAAGCTAAGTGGGTTGGTTAAACAATTAACATTTCCACTTAAGTAATATAATATTAAATCGCTATTTCTCCAATACAGTATATTTTTAGATATATAAAACTCTTAAATGTTTTATTATTAAAAATATTTTTTGTGTATAATTTACAGATTTTTTTTTCATGCTTTTTAGATTTTTGACCATTATTATCCTTGTTATTTTTTACCTGAAATTTACAAAGGTAACTGGTAACAGGTAAAAAAAAAGACATACGGTAATGGTGTGATAATAAGTATTGAAACCCAGTACACGAATATGCAAAAAGTTTTAGGTTACTCAAAATCTGGAGCTTTTTGAAAATGGACATGTAGCTTGCATTTTACTAATATTTTCTCTTGCATACGGATAGCGCCAATCCTTTTAAAATATCGCAACAAATATTTTTTTTACCCAAATATACTTAAATTTAAACCCTTTTCGATAGATTACATCTCCCAAAAAGTTTCTAAATAAGTAAGAAAATGCATCATAATTTTCACAAACTAACAAATTTAATACTGGGATTTGACAGAGGATACAAAATTAGTAAACTAGTGTTTATTGCTTTTTTCCTACTTTGAATTTTTCTATGAACATAAGACTTTGTTTTGGATGTCTCCGACATGTTACTGTTCAGAGGAGTAACAATTTTTTTTAAGAATGTTTGGATTTTTGGTTTATTGGCCTTCTAGATTACTTTAGACGACGGTTAAAATTGCGACGGTGGATTGGTTAAAAAGATTTGTCATTAAGAACTAAAGTGATGGATGTCATATGGGATGAACATGTCAGCAGTTACCGCAAAACAATAACTTTCCTACTAAAATTTATATTTTGCACTGAAGTTTATTAAGAATAGATTTATTTACATTTGTGCATTTTTCTGCAATTGAGTTTGTTTTAATTGTAGCTTTTATAGAAAACTCAATTGACAAAGTTGCCCAACTTTTCACAATAGATACTAAATGCAACAATAAATTTAAAGTTTCTCTTGGGTGGGAGCAAACTATTTATATGATGCTAGTTTCCAAACATGCTAATCTCGTATAACTTGGAAGTTGAATGTAATTGATTTTTAAGAAAGACTTTATTACTGATATACTTTCAATAACTATATTTTACATCTCGAATACTGTATGGGAATAACTGTGTGACATGTGGTACAACACTCTTGAAAATCCTTGTTTTTTAAATTGCAAAGCAAAGACAATAACTCTAAGCACAAAATGGTTGTGAGGATAGTTCAATCTTGTTTCTTGAATGCAACCATTCAGACTATGAAGGAAAGAGATGGTGGAATGTAAATCAAACACCGTACATTTTTATATTACTTGCATTGTCAGACAGCCACAATCCCTGAAGTTTTGATTCACACAATCCCTGAAAAAGTGCGTGTATAGGTTTTTAATCTGATGAATGAATGACAATTTGTTCATGATTTATCAAAATTTAATGCTATTTTTTAAGCATGAGGTATGTTATATTTATTATATTAATTTTATACATTTAACTTTTTTCAGCATCCCCCAATCAAAGAACAGCGGCTATTTATTATTTTATTACTGCCTTGTTTGTACTTTTAGCCTGTGTTGATACATATTTTGCTCTGCCATTAATAGTAAGTATGATTTTAATTAATTAACTGTATATAGAACTCTTTAATTAAATATATAAACGAAATGTATTTGTCCCTAGTAAGAATCTAATCTTTGCACAGGGTTAAATTGAACAATAAAAAGGAAGAAGCCTATGCTCTAATTAAATGGGAAAAATCCCTAATAATAAAAGGCCTAATGTTCTTTTCATTTTTCATGGACAAGCGCTGCATTTTCATTAAAAAAAATCTATGGTGTAAGTCCACAAAATAATCAATCATCTGTAATTAAAAAAATAATTCAAATACATACTACACACAATAAAAGTTTTTAACATAACATTAAAAAGATGTTTTTTTAAAAACGAAAAAACTGTCACCGTGTCTTTTTTTGCAAAATTCAGTTTATACTGGTAATTTACTTTAGTCAACCCTCTTCATATTGTCACCAAAAAGATTTTACATGTAAAGTAATGTCATGAAGATTTTACTCTAAAAACAGGTTAAAATAGGGCATACTTAAATAAAGGATTGATTTTGATATTATTGACTTAAAACTTGCATTGGTTAGGTATTTTATGCATATGTCAAATTTAATCCGTTAATTTTCATTTCAGCGTTTTTATCGATATTATGATGGACTAACCCAAAAAGCCATAACTAATAGTGGACAAAGCACTAAAAGACCACCATATTGTAAAATATTCTGGAAGGTATGTCTGGTTTTTTTATTTGTTTTTCAATTCTTAGTTTTGTAGATTGTGGGGAAAATGATAAGTCCAATGCGCCCTGTTAGTAAATTGTTTACTTTTGGTGGAATTGTTTGCGTTTGGATGTGAAGTTGTGTTTTGTGTGATATAATATCTCTTTGTAAGTGTGTTTAAATGGGTATTGTAAGGTTGATGATTAGGGCCACTCTATAGGCCATAATAAACACTCTATTTCAAAATTCAAGATGGCCCTTGTGCCAATAAACTCCAACCAACCATCAAAATTCAAGAAGCCTATATTGAAGTGTATTAACCCTTTGCACTCTGATGTCGCCTCTCAGGCGACAACATAACAACCAGTTCTTTTGTTTCCCTGTTCTTTAAAATAAACGAGAACAGCATGATCTTGTGTTTAAAACATCAATCTTTTTTTCAACTTGTACTCTTTGCAAATACAAAACAGATTAGGATTTTTTTCCCTTTATGAGTAAAAAAAAATCTGTGGAAAAGAATGTAAAGAGGAATAACTGTTCCATAGAAAGAACACAAATCGCAAAGTGTTCTTGGAGTGTAAAGGGTTAATATGGAAATGTGTTAGTTCAGTAACACAATATCTTCAAGTACCACCGTGTCTTTGAAGATTGCGAACATTTACAAAATTGTTTTTTAACTTATAAAAATATTTAATAATGTTAAAAAAAAATAAAAGAAATCTGTGTAAATAAACCAATAAATATAAATGGCATATGTTATTGGACAAAAATTATGAATTTCTATTTGTAATCAATGTCAATAATTGCATGTTAGCTAAACGCTTTCAGAATTTTATATCGCATGTAAAAAAAAAAACAGTTGAACAATGTTAGCTTTTTAAATTCTAATTCTTTTTGCTCTAAGTTTTAAACGATTCAGTGTGACAGTATTTAATAAGTATACGTTTCTTTGAATTAATTTGTCAAAAAACGTCGAAATATGATGCACTTTCACAGCCGATTGTACTATCTCATACGAGTTGCTTTCGAATCCGTTCGGATTCCATATTGTGTTCAGTCTCTACTCCTCTTAGTGATGCCACAGCTTAGTTCTTATTCTCTGCTCAGGCTTCAAGTCTCTAGTATTTGTTGGGTAGGCCCTGTTGACGACACCACTGCACTGGTGGCTGATCAAGTTTTTAATTTAACCTAGAAGAAATTATCTCGCTTGGTTTTGCATATAATTCTTCTACAGTGTCTACAGCAATTATAAAAATGCTAATGAGGGTCAGACTTAAAAGACAAGTTAAGGGAGTTTTGATGCAGCAGTTATTTAATTACTGAAAACTTGATAAAGGCATTACTTGAAATTAAAAGTTTCATAATATATAGGCAATATGGATTTAGCAGTAAAGGTGATAGAGTTAATTTTAGTCATGAGGACATTCTGCTTGTAAAATTTTTCTTTTTTTAAATATTTCATGATTTTTTATTTTTTTTTGCAAGAAACATCTCAAAATTGTAACCTCAAAACACCAGTAAATTAAACATAACACTAGTGATTGGTTGTTATTTAACAAATAACTGCTTCATCTACACTGAATTTGTAAGCGATATTGTGCAGGCAAATTTATATTCTTTCAGAGCCGGTGAATTCGCTTCATTCGCTAAAAAGTATTTATTTTAGCTAACTTGTGAATATATAGATTGACTAAGTCTTAACATGTAAATTAACTAATAAGTAACTTCTAAAACAATTGATTATATAAAAGGGCTATTTCAATTATCCAACTTGTAATGAATCTGCTAGCAAACAAAATTTCTTAAAATTATGAAGTTGACAAAATGTTCAGTCCCCAAAATATAGATTTTTGTGCTAACTTTAGCAGCACTGGTTTGACTCCTATAACTCAGAAGCATATTAAAACCAAATGCAGTGCAAATAAGGTTTTTGATTTTGTAAACTTGTGCTAAATCTTCCAAATATGTGATTAAGTTTTAATTGTTGGTTATCTTTTTTGCCACCTAATATCTAATAAATGTAATTTATTAAATTTCCTGTATATCTTTAGGAAAATATGATTTTTGGTATTTTCAAACTTATACGAGTTTGTAACACTTATCTCAATTCTGGAATACTACAAAATCAGCATTTTGCCTTTCACTATATTTTAGCGTTAGACAAACAATTTAATACAAAAAAAAATCTCCATGTTCTGGAAATTTCTTAAATATCAATCCATTGGCCTCTATTGAAGTGTATTTAATCTTTTTGCATGTGATAAACAAAAAATATCACTTTTTCTCTCTAGATTATTGTAATCTACATTAAACTAGTATACCAAAGTACTATAGTTTTAAAAAAGTTTTTTGAAATTTTTAAGTTGGATATATTTTTTTAATATAATAGTGATTAATTGAATTTAGTTTTGTTTTCTTTTCCATTTAGCTAGTTTAAACATACATACTCAGTAATTCAGTCGTATCTGTCATATTTTTATTTTTAATATTTCAAAAGCACTAGACATAGTATGTATGACAACATAAGTATTTCAACGATATAATATTGTCTCAAATCTGAATATGTCCAGAAAAACTGCAGAAGTCAAATAATATCTGAGGATGTTATAAGTACAACACCTGATATATTCCACATCACATCTAAAATGAGGATATTTAGACCACTGCAGTTTTGACACATACCAACCTTCCCATCACTGAGTTATGTAATTAGATTGTTTATTTTAAGTGATCTAGAATTTTTTTTTAATCATTTGATAAAATATTATTTTGGATTTTTTTTTTAGACCTGGCCTCAGTGTTTCAATGTTTTCTTCGTGTTCTTTGTTACTCTGACAATATTTCCTGCAATTCATGCTGACATTAAGCAAGTGGATGCAGAGTTTTTGATACCTGGTAATAATCATTTTTCCTTCTTTGAAATAACTCCCAGTAGAATTTAATTTCATTATACTTTTGTTAAATTCCCTCTTGTTGTTTTATTTTCAAACCTTGTAATTTCACTTTAACAACTTCTAAATTCCTTACTGATAATTAGTTCAGTTATTTTTTTCATACAATCAAGATAGGAAATATTGAAATTGTTTTCACTGAAAGAAGGATTAATTAATATATTTATATAGTTAGCTTTTAAATTATTTCTTAAAAGTGATTTATACAGTATTATAACTTTGTGTATTTTTATAAATTTGAAATTAATTAGTATTACAGGAAAAATGAAGATTCACAGTATAAAAAAATGAACTCCAATTCTGCAAAGGTTAAAAAAAACTTCAATATTGTTAACTTTCAAAAACATGATATGTTAAATATAAAAGAAAATAAATAATTGCTTACCACAAATTAGTTTGAAAAAATAAAATTTATTTTTAAGACTGAAATATTTAAAAGATACAATTTTTTTATAGCTGAAAATGTTAGTGCTAAACATTCTATTTAAAAATATTGTTGTATTTTTATTATATTATGTTTTGTTTAATGTATAAAAGTTTTATACTTTTAAATTTGTGTGTTAAGTAATGCAGTCCTTTTGAAAACACTCTGCCATCCGAGTTTGTTTGTACCTACTTTAAGGTTGCTATCTCACTTCTCTTCAAATCTTCTCAAAGCACCTCCACCTTCTTCTTTCCTTCATGGTTAAGGCACTATGTTTTAGCATCTTTTTTATTCATTTAACATTTATACTTATAAAAGCAGTACCTCTTCCAATGAAGATGTTTTAGTAATTGAATGCTAGAATAAGTTAACTTTATTTATTACATTTTGTGCCCTGGAAAGACATTATCTATCCCTCCCACAAAGATATCCAAATATCTGAATTAAAACAAGTTTTATGCAGAATAATTTTTGAAAAAATATGTACAGAAAATTTGATAACCTATTCCCTTTTATCTCACAGGAACCCTAAAACATAAATGGATTTCTGTAAGGCCGTATGTTCCATTTCTTTTAAGCCGAACTAAAGCATTATACGACAATCTTCTTGATTCCTGGTTTCACCACTTTTTCTTTAGGGGATACAAAAAAGTGACACAACCTATACACATAAAAGGACTACCTCAAAATATCTGTTTGTTATATATCTGGAGACGAACCAATTTCAAAAACAGAATTCAATCCTTTGCACTCTATCACTTCTCGTGTACTACTAATTTTTTTCTTCCCTGTTCTTCAAAATGAACGAAATCGTCATGTGTTTGAATTTATAAAATTCATTCTTTCCTTGGCTTATTCACTCACTGACTCAAAAATATTGAACTGATCCTTTCATCAATTGCAATGAAAATATTGAGTTAATTAGCCTTTTCAAATGCTTTAAAACAAACCTATTGTTAAATTGATTATTCATTGATTTTCTTAATTATATTAACTGTTCGTTAAAATACTTCTATTTTAAAGTAAACACCAATATTTTTTACAGAAAAATATTTCACTCCAGTGACTTGCTACCTTTGCTTCAACTTCTTTGCAATGCTTGGAAGTGTATTACCTAACTGGATAAAATGGGTAATTCTTTAAAAAATAAGTTGAAACTTAATCTTTGTTGTTAATTAATTCTATGAAAATAAAATCTAAATTTTTTAAACCAAAATTTCAGTCATGCTATTGTCAGTGGTTTATAATTTTTTAAACAACTGTTCCAGAAATTGTCATAAAATCTATTTCCAAGCAAAAACATGAATTTTTAATAATTTATTTTTTTACTCTGTAAATGCACCTAAACATCGCATGCTAAAAATAATCAGCCGTATAGAGGGAAAATCCGTTGTGATCTTCATACTTATTCAGGTTGTGTGAGGTAGCATCTCGGATGTGGTCCTCATCATATGACCATGATTCAAAATTACGAAGCAGTGTTCTCGGGTCTTTTTTTTTCCGGGATTGATTCAGAACTGCTGCCAATAGCTCACTGTGCAGCTCTACTGCGATGTTAATTTTAACCAATCAAACACAAAAAAAGTTCTGATTTGTTGGTTGACATCGCTTTAGAGCTGCATATTGGGCTATTGGCGACGGTTCGGGGCAAGAAATACCCGTACAAAACTGATGTCTCTTTATGAAGGTACTACTGTAAATCCAAAATTTTACATTT
This sequence comes from Troglohyphantes excavatus, assembly GCA_963932185.1. Classification (NCBI taxonomy): domain Eukaryota; kingdom Metazoa; phylum Arthropoda; class Arachnida; order Araneae; family Linyphiidae; genus Troglohyphantes; species Troglohyphantes excavatus. The sequence goes on along the minus strand of OZ010676.1, from coordinate 61,119,881 downwards.
AAAAATTAATGTTTTCGGTGAAGTCTAAAAACCAAATCGATAAGTAGCTCTGATCAGACCCCTTACGAAACTGATGAAAAGGCTACTTAAAAAAAAAATTTGGTAATAAAATGCCTAATCTGGTAACCTCGCCATAAAGCATCTTCTATTTATGTATATAAAAAAAACTTAGCATTTCATATGCTGGCGTGGGCAACCAATAGGCTTTGTGAAATGCCCCGTGTTCAAAATCATTGCAATTGTGCAACACGCTTAGTTAAAAAAAAATTATTTTTTCTACTGCCATAATTCTCTTAATTCCACTTTACGAAAAAAAATCGATGCCTTTTTTTAAAGACAGTTAGGGAAGCAAGGATGTTTGGGCTTGACTAAAAAAGGCAAGAAGAGTGGAATTTTTTCAAAAGAGGGCAGCATTTTTTAAAAAGGGCATGAGGGTGCTATTGGGATGAAAAAAGGGCGGGCAGCCCTTAAAATAAAAGTCTAGAGGAAACACTGTGTCGGGTTCTGGAAGGCTGAAAAACGGAGTGCTCCTCCATAACTTGACACAAGGGTATAAGTAAGGGCAAAAATAGGGGATTGTATTTTAAACCTGACACCTATTTTAGAGTCTTATTTTTAAGGTAATGTTTATAAATAATAATAATATCACAAGTTATTTCACTACAATAATAAGTAATATGTTTCTATAACACATTAATTGTACAAATTAAATCTTAATAAAAACATCCACCATGAAACTTCTCTCCGAAATAATAACTAGAACGATCATTTATTCTCTTGAAATTCAGCTTAGTATAACCTATTACAAAAAGTGGTACCAACCTAAGACATCTAAATTATGGTACTTCCTTATTTCAAATAATTTAAACAATAGTTTTGAGCTTTAGGTGCTTTTACCATTTATTAATGAAGAATTATTTTACCATATTTTAATATTGCCTCTTTTTGCACTGAAATTGGAATAAATCCTTTTTGAATATAGCTGGGCTTTTATTTCTATTTTGTTTAAATGTTGCTGTTTGGCATCTTCACAAATGCAAAAAAAAATAAAAAAATGCTCCTCTTTGCCCTACACATATAATTTTAATATATACCTTTAAACTATATTAAAATTATATTATATTACTTGAACTTCTTATAGTAAAAGTTAGGGTTTTAAAATATATGATTTAATTATATTTCTGACTTTATTTATTAAACTATATTCATGATATTCTGCAATCACTTTATGAAGTAATATAGTATCAACTAATATATAATTTACAATTTCTTTCAGCCTGGACCTCGATTTTTGTGGATACCAATAGTGCTTCGAGTCCTAATGATACCATATTTTATGTTATGTAATTATAAACCTGATAAAAGAGTACTTCCTGTTTTGATTGATAATGATTGGGCTTATTTTGGAATGGCGGTTGCTCTAGGAATCACCAGTGGATATTACAGTAGTCTTGCGATGATGTATGCACCAGGGTAAGAAGTTTTGATTGTCTTTTAATTTTCTCTCCATTGACTTTCTAAATGGATTTAATCTAAGCACTCTATAACCTTTTAAAAATTTTCGCCTTAAACTTGCTAATATTATAAATATGTTGGAAGTCCTGATTTTTTTAGTTTTACTTTCAAACAACTTTGGATGGCTGCTGTCAACGTGCCTTCCTATTTAGAAATTGTAATTACTAAAACTTTCCTTTTACCAATTGTCCATCACACAAAATGAGAACTTAGGCAAGAATTATTTCAATTTTGGTTCTAATTGCACTTTTTTGCTACATGCCGTTAGTTCTCTGCAGCAGGTGGGGTGACTTTTCGTATAGATCTTTGAGAGCTGTCAGTGTTGCATTAAAATCCTTGTTAGGGGATAGGTTTTCGGTTTAAAATGGTTAGTTTTTAATAATCAGAATACTGAAACGCCAAATGTTCGATCTTGCAAACAAAAAAGGAGATGTGGTTGAAATAATTTTTTTCTCGCATTGTGTTGCTTATTAACAAGTGTATTTTTGGAGAATGTAGAAATTTGTCACAATATTATATGGGAATTACATGCAAATAGCATTTTTCAAATATTTTATTTACCATTACTTTTGGTCATGCTGAGCCATATATTAAACAGTGGCGAAGGGTCCAGTCATATGTAGATTCGCCAAAGACCACGGAAAAAAGAAGAAGAAAAAAATAATATTTTTTATACATTTTATCTATTTAAAAAAGTGCTTTAAATATATTTTCTACTTATTTTAAAAAATTCTTATATTACAACATTTAAATCATGTCAAAAAGTTAAACCATTTATTAAATTCCCACTGAAAACACTAATATAAACGCGCAATTTCAAAACCAGCCAAGAGCCGTGAGTCTGGCTCTGAAAGTTCCGCCAAAGTCATCGGCAAAAGCTATAGAATCTATTATTTTTTTTTATTTTGAGAGCATCAACCAATCAGGTGGACGCTTACAAAATCCACTTCCAACTGTTCACTAGACAATTTATATTGCCAGTCATCTGCTTCTATCACCGAATCTCTCAAGAACCTTCCTTCGTTTTGAAAACAGGGATGGTTGCCATGTTGGCTTGTAAATGCCTCATTTGGCAATAAAGATTAAACTTAAAACTTTTCAATATATTTTTCAATGTATATTCAAATATGATACTTTCCGTAACCGTCTTTCTCAGATTTAGAATGTTTTCTTTATATCGTCTGACTGACTTGTCATATCGTCGTAAAGTTCGTTTGTTTTTGTGTTTGGGTTAGTTTGACTTTAATTTTTTTAAGGAACTGTTTGTGTTTAAATTATTTTATTACGTTAACGAAAATGGTTTTTCTCTCTAATAAAATTAACAATTAATTAATTGTCCATTTTATTAAGCTGTTCACTGCTTAAGTAACTGCTTTATTTTGAAATGAACATTAGTTTTTTAATCGAAGTACAATAGCTAGGCTTTGGATAATCAGGTTTCTGTTTAATTTAAAATCAACTAAATATATATATATTTTTTTATAACTATTACTTACAATTTCTGACCACATAATATTTATATTTGCGTCGATCGTAAAAAAAGGAATAGGAAATATTGAGCAATAACAATTCCTTCGGTTTCAAAATTTGAATTGTATTCAGTAATGCAACACTTTGTCCTTATTACTGCTGTTACTTTATTTATTAATTTTGCGAATATGGATATAGCAGAACATGGACATATAAAAACGATGTATTTTGACTGTTATATTTTGTTATTCATAAGATTTAAAAAAAATATTTTACTAAATAACACAGGAAAAAGGTATGCAAGTGGACAAATATAAATATTATGTATGGCCAGGTTTGCATGGGTAAGGCAATTTGTTGACAAGATAAACGATTTCCTTCTGATTATGCACCTAGCATGCCAATTATTTGTTTAAACATTGAAAAAAAAAGGATCGTTCATTTATTGCACCTCCTGTTATTTTTTATACTCCCTCCACCTTCCATGCACACTTTTTTCACAAATATTTTTTACAGTTATATGGGCAACGCTTTTTAAATTACTTTAATTATCTTCTTTAATTGTGTTATGTTTTGAATAAATTGAATATTAATTATTATTTAAAAATGAATATAAAAAATATGAAATTTTTCATTAAATTTTTTTTTTATTTTATATAAACTTTTTAGAAATATATGCTTATTTTATTTTAAGCATTTTTGCGTAGTAAAATAAAGTGTATTATTTTTAGTATATTCCTGTCATTTTATATTTGTTACGTACTTAAGTATGTTTATAAAACGTCTGGTATTTTTTTTACTTAAAACCTCAAGAATAATCATTAGAAAGATCCTGAGTTATATGAAAAGTGGCAAATACAAATGCTTGCGGAGAAAATGTCCGTATTTTTTATAATTGCTCTCTACCATTTTTCGCAGACTCGTAATTTTTTTCGCAAATTAGCGGAAATCAATGAATTTTATTTTATATAAGCTGAGTAATATGTATATACGAATTTAGAAGTAGTATTATTAATTTAAAAGTAATTTTTAAAGTTTTACGACAAAAATGCAAGAAAATGGGGGGGGGGTGGATTCGGCTAGGAGCGATGACCATGGCAAAGAGTCACGCCTCGCCACTGATATTAAATATTTAACTTTTGCTTAGAATTGTGTTTTCCAAGCTTTAGATAGCCGACCACCATCTTTTTATAACATTGATTAATTTAGGTATGGAATGTAATTTGAGTATTTTGTAAATAACTTTATTAAAAAATCTATTGATAAGTAATCACTCAGGCATAAGTTTTTTCTGAAAATTTCAATTTATTAAATGATTGTTTTTAGGTAAGTAATTTTTTTAGGGGAGACTGGAGCTGGTTGGCATAAGGGGTAGATTGGCCACCAGCTTCTGGTTCCTACCAGGGACCCGTCACTAGGGGGCTAGTGCCGATTTACTGCCATGCCCAAAACCTTTGACAAGTGTTTTTAGTGCAATCCCAATTGTATTGGGGAAGCTGTACCAGAATTTTTGTTTTTCGATTTAGAAAGTAAATGTTTCGCATTGTAACAATTTTTTTCTGTGTTAAAATGTGGGGAGATATTATTAATCCCGTTAGCACTGCTGAAACTTGTAACCAAGCGCTTGAATTTCGCATTTTAGATTCTACAATTTGACATGCCTGGTCACCTCTACTGCCATATTTATTCGAAAATCCTGTTTGGGGTTGGTTGTATAATTTAAGGCGGGGCAGGTTGGCTAATGACTATGTCCAGCTAAAATCTTTTGGGGGTTTTCTTTTGTTTAAGTTTGAAATGCCTACATTTGTAATCAATCGCGTATTAGAAGGTTGAAGGTTTGAAACGTTGCAAATAACAGGAGTAGAACTAGTTTTATTAACTCTTATATTTATTCCATCACAAACTAAAATTATAACAGTTGAATCTTACAACTAGCTTAATAAATTATATAATGACTGACGACTTCATCTTATGGCACACCCTGAAGTAGCTGTATCCACACAAACAGTCTCTTACTCTTGGGAAGTCGACAGTCTTAAAATAGGCAAGGTGGGCCCCGCGCATGCACACTCTAAACAGACACCTCTTTGATTCCAATATCTGCTGTCAATAAGTTTATCTGTAGTAGTAATTCCTCTCCAGCACAGCGGTAGGCCTCCAGTTGCCCAGTGGATAAAGACAGTCGGTTAACAATCGAAGGATTCCGAGTTCGAGCCCAACTGAGTAGAAATGTCAAAGAAAAAGTAAAATGTAGTGATCTTACGATCGGAGGGTATTAGACTGTTTGTATGTTTGCCTGCTTGCATGGAACACAGGATTTAGCCAAGTTTTGGTAATCTTTATTTACGGCAAGCCAAATAAACCTATCGGTCACAAGTTTCAAGGTCACTTTTACTCCGGTAGGGGACAAACCATGTAACATATCGAAAACTTCCCTTCTAAAGTTCTCTGGGATGAATGGTCGTATTTTATCTGTTGAAACATCACAATGCAAATTTGCCACTGTACCCGGAATATTTAATATTTTAGTTATAATTCAGATGTCACATTTTGATGTATTTCCCTCTAATTATACCTGTCACACAAACGGTTGCTGTAGAAACTCCTAGTGCTAGCGTGTCCTAACTAACTGACTTGGTCCGTTTATCTCCTTACCTGTTCCTCCAAATTTTTAACCATATCTCTATCAGTATTTGCGGAAGAGTCCACATGGGCCTCTTAGATCATGCCTCTAACTGAGCTAATTTCCATTAGTTTATTGACCATCTTGGTCATTGATCTGAATCCACTTCTAGGACCGTTAAAAGTGCTTTAGTTTACTTGGGTTGCATCCAAAGGGTTTTTAAAAAATCACTTCCATTTTATTATTGGCTATTTCTTTCAATTTCCTAGGAAGTGAGAAGGTTTATCATCCCCAACACCTGCATATAGATAGAAGAGATTTATTTTTTGTTCCTAATCTGAAAATTCGGCTATCAGACTTTCTTTTAAAGTTTTGTACAACTGCTTGCTTCATAACATCCAGCTCGCTCGTCCGTGTCATCACTGAAGTGTTGCAAATAACATTAGCAGAACTAATTTTATGAACTCAAATATTTATTCCATCACAAACAAAAATTATAACAGTTTAATCTTGCAACCAGCTTTATAAATTATATAATCACCGACGACTTTGAGGCATATCCACACCAACTGCCTCGTACACTTAAAAAATAAAGTCTGCAAAAAGTGGTCCTCGCACATGCACACTTAAAACAGACGGCTCTTCGGTTTTAATCCTTGCATTTCCAAGGAGTCTATCTGCCACAGGTTTAAGTTGTAAAAAAAAGAGCACAAGCAATTTGGTTTAACACTAGAACGATCGCAGTTTCGGTATACCTAGACCGACGGGATGGGTCAAATTGAACCAGAGTACAAAAATCCATGTTTAAGTTTTAAAAATAACTTTTTTTTTCAGTAATGACAATTATATCATTGACAGTAATATTAAGAGTACAAAATAGAATATTTAAATTATAAACCTTAAAAATAAACAAAAAATTATGTTTAAAAATTGTTTACACTATATTTAATTTGAACTTTTTTGAGGCATTTTGTCATTGATGTGTAAATTAATTATTCATTATTTAAAAGTTATTATCAAGAAAGTGTTCGTACATATACTACACAAAGTTGCGGCAACTTTTTTTTACGTAATTTGTGCACTTGTTACACATCGGAACAAATATCAACTGTTTTGTTTGCACATTTAGAAACTTGACTTCGAACTCTTTTGCGTGCTACTGATGGTACTCACTTGTTTCTGTAAATCGGAATTATTCTTTTTACGAGTAGACTCAATATAAGGATGGCGAAGCTCATCAATAAGTTTTTGGATAAATTTTTGCATCAAAAGCTTTTTACCGATAACTCTTTTATACAAAATCCAGGAATTTATTCAAGCATCTAGAACATTGTTGAACAGGCACTGGCCACCTTCTCGATGCTGCCTTCACCAAGTATTTTCGTGCATTTGACAGCAACATCTACACTGAATTTTGTAGAATTGTAAAACCACATTGTCTATGGAAATTTTTTTGGCCCGTTATCGTCAACATAAACTGTGGGGTGAAATGAACTGAGTTACATGACATTCTTATTATTTTCCCCTTGGTAAACTGCCATAGTAGTTGTACTATCATTATGTTTCAGTAACAATGTTTCGACAATTATGTCTTCATTTGTTTTCACTATTTCAGGCAAAAAATTTCGATTCCATCTTACAGTACCTATCAAACTGATGTTCTTTGCTTTTAAAATTTCCGATAGTTTCAGTGTTGTGAAAAAGTTATCTGTGGTGACGTTCCTTGCTTAGTTTTCAAAAGGTTTCACTAAACGTAAAACGACGTGTTTCGCGAGTTCTAGATTTGCAAGACGTCTTTACCTAAATATGGAAAGCCATTTATTATGTATTTAGTATCAACATCAGCTGCAAGCCAGAACTTAATTCCAAATTTATATGGTTTGTTAGCCATGTACTGTGTAAATACACATCTGGATTTTGTAGGAAACAGTTGCTCATCAACTGTTATGTATGAAACCTTGATTTCTTGATTGTTTGCACTAGAAACGTTTCAGTTTTACTAGAAACGTTTTCATTTCTACTACATGCAATAGGTAATTCGCAAGAATCAGATAAATTGCTATTATTATCTGAAGATGAACTTTTAGTATTTGAAGGCACAAATTCTTCATCCCTAGAAGCAAACTCTTTATTTCTACATTTTTCGGATTCATTTTTCGACAACTGTTGAAAGTATTCTAATGTTTCGCTAACAGTAAGTTTCCGAGACATTTTATTCAAGCTTTATCCTATCTGTACTTATTCAGATGCAGTCCTGTCTCCATCAGGGAAAAAAAATGCCATCTGCGCTTTTTCTCATATAAAAACAGTTTGAACGAATGAAAATCCAATATTGTTCGACCAGTGACATTATATATGTACGTCAAGGTCACTCACCCCCTGGATGAGTCAAGCCGAATGCGCACGACATGGGTGCAATGTGTTTTAGTTCTATAAATCGTTGTTATCTGCTTTCTGTATAGGAAAAGGGTGTTTGGGTCAAAATGACCCATTTAGTCGTTCTAGGTATAAGTGTTAAAAACACCAACTATAATAACTGCCAGACGAATAATATTTTTTCAGGCTGTTATATGCATGACTTTAGGAAAAGTCAAGGAATTTCAATTAATTCGGCTGGTAAGTTTTTGAGAAAAACAGAAACGAAATTAGATTTGGGTCAAATTGACCTACTTCGTCGTTCTAGTGTTAAAGAAGAAAAAATCAAGACTGATAGACTAAACTTTTAACAACACAGTTAATGGCCAATTTGATGGCTAAATTTGTTCTGCGTTTGAAGATATTTCTGAAATAAAATATTGAAAATCATGTTGTTTTGGCATTAGTTTATTACCTCTTTCATGACAGAAGTGGTGTGCCAACCTACTGCAATGCTTATGCCGACCTACCCTGCTAAAATGGTTATTTCTTTTGCCCTCCGGAAGAGCCCTAGTTGCTCAGTGGATAAAGGCGTTCAGCTACTAATCAGAGGATTGGTGGTTCGAATCCGTGCAATGGACTTGACAAAGAAAAGTAAAAAAGTAGTGATCTTGCGATCGGAGGGTTGCCAGCTTCGCTATAAAAATACTAGAAAGTCGTCCAAAACATCCAACTAATCATACTGGCGTTTATACGGGACTGGTGCACGATAAATCTGATCGGGGTCCAATGTCCTGACGCCTATTGAGGTTGCGTCGGGTGCCAGCTCAGGTGTTATCCCCGTCATCTGACCATGGTTCAAAAATACAAAGCATCGTTCCCGGGTCTTTCCCTTGAACTGTCGCAAATAGCCCACTGTACAGCTCTAGTGCGACGTTATTTAAACAAACCAAACTTCTTTTGCCCTCCGGATTTAATACTAATACCCAAGTATGCTGACACAAAACAGTGATAATAGTTTATGTAAATGTGCTAGCATGATTTTAATATTGTAAACTAACTCTTATTTTGATTTTGTAGACATACTACACATTTTTATTTTTGTAATACCATAGTAAAAAAAATATCAGTAAATATTAATTGAAAGATAAATTATTTAAAAAGTTTTAAATTTAAAATGCTATAATACACATTCAAGTTTCATATAACATGAAAATAAAGTAAAAAAATTAATAGATTCACCCAATTTGTTTGTTGTTATTGAATATTAAAATCATAAAAACTTTAATAAATAACTTATTTTTCTGTCATTTTCTAGTGTTGCGGCTTTAAAGTATTCTAGATCGTATTATAGATTACATGTTAAATATGTGAAAAGTTTAGCTGTATTTTGTCAATCATTTTTTTTATTTATCAATAGCAAACTGTAAACAGACTTTAATTTAAATATATAGATGTATAGCGCAATTACACACAGGTAAAATTAGTGTGTACATTACTATAAATAAGGAAAAAAGTAAACACATACTATATCATTGGCTTAGAAGTAAAACCACATATATTTAAACCAAATATTTAGCAGCCAATGTTGATCACGGAATCTAAGCTATAAAACTTCTAAATGTGAATGACTTTGCTGCTGCACTCCAAAGAGGAAAAAAACATTGCCTTGGATTTGTTGCCATCAACGGCTGCTAAATCTTTAGTATAAATATACATGGTTTTACTTCTTGGCCGACAATATATAGACGAGTATATTTATAAATATTTTTAATATTTCTAGATGTGTTGATACTGAACATGCTCCAATAGCTGGTATGATGGCTGCTTTGTTTTTAGTTATAGGCATAGTATGTGGTGTGAACTTCACATTTTTAATATCATGGATAGTGGAAACGAAGCTTTTTTGAGTTTTCTTTTTTTATATTTACATCAATTGACTTAAATAATAGATATTGGTTTTGAAGAATCCAATTTACTACATGTTCAACTTCAAGTATTTTGTGAGATTTGAAAACCTGATTGAAAAAGGCATATTAACAAAATTCTTTTGTACAGACTGTTTACATTGTACCATGTAAAGAACTTTATTATACATACATTGTACTTAGCAGGCAAACAGATCTTGTATTTGTTATACACCATGTATAGTTTGTTGTTTTTCCATTGCAAACAATGCATTTTCTATATTTAAAGCTTGTGAAAAAGGTTTTACATCAATTTTTTATGTGAATATTTTCATTTGTATTTATATAACTTTCTGACATTTTTAAAACAACAAATGAATGCTCACTTTTTATAATCCATTTAATTTATTTTTGAAAATGTGTTGCTTAATTTTTTAAAAAGTTTTTTAGTATTTTTCACCCATCTGGATCAATTTTTGTATTGTAATAGAACCTTAGATGTATTTTCCCCCTGTGATATATAAAATATTTCACATGCATTAAATTCATAAGTGCTTAATGAAGTGATTTTGCTACTGGAATCTGTGATTACACAAACTCTTCCCTTAGATACTAAAAGTACAATAGTTTCGAATTCTTTTAGTTTGTTATTTTTACATTTGTTAACTGTTTGTGGTTAATATAGGATGCTGATGTGTGAAATATGTTCATGTTTTTTGTTCAACGTATTTATATTCGACTTCTATCCATTTCTATTTTTTTATTTATATGGAATTCTAATAATTTATATAAATGTTAGAGTTATTGTTCACTAAAACATATATAATTTATAAAAAATAAACTTTTAATACATTTACAGTATAGTACTATAACAATCATTTGTCAAAAAAGTATATAAGTTTATGGATGTCAAAGATAATTTTTTTTTCTGCAGTTCTTTATAAATTTGCATTATTATCTGAGAATCTATTTGTTTACCAGTAAGTCTAATAAATAGTACTTATCACCAGTGATTGTTAAAGTTGGCTTGCTTTTGACTTTTTTTTGTTATTTTAGAAGGGTGTGATTTAGTTGAATGTTTGTATTTAATATAGGATTGATGTATGGATTATATTAGTGATTTTTGTTCCAACATGCCAACAATTTTATGTTCGATTTCTGACAATTACTAATATTTTTAATTTATCAGGCATGGTAAAATTCTGTGGAAATCCGTTTTTTCAGACCTTAATTTTATCCCTGGGATTGATGTAAATCTGCATTAATATTTCGGTATGTCTATATATGGAGTCGTGCTACTGATGTGCACGAGTATAAATTGGCAAGATTTTGAGGAGAGAACAGCGTGAAGGGAGTTATAAAAAAAAGTGATCTTTTGATCTCTTTTGTTTGATTTTTTTTTAGTCAATGATATTTCATCATCATGTGACGCTTCACAGTGTATAATCTCGATTAGTTTTAAGCTTGTACCATGTCTGATTTATATAGAATTCTAATCATTTATTTAAATGTCAGTTATTGTTCACTGAAACGTATATAATGTATTAAAAAAATAAACTTTTAATACATTTACTGTATAATACTATCACAATCATTTGTCAAAAAAAGTAGATGTAATTTTAAGTTTATAGATGTCCAAAGATGATTATTTTTTTTTCTTTGCAGCTCTTTTTAAATCTGCATTATTATATGAGAATCTATTTATCAGAAATTCTAATAAAACTGTACTTATGATCAGTAAAGTTGACTTGCTTTTGACTTTTTTATTTTTTACTCTAAAAGCATTTTACTTTTATGAAGTTGTGATTTTTTTTTTTTTGACAATATACATAGGTAAAAAAAAATTGCGTTTTAAACATTTTCCCCGCACCTTTTCGGATGTTGTCCCTCAGTTTTTTTAATAATTGCTCTTTTAAAATAAATAAGTAAATTTTGTAACAAGAAAAAAAAAATTGTGCTCCAATCTTCTCGCCTTCCTTTATTACAGATGATAGACGCAAACCCATTCCCCCTCTGATATTTGTACCACGTAGGGAGGGGGGAAGTCGACCACTACTGCATTATACTATTCCGCCCCCATAACTCTACATGAAATCATCGTATTTAAATAAATGGCTTACCATCATGTTGAGGAAGGTGGACGGTGTCGACCAAGCCAATTAACTCATTTCGCCCTTGTATCGTGTGTTAGGAAGGTTGGTCATATCAACTAGGTTGGGCGTTTATCCACTCCTCCCTCTGACCTTTGTATCACTTGGGGCCCAAAAGTATTCAGGTTTGGTTGATGTCGCACTAGATCTGCACTTTGTTGTATTGACGACGGTATGGGGCCAATTTCGACGGAAAGACCCGGAAACAATGCCGTGTATCTTTGAACCATAGTCAGATGACGAGGACAACACCTGAGCTGGCACCCTTAACAACCTCAATAGGCGTTAGGACATTGAAACTATATCACATTTAACTTTCATCAGTACTGTATACACGGCGTAGAAATTGGAGGCAAGTTCGGACGATGTATTGTTGCTTCGCAGTGAATCTGGCAACCCTCCGATCACAATTTCGCTGCATTCTAACATTTTGTCAAGTCTCTTGTATCAGCCGTATTCGAACTCGCAAACATCTGGTTGTACCCGACAACGGTACTTTGGGCTACTTACACCCCAAAAAGTATTCGGGAACAACTGTTTGGAACAGTGCTATACCGTACCTATATCCGATTTTTTTTTCTTCTGAAAATTGTCTCAATAGTAAAAAGCTTAAAAAATCGTAGTTTTATTTTAATTGAAAACTGAACTAAAATTAACGCAATATGACGTGCATCATGAACATGCAGGAAACATGAAAGTGATTTTATTAGATAACATAGAAGCTTTTCAAAACAATTAAAAAAATACTATTAATTATAAAAAAATCATTAGTTAGTAATTTTATTTTTTAGCTTTATAACCAATTTTGGGGGCCCCCTTAAAATGGGAGGCCCTGGGCAAGTGCACTGAATGCCCTGCTGTAAATCAATCTCTGCCTGCTACATGTTTCGAGGTCCCATGAGTCATTTTTTTTCTCCAATTGATCAGTTTAACTGCACGTGTCATTAAACAAAATATTCCCCCATAAAGAAAAATTCCTAAATCGATATACTTGGTGTTCGCGTGTATAGCGTGAGTCGTGATAACGGAAGTGGTTAAAAATAACGTTTCTGCATTTCGCCTGTTTGTAAATTTGTTTGTTACGCGTTGTTAAAATTTCTTCAAATTTGGCATTTACCCGCACTTTCGAGTAAATAGAAGCAGTCGTCTGTATTGATTCTGAAATCTCACTATCGAAAATGATTATTTACTTTTTTAACATCCTTTCTAAGATTTCCACACACACACAAAGTGTATAGGTACCTACAAATTATTATAAAGTTGATAACAATAAAAGTACCAAATGACAAGTGCTGATTGCATCCTCTAAAAGAACAAGTTAATTGACGATTTATTCATTTATTGATAAATTTTCTTCTTAAAAAAATATGACGAAAACGACGTTAAAACCAGAGAACATGACAGATTAAGAATTTGTTTTAAGTATTTATAATTTTTAGCATCTTGAAATTGGTTCCTTTCTTCCCTTAAAGTTTGGAATTTGTTGGAAATAAAAGCAATGCTTCTATTCACCAGAAAAAATTACTAAATACAGTTAAAAATTCATAATAAATTAACGGAAAATGATAAATGAAATATACTTACATATTCTAAAAGGTATGAGTTTGTGTAAAGTCGAGCCAAAAATTCAGACTTGTATTGCAAACATCTGTTGTAAGTGAGGTCCTTTAATCAGTGATGACAGGAAGACAGCTTATTAGTTGTGCATACAAACTTCATCTGACGTCCCAATTTGCTCTATTTTTAATACAATGGTAATTTTTTTTCTTTGAATGTCTGAGATTATATAGTATTTTTAAAAAAATAATTTTCGCTATTAGCAAGGTAACGGTATAACCCACAACAGCACCTTCCGCAAAACTGCTTATATTGACACGATTCCACGATACTTTGGGGGTATACCGTGGGGCTATATAAACTATAAATATATTTTTATAACCGATTAATTATTAACAAAACGAGAACTGTGTATATATGTATTTGTAATATATACAGTCGTAAATTTAAAATAGACAGGCGAGAATTTGAAAGTGCAGTTGTGAAATTTAAAGTTGGTAATGTGAAAAAAAAAGAAAAAATTCAATTGATTAAAGAAATTTGAATCTTTCTAATTTTTTTTTTTAATTCCGTAACAGATTTTATAAAACTTTCTAGCCATTATTTTCTCTTCACATGAAACACAAGCTTCTACTCAGCTCTATATTTTGAAATTCCCAAGTTTTTCAAATGATAAAAATTACTTAATCTACTGTTTGTGAATGGATTTCAAAATCACATTAATATAAAAACAAAATAGTTCCAAAATTAAATGAATCAAAAAATGTATTAAAAACATATTATTAAAAAATAAAAGTTTACTTTACGTTATATTTGTCGACATTGAAATTGGGATCCCAATCGAAAGGTTGTAAACTTTTAGAGCAATTGAGCAGTCGTTAAATTTCTTATATTAGGCCCTGTATATATGTGCTAGATTTCAAGCCACTCTCTTTTTTAAGAAACATAATAAAGTATTTAATTAAACATCTTTTATACAGAGGCAACGGCTGTTTTAACAGTTAAACACAAGTTTTATGTTGTTTATATGATTTTAATTTTTTTTTTTAAATTTTATCAAAACTATGTTTTTCGATTTTTTATTTATCACAACTTCTAAAATCTTCTAAACTTCTGAAATCTGACTTAACTATAATACTTTTTTAAAATATAAAGTTAAGTAATATGAAAAAACTTAGTTGTTTTTACAAAACCTTTTTGCTATAATACAAACTTTAGTTGTTGATTTATAATTTTGGAAGTTCATTGCACTCTTACTAGTCGTAAAAATCATGTTGGGAAAACTTAATTTTTGCTTTAAAGATTTTTTTTTACAAAATTTAAAATGTAGTTAAATGTTTTTACTCAAAATAAATAACTTGTGTTAGTTATAATCACCATTCCAAACTACAAAAAGGTACGATAAATATTAAATACTTTTTTTAGTGTTCGCCTATTTTAAATTTTCACTATTAGATGCGCAATACGCCCCTCCTGCAGTTAAAACCAATTAAAACTGACTTTAATGTTAAAATTGGTGGGAAGGAAAGTCTTGACATTAAATAGTACTTCTACATAAAATGTCGAACTTTTATATACATATAAAAACAAATTCTTTCAGGGAAAAATTACTACTTATAATGATCCCCCCATGCTGTTTCACATTAGCCAGCATTGTGTGCGTGTCCCGACCCTAATTGCACCAGTAATAAAATTTAGAGAGACGAGTGCGAGTGGGATAATTTAGTAAACTAAAACCCCTCATTTCCTTTGCTTATTAAGGTAAACATTGAGCATGGATTAAATTACTTTCGAATTAATTACAATTAATTAAAAATATAAACACATATCAATTCCCAATTTATACAAAATAATATTTTGTTAATTCGTTTTTCAAGATAATGGTTATATGGTTTAAACAAAACAGTACTTTCTGCACACTCATAATTTTCTTTAACACGATAAGAGAGTTAGTTAAAAAAAAGGTTTTAATAAAACTATCGCAGCTTATACAATGAAATTAAAAAAAAATTGTACTGAAATTTAGTTGTAGCTTTTAACAACAATTAAAGTTAGCAACTGAATTTAATTGCTCTGAGACGGACTATACCCATTAGCGCATAAGTATAATCGACAATGAAATGGATAACACTAACTATCCCATTAATTTTTTTAACAATCTCTCTTTCTCAAGAATGCTACATCCAGTGCCGGATTTACCACTAGGTAGTCTAGATTTTTGTTCATTTTTTTTTGTGTCTCAAGAAAAACTTTCATTTTCGGAGATGAGCCCTTTTCGAAATTTGCAATTCAATTAATATCTACTGATACAACTATACCATTCCAATAACAAAGAGTTCAATTTTGAGGACCATTAAACAATTGTTAAAAAGTCAATGTATATATAAAAAAATAGGCATAGTCATTTCACCAAGGTGGCATATATTTACCAGAACCTGTTTACTCATGGTATATCGTAGGTTGTATTTAATAACCCGAGACAAAAAAATTCGTATGCCGTATGTATGCCTTCCGTATGCCAGCCGATTTTTCGTATGCCAGATGTATGCCACATATGCCCTCGAACTGATGACCGCGGAGGTGGTATGCCCGGTGTATGCGAACGGCATATGCTTCTTTTTACGATCCAGAGGCAATAATATTAATATGCCGCGTGTATGCCTTTCGTATGCCAGATTGATTTTTCCCGAGACAAAAATATTAATATGCCGCGTGTATGCCTTTCGTATGCCAGACTGATTTTTCCCGAGACAAAAATATTAATATGCCGCGTGTATGCCTTTCGTATGCCAGACTTATTATTAGTATGCGAGAAATATGACATCGAACTGATGACCGCGGAGGGGTATGCTGTGAGTATGCCAACGGCATATGCTTCCGATTTCGGTCCAATTTATTGCGACATTAATGTTTACAACTATATAATTGTGTAAGTGATTTTTTAGTATCTCTAGTTACATTATACTTCTTTGAAACCATTGCATTATAGTAATAGATTGAGGATGATAAAAATCATAGTGGATTTGAAATGGGAATAAAAAATGGTTTTGTGTGTGTTTTTAATTTAATATATTGTGTGTTTAATTATATATATTGTGTAATAGTGAAAATCAGAAAAAAGTGTAGCTACCTAGTTCTTCCACCTATCCCTTCAAATAATGTATGATGCAAAAAAAGTATGATATTTTTAAATTAGAAAACGTTATGCTGATAAAATTGCAAATGCTAATTTGAACATGATTTGTGAAGCAAATTGATTTTTAATTTTGAACTATAACATATAGGTATTTTATTTATAAAACATACCTAATGTGAAAGTAGCGCAGCATTCCAATAATAGAATCAACTGTTTCATTCGAATTAAAATATAAATGAATATTGAAAACAATTGCAACATTTTGTGAAATAACTGTTATATGTTTGTTATTTTTAGTAGATTTTGAAATTGCCTTTTTTATCTGTTTTAATCTGAAATTTAAATTATATATCACAATCCAATTAAAAAATTTCTTTAAGATTCCTTTCCGCATGATTTCTACATTTTTATTTCATTATTAAGGTTATATAGCTTGGATTTTATTTTCTTATCTTGAAAACGACTCTTGACACTAGATATTAAAAAATATTACCATGTTGCAAAATCGCCTTAAAAAATTATTTCTGGATATTGGGGCGCTCATATTCGCCTGTGTCACAATTGTAAACATCTAATTAACGTTGAGATTTATTAGATGTTTACAACTATATAATTGGATGTATAAGTTAAGTCCAAGGTCTTTCGGCAATTGAAGTCTGTCTTCAGAAGGGCACCATCGCTCACATATAGAACCATTAACGTCAAATTGAACTTTTTACACATAATTCCTTCAGTGACACCTCAAAAGAGATACTTCACTTCCACTTAACGATTTATAGTGAGCGTAGGCGAACGTCCTTTGAGCATGCGCGGGTGAAGATAACCGCGAAACATTTTGAATCATCTATTACGTCACTTGTAGTCTGTGTTAACGTGCGCAACGGTCGTTCGAAATATACCAATTCTGTTGAAAAAAAAGGCGGCTTTTTACCATAATAAGGTGGACGAAAACAAAAGAAAGCACTGTTATACCTGCTAATCTTATTAGCGGCTAGTTGAAGGACTGTGCTGTACGATGGAATACTCTAAACGGTTCAGCCAAATACACAGCGGAATACATCCCACAGTGGAGAAAGGGGCAAGCTTAACATGAATAATAAATTCGGGTGAGTCCCAGGACGGGAATGAATTTATTATGGAAGGTGCTGGGAGAATCAAGGTATGAATTACCAAAAGGCACATTAGGCCCGGGCCTAGAGGCCACAATTTTTATTTAACTAATATTTATTTGGTAGTTTTTTCATGTCAGAATCATTAAACTTTGTTTGTGATATTAGTCATTATTTTGCAATTGATAGATATCAGTTTCTTGACATGAAAAATTTCATTTATACTACGAAAAATATTCCCAAAACAAATTTATTATTCATGTTAAGCCCAAGAGCAGGTTTCAAATTTTAAGGGGAGTATAAATCTTGTGAATATTACATGACTGCTTTTTTCCATGATGTTTAGATTGACTTGAAAAAATGTCATTATTATTTTTATTTCACATTTGGTGGACAGTATAATGTTACTTTCTCTTTTTGGAAACAGTAATTGCTTTAAATGTAATTATTCTAAAAAAGTTTTTGTGGCATGAAATGTAATAAGAAAAAATACTGCCTAAGTAAAAGTTATTTATAAGATTTTAAAAAAAATCTCAATGTATGACATTATAATTTCTAGGGATGAACCGGATAGTGGTTTTGCCGGATATCGGATATCCGGCGCACATTACAAACCGGATATCGGATATCCGAACTAGATTTTGCCGGATATCCGATCGGATATCCGGCAGTTTATTTTTTATGAAAATAACTTCTCATACACGCTAGAAAAAACGTAAATCGGTCAAAAATTGAAAAATATTTTTTTATTCTGTAATATTTCCCAACTTCTTATCTTTAAAGTGATACCAAAATTGAATAAACATTCAAAAAACTTTTTATTTACAAAGTGTTATTCTAGGGTGCTGCTAGCAAAGGTCGTATGTTTTGTACATTTTACACTTAATTTCTGAATAATTGTAATTTTACCATATGCCTTTTCATTCCAAACATGAAAACTCAAATTTGCTTAAACTTTTGAGAAATTTATTTTTTTATTCAACTTTATATTAGTTGTGAGATGTGATGACCCTCCACCATAACGATTCTTTAAAAATATAATTTTAAAGTAAAAAATGTGAAAAAAAAGTGGGTTTTTTAAAGTCTCTATAGGTTAAAGGGAGAATCTGCACACTGTTAATACATTGGTAGAATTTTCAGGAAAATACTTAAAGCAAGAACTAAGAAAATTGATCGCCACAAAAAAAAGCTTCGATGTTTTATTCATCCGGATATCCGGCAGGGAAAATCGGATATCCGGCACTTTACTTCCGGATATCGGATAGTTACCGGATAGTTAAAAAGCAGCCGGATACCGGATAGTTACCGGATATCCGTTTCATCCCTAATAATTTCATATGGATATACATAGAATAGTTTTGCATTCACTAAAGCAAAAGTTTGAGCTTCAAAAAATCCTCTTCAAGAAATGTAATTTTTTAAAAAAAGAAAAGTAATAGTCTCGAACTAAAAATCCTAATCCTGGATTTCCTAATTATATAGTCATACATTAATTAGCATACAAAGTCATACATTGAGATCTTTTTAAAAATCTCATAAATGAATTTTATTTAAGCAGTATTCTTATTACATTTCATGCCGCAATATTTTTTTAAAAATAATTATATTTAAAGTAATTACTGTTTCTAAAAAAAAAAAAAAAGTAGCATTTTACTCTCCACCAAATGTGAAATAAAAATAATAATGATATTTTTTTTCAAAAGTTAATCTAAACATCGTGGAAAAAAGCCGTCATGTAACCTTCACAATTGATGCGATCTGCATACATGTGGCATACAGAGGTGATATGCCAGCCGCATACATGTAGCATACAGAGGTGATATGCCAGACGCATACATGTCGCATACGGTGGCGATATGCCAGGCGCATACATGTCGCATACCACCACCGTATGCCAGAGTAATATGGGATATTCTCACAGGGCATACGAGGCATACGTATGCCACATGTATGCGGCATACTAGAGGCATACACCTTTATTTTGTCTCGGGAAAGTACAGGTTATTAACCGCCTAAATCAAAAGCGTCAATTAAGCATTTCTGTTTATAGTTAAATGTAAATAAATTAAAGTAGCAGTACACTGAGCTTCCATGCACCTGGGTCATTATTAGCAATATAATTTTTTACAATAATTTTGACAAAATATATTGGATAGTTGAATAAGTTCTCGCTGTTTTCCAACAGATGTAGTTACCGGAACTGGTTGCGTTAGTTTATGATACTGACGCATCTATTGACAAGTACTATAAGCAAGCGTGAAATCCAGTGTATGTTATTTCGCGGAAGTGCAAACAACTTTATTTTTCATCGCGTTAAGTATGTCAAATTTCGTGCCAAAAAAAGAGTATTTGCGGGGAATTTTACTGCACTATTTTATTAAAAAAAATCTGCAGTTGAAGCTCACAGAATTCTTGTGAGACTTACGGCGACCATGCTCTGTCTGAAACAACTTGTAGAGATTGGTTTAGAAGCTTTAAAAATAATGATGCTCTGGCGCATCGAAGAAGTTTGAAGACGAACAATTGGAAGCATTACTTCATGAAGACTCATGTCAAACGCTAGCTGAACTTGCAGAATCATTAGAAGTTGATCACACAACAGTTTCGAAACGTTTGAAAGCATTACGAATGATTCAAAAGCAGCCGTACGAGTTGAAGCCGAAAGACGACAAACGACGTCTTTTCACCTGTGAACAACTGCTTCAACGGCAGAAAAGGAAAAGATTTTTGCATCGTATCGTAACTGGTGATGAAAAATGGATACACTACGAAAACCATAAGCGTAGAAAATCGTGACCAACCATCAACATCTTCAGCCATGGTTCCAAGCTTCTGCCCTGCATTTGGTGGGTATAGTTTATTATGAGCTGCTCAAACGAAATGAAACCATCAAGGGAGATCGCTACAGACTACAATTGGAGCGATTAGGCCGAGCATTGAAGGAAAAACGGCTGCTGTACAAGCAGAGATACGACAAGGTCATTTTGCAGCATGACAACGCTCGGCCACATGTTGCAAAACCGGTAAAAACCTATTCCTACCCCTCCCGCCGTATTCAGCAGATATTGCCCCTTCCGACTACCATTTGTTCCGGTCGATGACGCATGGTCTGACTGAGCAGCACTTCCGTTCTTATGAAGATGCTAAAAATTGGGTCGACTCTTGGATAGCTTCAAAAGACGTGTCGTTTTTCCGACGTGGAATTCAAATGCTGCCAGAAAGATGGGGAAAAATAGTGGCTAGCTATGGACACAACTTTCAGTAACATGTTTTTTAATGATTTTTTTAAATAAAACATTAATTTTCACAAAAAAAATAGCGATAACTTATTCAACTACCTGATATTAAATTGGTGAAAGGCATCAAGGGTCTTACTAAGTAAGTCAAGATATCATATTCATGTGACTTTCAAAGTTAAAAATAGATTGGGCTTCAGAATTCATGTGCAGATATCTTTAACCATTAGATTTTGTTAACTGGGTTTCCCCTATTTATTTCCGTTGCACAAATTTTAAAATACGAATTCGTTTTTTTTTTAAATTTTTTTAATATGGTGACCAGAACTGTACAACATACTCAAGATGTGGCCTTACTAAACCTCTGTACAATGGCAAGATAATATCCTTAGATTTTGATGAAACACTTTTCCTGATGTACCCCAACATTCTATTAGCTTTTTTGCTAGCTACTGTACATTGATGACTCATTTTAAAATCCTCATTTACCAACACACCCAGATCACTTACAATCTCACTATTTTTTATTTCAGCACCCTGTAAAACATATGCAGCCTTACTATTTTTGATACCCATGTGCAACACTTGACATTTACTGATATTAAAAGACATACCCCATTTAACAGCCCATTCTGATATTTTTGTTAAATCACCTTGTAATTGCTCTATTTGTTCCCCAGAATTCACAGTCCCCATAATTTTTAAATCATCTGCAAAGATGCTGACCTTGCTCCCAATCTCCCAACTAATATCAAAAAAAAAAAAAAGTGGACCTAACACAGAACCCTGTGGCACTCCACTTTTAACTTCTGCCCACTGAGAGTAATTACCTTTAATTTGCACCCGCTGACTCCTACCAATTAACCAATTCCTTATCCATTGTAAAATTTCACCCCCAATCCCTAACCTTTCTAACTTGAACAGCAATGCCTCGTGGGGAACTTTATCAAATGCCTTCTGGAAATCAATGTATACTACATCTGTTCCTTTTATCTAATTCTTCAGTAACCCTTTCGTAGAATTTTAAAAGATTTGTTGTACAAGATCTTCCTTTCCTAAATCCATACTGATTATCTGACAGCAAGCTCTCTGATTCCAAAAATGATATGATGCTGTTTTTTATTAATGTTTCAAAAATCTTGCATAACACTGATGTTAAACTAACCGGTCTGTAATTATCAGGTTCACATTTTGCCCCTTTTATAAAAAGCGAGTGACATTTGATAATTTCCAGTCTATTTGATACATTACCCGAATTATACGTCGATTTGAAAATAGTTAGTACAACATTTTAGCGATTTACAGGGGAACCGCTTGTTTGACCATATCTTATCTGACTCCATAAAGAATAATTGAGACGAGACTTATCTTTCTGGTGAAATAACTTTTTATTTTTAATTAGAAACAATAAACTCTTTACTTAAGAAATAATGCAAATCATAAACTGATGCGCCCAGCGCATACAGTAGTGCGGGCTGGCACCACTGAGTGATCGACTATCGTATGGTGAGAGCAGCGATGGAAGCAGAGCAAGCAAGCGTAAGCATAAGCATAGCTGTTGGTGTTCGCTAGCCTTTTTATATTCTTCAGTGTAAGGCTACGCATGCGCTTCCACGCGTTGCCACTAGCGCCGCCTGCCGTGAACCGAACGGGAGCTGAGGCGCCTGGTTGCCCGCCTGACGCTTGGGGTCCTGAGCCGCCTGGTTGGCTCAGAGGACGCTTGGGGTCCTGAGCCGCCTGGTTGGCTCAGAGGACGATTGGGATCCTGAGCCGCCTGGTTGGCTCAGAGGACGCTTGGGGTCCTGAGCCGCCTGGTTGGCTCAGAGGACGCTTGGGGTCCTGAGCCGCCTGGTTGGCTTAGAGGTTTGATTTGGACTGTGGTTAGATCGCCACAGGGGTCCCCCCCTAGTCCAAAGGACGATATAAATTTCATGGGCAGTACCGCTCAACAAATCGAACCTTTCGGCCAGATCTGGTTGTCCGACTGGCCTCCGGAATGGTCGGGGCAGCAGGTGGAGGATCTACGTGACCAGCAAGATCGTCGGGAACATGGAAAAGGAACGCAGGCTTGAGACGGTCGATAGACACGGTATCCGTCCGACCGTTGACTTCCAGCGTGAAAAACTTCCCTGCCCTGGATTGGACCTTGTACGGGCCCTTGTAGGGTTGTTCCAAAGGTTTGCGCACAGCATCGGTCCTAACGAAGACGTGTGATGTCCTCTGAAGATCCGTGTGCACGAAAACCTGTTGCGAAGAGTGGTGCGTCACGTCGGCCGGTCGCAACCGTCGCATGTGCGATCGTAAATCTTTGACGAAGTCCGCTTGGAAAGGTGGCTCAGGCGCTGAAGAGGAATTGTGTAGAAACTCACCCGGCAACCTTAAGGTGGTGCCGTATACCATTTCAGCTACAGTGCCCTGGATGTCCTCCTTTAAACTGCAGCGGATGCCCAGAAGAACTATCGGAAGGACCTCGCACCATCTCTCAGTCTGGTGGCATTTGATGGCCGCTTTGAGTTGACGATGCATCCGTTCCACCATCCCATTTCCGCTCGGATGATAAGCGGTGGTCCTAATCCTATGAGTGCCAAGGAGCTTTGAAAGAGAGGAAAACAGATTACTTTCAAAGTTGGATCCTCTGTCCGTCGTGATCACTTCAGGCACACCAAAGCGGGCGATCCAGCCGGCAAAAAGAGCTTGCGCCACCGACTCTGCGGTTTGGCTCTTGAGCGGGATCGTCTCGGGCCATTTGGTGTACCTGTCGATACACGTAAGGACATATCGGTATTCCTGGGAGGGTGGCAAAGGGCCAACAATGTCGATGTGGATGTGGCTAAATCTGGAGTCAGGTCTAGGAAATTGTTGCAGCATCGTTTTTGTATGACGATGTACTTTAGACTTCTGACATGGTATGCAAGTTTTGCAAAAATACTTGCAGTCTTTAGCCAAATTCTTCCATACGAAACGTTTTCGAACAAGATCGACAGTAGCTTTTTCACCAGGGTGCGAGAGTCCGTGACAGACGTCGAATACTCTGCGTCTGAAATCCTTGGGTACATAAGGTCTTAGCACTCCATTCTTGGTGTCACAGTAAATTGCTTTGTTTGATGAGGGAAAAGTTAAGGGTTTCAACTCGAGACCGGTGTCGGAATCGAGCAGGGTCCGCAACTCCTCATCAGAATCCTGCGCGCATGCCATTTCGTCATAATCTAACGGTCCCGGAACCTGAATTGCAGCTATCCGAGAAAAAGCATCGGCTACAGAATTGTCGCTCCCAGAAATATGTCTGAGATCGGAAGTGAATTGACTTATGAACTCTAAATGCCTTTGCTGCCTCGGGGAAGTTTTGTCCGACTTTTGTTGGAAGGCATAAATTAAAGGTTTGTGATCAGTGAAAACCGCAAATTCGCGCCCTTCCAACATATGCCGAAAGTACCGAATGGCAGAGTAGATAGCAAGTAATTCGCGATCATAAGTACTATAGTTTTTTTCGGCGGGTGTCAATTTTCGGGAAAAGAAACCTAAAGGTTCGATGGTATTGTTCGAAGACTGATGCAAAGCAGCACCAATGGACGATTCCGACGCATCAGTCACTAAAGACAGTTCAGCGTGAGGAATAGGATGCGTTAAAAGAGCAGCATCAGCCAATATTTGTTTGCAATCCATAAACGTTTTTTTTGTTGTTTCGGACCAAACTATGGGAGTTTTGTCTTTTTTCTTTTTCCCTTTTGTTAGTTCATAAAGGCATGCCTGTGTACCAGCAGCGTTCTTAAGGAACTTATGGTAAAAATTTAGCATTGCCAAAAACCGACGAAGTTCGTCGACAGTTTTAGGAATTTGGTAGTCCTGCAGAGCTTTAACTTTACTGGGAAGGGGGGATATCCCTTTGCATGAAACTTGAAAACCCAAAAACTCTATTTCGGATTTCCCGAATTCGCATTTAGGGAGGTTGACCTCGACACCGTATACCGCAAGACGCTCGAAAACAGTTTCTAGGTCTTTTTGGTGCGCTTGAGTGTCGTCCGAGGCGACAAGAACATCATCCAAATACACGTAACAACATTCTAAACCCCGCAAGACTTCGTCCATAAATCTCTGGAAAGTCTGACCAGCATTACGTAATCCAAAACACATTTTTACGTACTCAAAAAGGCCAAAAGGGGTGATAACGGCGGTTTTAGGTATGTCCTTGGGTTCGACTGGTATTTGGTGATACGCCTTTACCAAGTCGATCTTTGAAAAAACAGTTTTTCTTGCCAACCCAAATGAAAAATCCTGAATATGAGGAAGTGGATAACGGTCTGCGATACTTTGGTGATTTAAACGTCTAAAATCGCCGCAGATGCGCCACTGTGCATTTTTCTTGGGCACCAGGTGTATGGGACTGGCATAAGGACTGCTAGAAGGTCTAATTACACCTTTCTGCATAAGGTCCTCGAACTCATCTTTGACTACCTTCAGTTTTTCAGGCGATAGTCGCCTGGCTTTCGAAAATACTGGTGGTCCCCGTGTTTCGATACAATGAGTGACAGAATGTGTCCTTTTAGTGGGATTCGAGTTTGGGCTAAACAATTTAGAATATTTTGAAAGGATTTTATGATAAGGGGATTCTTCCGACACGTAGGTTAAACCTAAGGAAGGTCCGGAGAATATTGTCCCTTTAGTTCGAAGTGATGTTAATCCGTCCACAAGCTGGCGGTTCTTAACATCGACCAGTAATCCGAAATGTTCCAAAAAATCGGCCCCCAAAATAGGATGAGAAACATCGGCCACCAAAAATTCCCAGCGGAATGGTCTACGTAAACCAAAATTTAGATCATATATTTTTGAACCGAAGGTTTTTATTATAGAACCGTTTGCTGCGTACAGGACAAGTTCTGTCGATTCGCATTTTTTAACCAGTTTTTTTGGAATGCAACTACATGCCGCGCCGCAATCGACCAAAAACCGATAATTCGTGTTTTTATCAATTACAAATAAGCGACTAAAGCTCAATTTATTATCTGCCGCCGCAGAGACAGACGAGCTTATTGGTTTTCCGAAAACTGGCAGGGTTTGCGGCAGTCAAGTGCTTTATTGCCAAACTTCTTATGATACCAGCATAATTCGATTGTATCGGACCTGCCGGTAGCTGTATTCTTATTGCCCGAAGGGGTCTTGCTACGGTTACGGCTCCTAGAGCGATACCTGGGGTTAAGGGTCAAACGTCTGACCTCCGCTCTGAGCGAGGCAATGTCCTCTTTAAGAGATTGCATTTCCCGACTTTCTTGAGTATGAGATACTCCAGCAACACCCAGTGTGCAACCCGAGACCTCGTTAACCTTATCGGCAATTTTTGCCAACCCTTCTAAGGTTTCGCTGGAAACCGATAAGATCTGCTGCATGGAAACAGGTAGGCGTTGTAGCCACAGAGATCTCAACACCTCGTTGGATACTTTTCCGTCGGCAAGGTTCCGCATTTCCAGCAAAAGTTGCGAGGGTCGTTTGTCCCCGAGGGTTAAATCCTGCAGCAAGGTTTTCAAACGAGCGGAGTCGGATTGCACGTACTGGTCAAGTATGCGCTGCTTTAAAGTTGCATATAGGTTTTCGGTTGGTGGAGAACGGATTAAGTCCGTCGCGCAAGAAAGTACGCTCGCGCTTAAGGCAGCTACCACCGAGTGGAATTTTGTGACATCCGCAGTTATCCCGGAAAGATGGAACTGGGATTCCAACTGTCCGAACCATAATTCGGGGTTATTTTCCCAAAACGGAGGTGGTCGGAATGCGACCCTGGCTATGCCTTGAGGGGGGGGTGTTACCGCAGCTTCCTGCGAAATGTTTGCTTCCAACATTTTTTTTTTTTTTTTTTTTTAGAAAAAAACACAGTTAGGTAAACACTTTATAAAAAAGTACACAAGTTAATCGAAAAGTTAATAAAAATTCAAACGCGACGAAATGGCACGCGAACAGAAAAAGGAGCTACGAGATCCAGCTCGGGTCCAAAATAACAGTCTCAAGAAAAAAACAGCAACTTCCCACTCACCAAACCGTCTAGCGTGGCACTTTCAATCCGCACTTAGTACAGTGCTGTAAAAACGACTTGAGGTCAGCTCAGCCACATATGCAGAAAGTCCAGGACAGGCGTGAGATTCCAAGTCCGGAACGGCGCGGGAGTTCAAGTCTGGAACGGCGGGTGTTTTCAGGTCCGGAACGGCGGTAGTTTCCAGGTCCGGAACGGCGGGAGTTTCCAGGTCCGGAACGGCGGGAGTTTCCAGGTCCGGAACGGCGGGAGTTTCCAAATCCGGAACGGCGGTTGTTTCTTTCACGTCCGGGTCACCACTTTAGCGATTTACAGGGGAACCGCTTGTTTGACCATATCTTATCTGACTCCATAAAGAATAATTGAGACGAGACTTATCTTTCTGGTGAAATAACTTTTTATTTTTAATTAGAAACAATAAACTCTTTACTTAAGAAATAATGCAAATCATAAACTGATGCGCCCAGCGCATACAGTAGTGCGGGCTGGCACCACTGAGTGATCGACTATCGTATGGTGAGAGCAGCGATGGAAGCAGAGCAAGCAAGCGTAAGCATAAGCATAGCTGTTGGTGTTCGCTAGCCTTTTTATATTCTTCAGTGTAAGGCTACGCATGCGCTTCCACGCGTTGCCACTAGCGCCGCCTGCCGTGAACCGAACGGGAGCTGAGGCGCCTGGTTGCCCGCCTGACGCTTGGGGTCCTGAGCCGCCTGGTTGGCTCAGAGGACGCTTGGGGTCCTGAGCCGCCTGGTTGGCTCAGAGGACGATTGGGATCCTGAGCCGCCTGGTTGGCTCAGAGGACGCTTGGGGTCCTGAGCCGCCTGGTTGGCTCAGAGGACGCTTGGGGTCCTGAGCCGCCTGGTTGGCTTAGAGGTTTGATTTGGACTGTGGTTAGATCGCCACAACATCACCCAGTTCTTCCGCACACTCCACTAGTACTTTTGGATACATTTCATCTGGCCATGGTGCTTTAAAAGGTTTAATACTTCTTAAGTGATAAACTAATTCTTCTCTAGTAAAATTGCATTCCTTAATAACCGGACCCATATTATCCTCTATTTGCATGAAATCAGATTTGAAGTTATTATTAAAAACTCTTCGAGTGGACCCAGATGATTATTTCCTTTATTGTTTCGACTGGCGTAAGCAAAAAATCCCTTTGGATTATTGTTGATATCCCTAGCAAGTTTTTCCTCCAATGCCAATTTCTGTTTTCTACTGATATACTTAAACTCCCTTCTAGCTTTTTTATACTCCTTACCATCAGTGTCCCTACCTGTTTCTTTAAATATTTTATACGTCTTTTGTTTTAACCTAAGAGCTCGTTTTGTTTCCTTTGAAAACCACATAGGAGAAAGCTTTCGAACTACATCTTTCTGCCTAAACGAAATATGCTTATTAACAGCTACATTTAATTTATCTTTAAATTCCTTCCATTGATCTACTGTTATGTTGTACAGTTCTGTCACCATATCTTAAAAAAGACATTGAATTGTTAGAGAAAATTCAGCACAGGGCTACTAAAATGGTTCAAGGGTTTTCAGGCATGAATTATGAAGATAGATTAAGAAATTTGAATATGTATACTCTGGAAGAGAGAAGGGTTAGAGGAGATTTGATTCAACTATTCAAATTTATCAAACAAGGAGATGTGGAGGGTTTAGATTTTAATATGAGTGATAGAACGAGAGGTCATGGGTTTAAGTTAAACAAATCCCATTTTAATCGGGAAAGGAGAAAACACTATTTCTATAATAGGGTAATAGACAAATGGAACAACTTGCCAGTGAATATTGTTAATTGTAAAGGAGTAACGGATTTTAAGAAGAAGTCAGATATGCATTGAGGGATAGTTAAGAGGTACTAGATAGACCAACCTTGTTGGGCCTTGAGCCTGTTGTTGGTCGTCAATATTTGTATTTGTAAATATATTCTAGGTGTTAGCGAGGATTTATCCCAATTTTTTTGGAAATAACGTTAAAGTAAAAATATCAATGTGTAAATAATTGTTTATAAAAATTTGGCAATAATCAAGGCGTTTGCTTTTTTAAGCATAAACTTAGAGTGTCTGTTATTGAAAATAAATATTTTTATATTATTACTTAAGTTTATATAACACTCTATTTTATTGTATCATCATGTCTTAGAATTCAATTTTAATGATATTATAAAAGACGTATTGCTTACATAACATACATACGTAATACTGATGACAATACGATATTTAGTCAAAAATATAAAATTTATACTAATTAATAGGAGATTAATTTTATGTTTAAACAGTGGAAAGTGAACCCGCGTTATGAACATTATGTTCAGATAAATTGCGCTATTGAAAAGCGTTATCTAAAAGAACGGCTTTATATAAAATACTACGAAATACGAATTGATAGTACTTATTTTCAAACAAAAAACAATTTAATTCCGATTGTACAAAATACGTCCGTACATCCGTATAAACATGTATGTATAAACATTAGTAACGTACAATAAATTGTAGTTTTTTTTTTAAAAAATTAATAGTATAATTGGTGAATTTATGAGCGCAAAAGCACTAGGTACTCCGCCTTGCCCCACTCTCTTCTACATTTTGTATAATAAAAGTTTATATTTTTTTTTAAAGTTTATTTTTTTTTAAAGTTTATTTTTTTTTAAAGTTTATTTTTTTAAACAGTTTATTTTTTTAAAGTTTATTTTTTTTAAAAAGTTTATTTTTTTAAAAAGTTTTTTTTTTTTAAGTTTATTTTTTTTTAAAAGTTTATTTTTAAAAAAAAAGTTTATTTTTTTTAAAAAGTTTATTTTTTAAAAAAAAGTTTATTTTTTAAATTTTCCACAGCACCTCAAAAAGGCTTACCCGTTATTTCGTTTTTACACATGTTAGGCCCATTCTACACGGACGAAAAAAAACCGCGGTAGCTTTAGCAGATAGCTCTGTGATTTGAGAATGCAAAGCACGTGGTTTGTATTCACGAATCACAGAGACATCTAAAAACGTTCACGAGCGTTTATCTCGCCCGTGTAGAAGGGGCCATAAGCAACTATAGCCCATGAGGGGCCTTGTAGCTAATTATAAAGAAAAAAGGTTAAATACAATATATTATTATGAAGTGGTGCTGCCAAAATTGCCTCGAATAACCGTAGTAGGACGATTGTCCGATGGAATATCGGACAATTGCCCTAAACCGGAACTCAAGTCGTTTCCTTATCCTTTGATTCTTTTTTTGAGATATTAATTATCTTGGCCTTTGGGCTTCCGCATTCAGAATCTAGTGAA
This sequence comes from Troglohyphantes excavatus, assembly GCA_963932185.1. Lineage (NCBI taxonomy): Eukaryota > Metazoa > Arthropoda > Arachnida > Araneae > Linyphiidae > Troglohyphantes > Troglohyphantes excavatus. The sequence goes on along the minus strand of OZ010676.1, from coordinate 61,089,533 downwards.
GTAGCTTCTAGCTTTAAGGAAGTTTTATCAAATGACTTTTCGCAACAAGTCACGTTTTTAATAAATTGCAATTTTGATAAACTTTTTAAGGGTACAGATATTGGATATCAAAACTCTACATTTAGTGAATTAATTGTATTGCAATAAAAATACCTATAAGTCAACGTATGATAGCAGAAAAATATCGCATTTTTGATGTATAATGTATTACTTTTCATATAATAAACAAATCGTCGGATATTAATACTCAAAAAAACTTCTGTTTTAACTTATAAAAAAGTGTATTCAATATGCAACTTAAAAAGTATCTTCAATATGTAAACCTTTCGTTGACACTTAAAGGCACTAAGGGTCATAAGTAAAGGAACCCCCTAAACTGACTCAAAAGGGAGTGGACTATCGGTGGATCCTTCTAAACTTACTCAAGTATCAATAAGTAGACACCTATATTTATTCAATATTGATAATGTTAATATTTTTTTAATAATATTTTTAAATGCATAATTTTCGAATGTACTATTTTAATGTAATTTTAATATTTCAATGTAATTTTATGTTTAAAGACTATTTTAATGTGTTTATTTGTAACGTTTTTAGTATCCGCGGTCTGGATGGAGAATGTGCTTTTTTGGTCAACCCGTTTGTTTTCTTTATTAAATAAGCAATAAATTTATTCACAGTTGCAGGCACTAGGGGTCATGAGTGAATGGCACACTGAACCAACAGAAGGGGGGATACATATCGATCCATGCTCCTCCAAATTTGGCTAAGTATCTATAGGAACTGTTTCATTAATTTTAAGTTAAATGAATCGGACCACTCAATAATGAAAAACAGCACATTTTATTTAGCTGTCACAGCTTCCACTACTACAATCGTTCAGCTCGTAACGAGCACACATCAAAATATACAACTTCGGTAAAGACGTCACAGAAATAAAATTAGCATATTATCTGAATATACGAAAACTAAATACAATACTGCTAACAAACAGCTCCATCGTTCTGATGGAATTCTAAATGTTACAAAATACACGATACAATGCATCCTTAAATATATTAAGTAACAAAGGTTTTGTAAAGAAATCAGCCAAGTTATTTCTCGATGAAACAAATAAATTTTCATTAATTAATTGGCAAATGAATTGATATTTAACATCAATATGTTTGGTTTTGATATTTTCAGGATTATTCTTCGTGAAAAACATGGCCGCCTCATTATCACAGTATTGCTTGGGTTTTGCATTTCCCAACAAATCTTGCTCATTTAAAATCCTGGCTCTTTTACGCTTTCCGTCATAGCTACACTGAAAAAAAAATTGTACTTAAAATGAGTACACCAGCATACTTATTTTTCTTTGGGTACAATTGCATCGTAAATGAGCGATGACGTACTCAAATTTAAGTAATTGTACTTTCTCAAAAATGAGCAGTGTGCTAATCTTAGCTTCTGTTCAAGCCATCTTAACAAAGCGCCCTGACAAATTTAAAATAGGTGTTCAGAAGATGGTTTTCACATTATTTGATGTTGATTGCTTAAATGGAAACCGAGTTATTACAACTCAATTACCTTACTTCCCATTCTTTTGGCACACCTTTTTAACATTTCTTCTGTTTATAACTTCTTCACATCGCTATGGTGGTACAACAGATAAGGCATTGGGCTGCGATCAGTGAGAACCTGGGTGCGATTCCCGGTAAGTCTTATTTGTAATTGTCAATATTTATTGAAAGTGATTTATGAAGGCAGCCTATGTATGCTAGCATCTTCTCTTTTTATTCATTTTTACCCATTGTACTTATTTTTGAGTACATGTCTTTTTCAAAATTGAAACTTATGTGTTCGGAGCTATGATAAGTATCGAATATACTCAAACAGGAGTACATTTTACTTAATTTTGAGTACCAATTTTTAACAGTGTACAAACTGACTATGCATTTTTTTGATTATTGGTTTTTCATTAAAAATACTTAGTGATAAGCACACTTTTGCAACTAGTGCTGTTAAAAATGGTATATAAAATTTCTTAAACGTGCGCAGTCATATTAACTTTATAAAATTCTAGTTACAATAGTTTTATTTAAAATGTAAAATTTTAAAAATTATTTGTTCCTCTTAGATAATTATGCACAATAATTTTTCCCTACCTTTATTTTTCCAATGTGTATTTATTCCGCCAGTTTCTAATTAACTTCGATTTCCAGAAGGGCGAACCTCTTTTTTATTCTATCAAAACCTAAATAATGCCTTTCAATCACTTTTAGCGCTCTCTGTAATTCAGTGAGACTCTACTAAAGCTGTATTGTTACAGAAATGTTGCTAAAGTTTTGATTATTGAGTTATTTTTCACTTACATGACATTCTCAAAAATGTTTCATTCGCAATCATGCAAATTGAAAGAAAGAACTATTCATTGCTGTCGGTGTAGCCAATAAACAAGGTGCGGTGTTCTAAAAGCTCTTTAAAAAAAAATTAAAAAAATAAGACTTATAAATTCGCTTTATTTGAAGTTTAATTAACTGGTGGTAGAACTTTAAATTAAATTATTAGTAAGGTCCATTTTTGAACTTATGCGTTTATTGAGATCCACAAAATTCTTAAACTTATATTTGCTAATATCTTAATATAAATTCTTTATTTGACTTTTTTCCACTTGTGTACGAGTTGATAATAGCCATGTTGCTAATTAATGGAATTTTTTAAATAAACGAATTGTGGTTCATTGTTTTGTTGAACTATCACTATATATGTAAAATAAATGTAATATTAAACACAAAACTTACTTTTTTTAAATTTATATTTAAATTTGGTATTGCGAGAAACAAATTTTGAACTTTTCGTCTGCAACATTCTTTATTTAGTCAAAATTAATTTTTGGAATTTTGGTCGTGTTTAAAATGCTAAGACTTTGTATAAATTTATGTACTTAAACTAAACTGTTAATAGTTTTTGAAACTTGAATATATATATACTTATGTGTATACTTATATGAATACTTATAAACAACTAACCGAAAACAACTAAAATACAAGCTTGCAAAAATCTCTTTCTAGGTCTGTAGTATATGCATTGATATTATTTAATCAATTTATAAATCGTTTTTAATATTAAAAATTCAAGGAGGAGAAGTGTTTTTACAAAACTTATTTAGACTTAAAAATTTTTTTTTCATTGATTATTGTTTAGAAAGAGATGTTCTAATACTAATAAGACAGAGTTTAAGTAAGATATTTGTGTACTTCTAGCTCAAATACTAGTTTTACGCACGGGATTAAAATGACACAGAATCATCGCTAATTTTTCTACTTCTTATACACCCAAGTAATTTTTTTATGTGAAGTGTGCTAAGATTTATATATTATGTTATTTATATGTTACGTTATATTTATATATTATGTTATACTTATATATAATGTCGGTTCATATATTATGTGAAAAAAAGAACAACCTGTGTTCTTTTTACATGCTTTTTTTACATGTTCTTTACAGCAACAGTCTCTTCTTCAATTTTAAGAGACCCAGTTAAATTTCTAATATTTTCTTTTTTGACTTATTATTTCTTAACTTGATGACTCACTAACTTTAAAAAGCTCTAAGATGGGGAAAGTTTATATTTTTTCAATCACTTCATTCAAGTGTCAATGCTTTCGGTGTCTTAAGGGCACACTCATTTTTTGTTAATGAAAAAATATACTTTTAACATTTAATAAAGTCATGTTTATTACTTGCCCCATTAATCGATTGAATTAATAATTATTGATTGAACACTTTCATTGGGAAAATCTGCAATTTGATTCATTTAATTCTTACTTAATTATATGTGACAATGGAGTTGCTCAATAGTTTCGTTTGTGAAATTTATTTAATGAATAAAGGGGTATAAGCTGCGTCGAAGAATATTTTCATGCGACAACATCTTTAAGAAAACCAACATATACTATATGAATATTGTAAAATAATTATTACAATTATTATTGTTTCGCTATAATATATACTTTGATGTGCAAAAGTCAGATGTTCTATGTTTTGTACAGGTCATTGGTGTAGAGAATTTTTATTTAAAAATTACGGAAGAAATTCCATAGTATGCAAGTTTTGCTTCATATTAATTATGAAATCAAAATTTCTTTTTATGGGAATTTTTAATGCCACGTAAAAACATATGTTTAAAACCAATGTTCATTATATTAATTTTTTTTAAATAAATATTCTTTGTAAATATAAGATAGTATAAATAATATTTTTTAAACTATCCTAGTAGTAGTATTAAGAAAGAAGAAAAATAAATCTATATTTAAAAAAAATCAGACAATTTTCTTTATTATGTATTTTATAAAACATTTTTATTGTAACTTTCCATTTCCAAAGCTTTCGTAAAACGCTTCAAGGCTAAACTGAATATGCGCACCCACGCATCAAGTTCAGCTTGTGCAAGAATAAAGTGGATGCGCGTGCTGGATCAGCAAAAGACTCGGAACAGGAATAGGTGTTCTTTAGATCAGCAAATAGCTCGGATCAGTAAAAGACTCGGTGCTTTTTTAAGGATCAAGAACAGGGGTGTTCTTTTTGTTTTCAGCAAAAGACTCGGAACAGAGATCAGCAAATGACGGCGTTCTTTTTAGTATCAGGAACAGCAGGAATAGAAGTGTTCATTTGAGGAACAGGGGTGTGTTTTTTAGGAACAAGTGTGTTCTTTAAATATGCAAGTCGATTTGTGGATTTTTTTGTAGATGTATATTCAGTTCTCTTCTGAATAATATGTTAATTGGCTACTTAATTGCTATTTGACATTCAATTTGTGGTGATTTCTAAAGAGTATTAAGGAAGGTCGTCAAATTATCTAAAAATTGTTTTACATTTTGGAGAAAATTTTGAATAAACAGTTTTGCAATGTCATATTAATTGCTAGTCGATAGATACCAGTGGCGCCGGAACTTATTTCAAAGAAAAGGAAGAAAAAATTGCTTTTTTACTATTTGATATTTGAATAATATTTTGTAGTATCTTTTTTACAACCTATTTGAATGAAAGTTGACATGGCAGGAGCCATACCTGCCATATCGGTTCCGGCGCCTAGGCCTAGATTCTAATGTTAAAAATGGTAACATTTGGGGTGGTATGGTAACATTTGGGGTGGCCTATTAGATATTAAAGACAGACATTTTTTTGTATATATGGCGCATTTCATTGATGAATATTTTCTAAAGAATGTGCACGAGTTTTATTAATTGCCCATGCACGTAAAATTGTAATCGATTATTAAAACATTAAATGCAATATATTTCTAAAAATAAGTATAGATTTGTTTAGTATTCACACGTCATTAAATACAGTACTCTATTTTCTATTGTACTATATTTTTGTACTGAATTAAATACATAAGTTTATATTATATTTACAACTGTTATAATGTGTACGGCATTCCCAAGTCAACTGTGGTTAAAACGGTATTAGTATTTTAATTATACATTAAATCACACTAATAGAAATTAAAATATAATAAGCCCTAACAGTCATAAATGTAATCATTCTTGTAAAAAATATATATGTTAATGGTTCGGATATTTGGGCGGAACAGCTAAGTATTTTCTGTTGTTTTGATAAAAATATTAGTGTATTATATGTTATTTACCGTTCTTGAAAGCGATGAATGTAACTTTTCATTACTATAACCAGGATCATATCATGAACATTGGAGACACTTAAAAGTTTCTTGAAATGAGCCTTCTTTTGAAAATTTTCATTGCTGAAATCTTAACAAATGAATAGTCAATAAAATATGGGGATTTCAATTATACCTTTTTTTCATTTTAATCTTGGGAGAAAATTATTATAAATTTGAAATGTTTCTTGTTTTAGGAATAAAATGTATTATTAACAATATTAACATGTAAATATATGAAAAATATTTGCGTCCTAGAGATCCCTTCAAGGAACTTATAATTTTTTTTACGGTTTATATGTATTTACTCTTCTAAATTATTAGAATTGGGCGTTAAAATTGAAACCAATAATTTGCTATATTAAAACTTTTATCACCATTACATCTAATTTTGAAAGATAACTTTAAAAAATTTGATTTTACATTTTGTTTTCTATTTAGAAAATCTGTTTCTCCTGTGAATTTTTTGTAATTAATTATTTTCTGAAATGTTGATATGTATTTGAACTTGCTATTAATAGATTTATTATTTTGAAAATTATAGATCCTTTGTTTATTTTTAATCATTTGCTATATAAAATAAAATGAATCAGCATTTCTAATTTTTGTTGTTTCACCCAGCTAAGATTTTTCTGCAAAAAATCTACAGAAATCTGTAGTTATTTGGGACTGTAGAAAATTTTCTGTAGAATAATTTCTACAAAAAATTTGGAGATTATTGTTTTCAAATTTTTTTTTTCTGCAATCCCAAAAATCTAAAGATTTCTGCAGAAAATAGGCATATAGTTTTCTTCAAATAATCTGTAGATTTTTAGTTTCAGTCTCAAATAACTACAGATTTCTACAAAAAATGGACAGGTTACTTTTTTTTGCAGATCTGTAGATTTTTTGCAGATTTCAGTACTTTTCCTGAAAATATATTATATACAAATTGGATTATATAAAAAAAGTGGGCCTATATATTTTTTAATCGTAAAACAATCTTAATAACCAACACTATGCCACAGTAATATCCTAATTGAAATTTAAAATCAATAATATTTGTATTGCAAATTTTCATACTTTTCAGTGAAAACTAATATTAATGCAGTATATTTTTACAGTATTCCAATTCAGAATAAAAAAATAATTTTAAACTTGTTAAACTTATAGTATTGTTGTACTGTTTTTTTAATTGAAGATTTTAAAAACCATACTTCTTATTATTAAATTTTAAGTTACAGAGCTTTGAAATTTTTTACTTAGTAAAGATATATTGTTGACAAAAGAATTGCGTGAGTTTTCTTTTTTTTGGTAAAAATTATACGTGTGGTATTAGCAAATTTTTGCAAAGAATTGTGCCTTTCTACTCAAACTTCAATTTTTAAACTTAAGTTCAAAAATACCACACAAAAAATCTTTAAAAAAAAGAACAGCTGTTCTTTAAAAAGAACATACATTTTACATCCCTACAACCAGGAATATGAAATTTGGCAAAGATGTCTTTATAACTCAAGAAGGAAGATTAAGCTGTCACTTTAGGTAGGTATATGTCTATCGAGGAACATTTAAAATTATTTTATTTATGTAGACCACATATTCCCTATGACAACTGACAGCTAATTGTACACTAATTCGTAAAGTAAATTGTAACCTAATTTATAGTAAAGAAATATATCCAAATTTTGTAAAAATTTGACTCAATAAATTTTCACCTGAATTACATTGTTGAGCTAGACATTACATGCCTTAAACCATGCGGTCGTCTCGATAGACACATCCTACCAGATTTTTTTTCGTCTTTTGTTGCAGTTAGTTGTGAATCATATGCTATAAATAATTTAAGTTTTTTCTTTGAATTATTAAATGTTATTTTCTATCTTACATCAGTAAAACACTTTACATATCCACAAAACTCGGCTAGATATTAAAAAAGGTCATGACATTTTTGTATTTTATTATTTAGATGCACTCTCCCTTTTCCTTAATTTTTCTCTGGCTCCGCCATTGATACAATATAAAGGTGTTGACTAGAAAAACTTATTTTTGTGGGGTTTTTTCTGGACTTTTCAGATTTGTAATAGAAGAAAAAAATAATGCTCTTGGGTGGTTGTGTCTCAGTAGTATATATATATATATATATATATATATATATATATATATATATATATATATATATATATATATATATATATATATATATATATATATCAATATATTAGTGGTGAGCTATATTTGAATAACAGTTATAAAATATCACTATTTCAATTTCCGATAATTAAAAATATTATTTATAAGAAATAACAGTTATTTATTTGCTAAAAAAACAGTATTTCGAAATCAAAATTTTTAAAAAATATTTTGAAAAAATATGTTCTTTCAACAATTAATGGATGTGCTGCTTAATTTTATTCAGAAACATCCAAATGGTCAAAAAAGACCAAATTAAAAAAAAAGAACAGATTAGAAAAAGAACAGGTAAAAAAAGATTATCATGTTACTAAAAAGGAACGGAAACATAAGAATGATATGTTCCCACATTCAAGACCGTTTTGGTTGATAAAAACTTACTCCGCGATGATTCATAAAATTCCTAACGCAAGTTTAAATTGTGATGTTTACGTCACGTAGTTATTGGAACATTTCCAATTGAGATTCAAAATATTTCAGATTATAGTATTTTTATAATAACCAGGCACGTAGGTATAGATTTTTCATGGGGGGGGGGTTCACTGACTGAGCAACGGATTTCTTTACTTATCCTCCCCCCCTCGGGAAGGGGGGGAGGATAAGTAAAGAAAGGGGGATAAGGTACTTAAGGAAATCCGTTTTTTGGGGGGGAGGTCCCCCTTAGAGGGGGAATACTTAAACCCCCTCCACCCCCCAAAAAAACATCAACAAACTTCTCCCCCCCCCCCACAATTTTTTTTTTCTCAAAAAAATTTATAAATTTTTATTAGTAAAAAGGAATACGTTGGCATTTGAATATCGAGGCAGCAACAGTTATCACTGTCATTAACTACTTTTAACAGTTGTCAATAACTGTACTTTTAAAATTAGTAACTCACTCCTTAATTATGAAATAAATTTAGAGAACAAATTTAAAGTTTGAGAATCCTTATAATATGTGTGGTAACGATTAGTTAGATAATTTATAGTTATGATAGTTTAAAGATCTAATAAGCGTTTTAGTTGACCAAAACTAGTAAAGAATAATATAAATTATAAAGGCTACATGATCTAAAGTATAGTGGAAGTAAAAACACTCGAAATTGCATGGAATTGTGCAATCCAATCGCCACTGCTAATTTTAAATTAAACATTAAATATACATAATTTAATACCGAGAAAATTATTTACTTATTACCAATAAATATTAACTTCCATTAATTAAATTTAAATTGTAAAGGTCATTTTAATTCAAAGATCTAAAAGAAACAAAAAATTTATCAACTTAACGGCGCCAGGTGTTGTCCTCGTTATCTGATCATGGTTCAAACATACAAATTTGGGCTTAAATGTTCCCAAATCGGAGATTTTTAAAACTTGCAATTCCAAACTTCCCCAGGGGGTGCGGGGGAGTCGACCGGAACAGAACCGCAATAAGTAATAAAACAAGATTTATTTACGAAATAACGCTGAAAATGCCAGGACCGAAGGAAAATGCTCAGACGTTCGGCGCCTATAGATTACGCCAAACTACATTTAAATGTAAAAAGTTTCATATACATATTTGATGAAAGAAAGAGTGTCTGATCTATTTTTAGAATTAAATAAAAATAAAAAAAGCGATACGAGCCGACTGGTCTGCGTCCTGGGTTGATTCGTACAAAAAGTAAGAAAAAAAAAACGCTCGATTGTTTTTCGCGAAATTTAGATAATACTCAAAGAGCAGGTATTTTCACGGGCCAACAAACACAATAAATTAAAAACCGTTATAGAAAACATGGGAGATGGTTTTGTTTTAGAATAAACTGGCAACTTATATTGAAGTATTTTAAGATTAACGAAATTATGTGGTCTTGGAGTATCTTAGTCTTGTCATTTTTAAGTCTTATTTTACGACCCCGTTTGACGATCTATTCCCTTTGTTATCTTTATTTCAAATTAAACCTAACATGACGTCATCGTGTTTCGGTCTCAATACCCCATGCCCAAAGTGGGGCACCCCCCCCCCCGCTAAAATCTCTATTTTTATGATTTTTACAGTAATTCGGTATTTAATTTTTTTTTAAATTTTACTTACAATGGGAGGGGTTTGAACCCCCCAACCCCCCCCCCTTGCCTACGTGTCTGTAGTTCTTCATGCACACAGTAGATTTTTTTAACCCTACCCCGCCCCTCCCCCTCCGCCGAAAAATCTCTATTTTTATGATTTTTACAGTAATTCGGTATTTAATTTTTTTTTAATTTTGCTAGCAATGGGAGGGGTTTGACCCCCCCCCCCCCCCCCTACCTACGTGCCTGATAATAATATATATTTTATTATTAGAATACTCACTTCGTTATTGGAACGTGTCCTTCGTTATTGGCACGTGTCCAAATTATTTCAGAAATACTGTTTATATTTAAGATTAAAAAAAATATATTTTATGCCAGAACTCATTGGTTAAAAAAATATTTTTTAGAAGTTTTCGTTATTGTGTTTACCATACGATTATTGAATCGGGATAATTTTTTTATTTTTTTTTGTGCGTTCGTTCTAAAGTCAGTCGGTGAAAGTTTATTGTTTTGTGGGAAGGGTCGTGATAGATTCATGTTGTGTGTGTGGGGGGGGGGGGGGGGGCAGAGATGGTGTTTTTTGATGGTTGGCATGAATGAATGTGTGAATTTGTGTTTATATTATAGTGGTTGGAGAAAGGTACTTTGTTTGCGTTTCGCATTTCGGTGAAGGGATTTTTAACTGAGTATTTTTTTTTTTTTTTTTTGCTTTTCTTCGGCAAAGTGGGTGTGCTGCGAATGACATATATTGCTATTAATTTAATTGTGTGGTTTTAATCGCACACCTCTTCGCATTTTCGGATGAAGGATTCGGTAAGTAATATGCGTGTTTTTTAGAGGGGATTTCGTATAATGTTTCTGGTGTGCTTTTTATGCGACTATCTAGGATAATTTGTGTGTTTATGTGACAGGGGGGAAATGTATTTGTAGTGCGGATGTGTGTGTTTAACTCGGTGCTTATTTAGCCAGTTCAAGCCAATTCAAGCGCGTTTGAACAAATTTCGTTGTTGCTACTGCGTTGAGTATTTCTTTGCCCTTAAAAGATATATTCGCATTGTCTTCAAAAATGCCATGTACATATTTTTGACAGAAAGTAAATAAAAAAGATTTTTAAGAACAAATTAAATAGTCAATGTAACTAAAATTATATAAATTGTCTAAAAATAGTGGATTTTTTTTTAATTTGTTATAAAAAAGATGGCTCAACGCAATATAAAAATTTTAATTTAATGTTATTTTTGAAATTGTATATATATTACATTTTCCGTCCTTTTTTCTAATATTGAACCATATTCTAATAATCGTGAAATAATGTGCTAAATTATGTCATTTTGTACTTTAAAAAGAACATGTTAAAATAATTTAAGTAACAGTTAAAAGTAACTGTTATTCGTCAATAATATCGCAATAACTACCGTTATTGTAGAATAACTGTTAAGCTCATCCCTACAATATATAATCAATATATATATATATATATATATACATATATATTTGATCGGATAATATCTTCTGCCTCCTCATCGCACTTGAAATTTCGAAATTTGGGTAAAAAATGGCTTTTTTCGCTTATTATAGGAAACATAATATTTTCCGAAATAGTTATCCTAATTGCACGGAAAGGATGTCTAATATGATCAATAAACACGATGTAAAATATTTTTTCGATCAGATAATATCTTCTGCCTCCACATCGCACTTGAATTATCGCTATTTTTGTTAAAAAGTGCACTTTTTCATGTGATAAAAATATGGTTCGAATGCTATTTAATAGATGCACTTACACAAATACACTTACAGATGACTAGTTTACAGATGTTTGAATTCATTCTTATGGTCAAATTCATTGAGCAGATCCAGTGAGGGGGGAAAAAGGCCCCTTTCCCCCTCTCCCCCCCCCTCCAGACAGGCACACTTCTTTTTTTTCCTTATGTAATCGTGGAAGATTCGATCTATGTAACAGATGTTGTGTGATTATTTCAAAAGGAGAGGGGGATCACTGCACGATATATTGATTTAGTGGTTGTTGTCCGAAGGTTGTTAGTGCTTGACTTTCTGATTTTGTAGACAAAAACCGTGCTAAGGTTTTTACCTACATTTACATCTTCCACGATTACATAAGGAAAAAAGAGAAGTGGACCTGTCTGGGAGGGGGGGGGGGGGGGAGTTGCACGGGCCCCTGTCCTCCCTCACTGGATCCGCCAATGAATTTGATATTTTACAATTCAGTATTTTGCTTATCCATCAGAGAGTAAAGTAAAAAAAAACAGATACAGATACAGAAAACAGATACAGACAAGTAAAAAAAAATACTTCTTTACAACTCTTAAAATAGAATATTAAAATTAAAATATAAAAAAAGATTTATCTAAGCTTTTAAGGGTAAAAACTCCCCTAAAATACCAAAATTACTCAACATTCCTTCAATTTGTTTTGGTGATGCTCAAGTGTAAAGAGGTTAAACTGAAAATAATTCCAGGTAATCACATTTCAATTAACACAATGGTGTAACTTCCTTTACTTCAATTCTAGTCATCTCGTGATAATTCCAATGCGACTCATTGACAAGTTTAAAATGTAGGCCACGTGTGAGATGATCACGAACGATAGGGAATTGAAGAAAAACTTTCCCTTACCTGCTCTAGATGAGATCACTTTTTACGAACTTGTTTCTCGCCCATTATTATTTTCGGACGTCTTTCCCTTCCCTGGGGCATACGAAAACGAGATTAAAACTGTCAATAGGGTTAAAGGAACCCATTCTCTCTCTCCCCCCCTCCCCCAAAGGTTTATTATCTAGACAAACTGAATGCTTCTGCCCAGTGGTCTCGTATATAAAGCGGCATTTCTGCCCAGTGGTCATCAGGACGAATCTTCTGTTCCTGAGCGGATAATCAACTTTTGCTTAAACATGAAATCCATGGTAAGTGGCGAACGAAGTGGATTTGCTTTTACTGTTATTTTTATTTAACTCTTGATTGTTACGCATCTTGCAGGTAGAGATTTGCGGCGTCGAATTCAGGATTACTTTTTTTGAAAGGAGGCGACAAATTTTGAAAACTAAGGAAGAATCAAACATTTATTCGCCTATTTGGTATCAGCGCCGTGTTTGTAACAAAGAGGGAGATTCGATACAAATAGGGACGGTTCAAAGAATGTTTGAGATACAAGCAATCAGGATTTTGCTACCCCAATTTCCACAAATAATTTTTTTTAAATAAATTTGGCATCCTGGGTCGTATGCTTTAATATTAGAATTTTCAAAAGAAGAGTATCTAACTTTTTTAAAAAAAATACGTACATATATTGGTCTAACTAAAGTGCCAAATTCCAAAATTTGAGTGAAATCCCTAGTCTGCAATGTCAAGAGTGCTTTTTTAGCTTAGAAAATAAAAGGCAAAACATATAACCTTTATAAAGTAATACCCCAGTAGAAATAATGTAATAAATGAACCTCTAAAACTTAATTATAGCTTCAATGAAAGCTGTAACTAAATTAAAAAATATATAAAACTAGAAAAATACCAAATGATTACTAAAAATCTGTAACTGAAATATATTTTCTCCCAGTGTTCCCTCAAATTCGGCGCCCATTGCTATAAATTTTTTACCGACTTTGATTTATTATTAACTGTTAAATAATATGTAAAATTTTATATTTTTGTTATACAATTTCAAGAAATTCATTGTACGGCTATACTCTGCAAAATTTTATATATTCCGCTGTATGCAGATTTATCATCACCGTAATTTTAAGAGAAAGCGCGAATAGATGTTCATTTCGGTTAGGTTCATCTTAAAATTACGGTCTATTTGCTTCATTATTTCGTTAATTACATTACCAAAACGATTCACTGTTTATTTTAAGTCGACCTTAGCCTCCACGTGGCCCTGTACGCATATTAACTTCCATTTCCTAATTGGTAGTATGCACATTAATTGAGAACCGTGATTGGTTTATGTGATCAGTGGCGTCGAATTGGCAGACGAAGATTGCTTGTTTATTAGGGATACTTTTTTTTTTTTTTTTTTGTCGAAGAAAAAATCTTTTTTCACCCTTTCTTTTCTGAACGTGCTTTTTTTTTGCCTGCTAATAGATTTTAAATAGGAAGTACTTTTATTTTTACCCACGCTTTTAAATAATATTGTGCCAAAGAAAATCAAATTTGTTGGAATAAATGCAATCCTCAAATAAATAATATCTGAAGGAAAACAATATTTTAAAAAAATGCATTGTTTATTACATATATTTTTGATTGTTCTAATTATGTGTTTTTTAAACTTGTTTCTGTTTTACACGCTTTTACTCGACTAATTCTGTTGTTGTTTTAACATCAAATATTGCAACTGAATTTTAACATAATTCCAAATGTCACATCGACTTGAAACTTAGCATACTTATGTTATTCAATAACAATTCAATATTCAGCAATTTACATTAACAATTCATATTTATCTGCACAAGGATCACCCAAATAAATATATCCGCAAAAATCCACATTAAAATCCCCAGACTGTACCAAGAAGATTACTTTATACGAGTTATTTCTTTATACGGTATTGACGTTCCTTGCATTCAACTGTGTGTTTGATATTTCTCCGTAACTTTCAACCATTTTTTGCAATCATCTATGTCCAGCATGTTGCTTCGTATTAGAATATAAATTAATGATTCCTAAACAACATGAGATTACTGTAACATTTTTAAAGCTCCATTATAAACAAAAAGTACGCTTTGTAAAACACCAACAAAATTTCCTTTTGTCTGCCGAAATGACGACCCTGTTCATGTGATTGCATAAACCAATCACGGTTCTCGATTAATGTTTATACTACTAATTAGGTAAAGGAAGTTAATATGCGCCCGGTACGAACCTAGTAGCAGGGCCCCTTTTAATTCACCAAGCATACTTGTGAACAAGTTTGAATGAAAATTATGCATAAATTTGTCATAATTTTGAAAAGCCAATTGATATATTTTTTTTAATCAAATTTCCGTCTTTAAACATTTGAAACAAATTTAGTATCTAATGTTTAATGTGGATACATTTCATTTGTATAGACTATTTATTCATTGCATAAAAAGTCATTTTGCTTTTTTTATTGAAAATTAAAAATAAGCCTAATTTGTTATTGAACGCGACAAAATTTATGACAGCCGTGCTATTTGTGATAGAGTTATACTATCGGAATGGATCACCATAAAATGTGTAAAATTGTGTGTCTATTTTGATACCCCATATAGCTGATAAAAAAAGTTTCACGTAAAAAAATATAAGAAATTTATTCTATTTGCGACATTCTCCCTTTGCTCATTTTCTATTATGGGCGCTGTCCGGTGGCACTCCTCGCACACCCCTAAGGCGGCCCAAGTGTTTAATTAAAATTGACATTTCAATCTTCGGTGATTATTTCAGGGGTGACGTCAGGAACTACCTTATAGGTATGCTTCCCCGGCAAAGGGTGCCTAACGTCGGATGGGGGAATAGTAATGAAAACAAAACAGAATTTTAAATTAAATAACTGTCAGAAACAGTTCAAATTACAAAGAAAAACAATTATAAAACTAGTTTAAACTGATACTATTTTCAAAAACAACTGTTTTGCAGCTAAGTTTGTCTGTAGAGAAGCCCAGGCTTACACTTTACATATATATATATATATATATATATATATATATATATATATATATATATATATATATATATATATATATATATATATATATATATATATATATATATATATATATATATATATATATATATATATATATATATATATATATATATATATATATATATATATATATATATATATATATTCGCACCGGGCCCCGCGTCAGTTAAGGGCAGCCCTGTGTACAGAACTAAATGTAAAAGGAACTGTAAATACAGTTAAGGAAAAGATAGTTCACTACGCGATTGTTAAGCTTCGTATTATTAGTGGGGGTCGCTAGTGATCCAATGCGTATACTTTTAGGCTTTTAGCCAATTTAAATCAATAGCTTATTTATCACTTCTTTAATAAAAACAGATAAGAAAATATTTAAATGTGTACTGAAAAATGCGGTATGTTAACAGCGTTTTTAAAAACACAAATAAGAAGTCTATATCAACGGATTTTAATGGGAATGAATGCGACAGGATGAAATGAGTTTGACACACCCCTGTAATGTTGTATTTTATTATAATTTTTTTAATTAATACGTTTTGTTAGAACCGAAGAGAAAAAGTTATATTTAAGAACAGAAGACAAAATGTTTGAGATTGTAATGCAACATTTCAATCTAAAGCATATTTGTAACATTCAAAGAGTTCAGTGGTGGCGCCGGCAGAGAAGGGCACTCCTGGGGTCTTTACAATACTATACACTATACATTTAGTTTTAATATAAGCTACAAATTTTTTATGTTAACAGAACCAAAATTTATATATTAATAAGCAATTTAAAAAGAATATACTATTTTTAATACGGTAGAAATATTTTTTTAAATATTTCTAGTTTATTAAAAATATATTCGTTTGAAATTGGTTACTAATATATAACTTTCGGTTTTATCAACATAAAAAGATTTGTAAGCTCATATTAAAACTGAATCTGTTCTAATTCAAATGTTCTTTTTATATAGCTGTATCTTGCTGTGCTGGTGTGTGTGTTGAGCGTTGCCTTTGGCAGTGGCGGTCATGGCATCCGGATTGGTATCCCTCTTCCTTTCATCAAATTGCGCTTCGTAGATATCGCCAATCTCTTTGGACACGATGGTGGGCATCATCATGGTGGATTTGGACTCGAAATTGGCGGCGGACACGGGCACCACGGCTATTAAAGTACATTTGAAAGGTAAAGTATCTAACTTTGCCTTTTCATTACCTGTAATTGGCCTGTAGCCAGATAAAGGCCAGGGTGGGTGTGTAAAAACTTTATTAAAAGTAGCTTTTTTTTTTCAAATATATTCCAAAAATCAATCATGCGATTTAGGAATTCTTACAAGAAGTCGATAAAAATTAAATAAATTTATGAAATTAAAATACTTAAATCAATTTCCATTATTTATGACAATCATGAACCACTTAATTAAAGACATGAGTAAGCTGTTAACATAACTCTATGAGAAATTTTCCTATTGGGTTAAATAACATACCATCGTTTATAGGAAGGTGGACCTTGTTAACCAGGTTGATTATTAATGCATTTTGCTTTTGACATGTGTACCAAGGGGTGAAAAAATAATTTAAATGATATGTATGATTAATTTGTGGATTTATGATAATAATTTATACAAAAATATATAATATAAGTTTAAAATACAATTTATTTAGAGGATTTTAGCTAATGTGAGTGAAAAAAGAAGTCATTTATATTAAAGGTTTTTGTTTTTGATACTTTGAAAAAGAACCATGGCGCTCATGGGTTGGGGGTTAATTGAACTTTTAATAAAAATAATTTGTTCTTAAAATATTTTTTACCTTGCATGTGGAATTATTATAAGGGGGGAAACGACTTACCGTTATGATTAGAAGGGGTCCTGCCTTGCGCACAATTGGTTGCACTAGTTTTATATACGGGCTAGGAATATCGGTAAACGTTTAATGTGTCAAAATGGATGTACGCTGGGTAGAAGACTTGATAAGAGCAGATAAAATACGATATGGTGTTTGCTGTAAGGAGTATAAATCATGGGGCTGTTTTGGGGGTGCATTGAATTGTAGTTGGTTGATTGATTGAACGTCACAGTAAAGTTACACAGCGGACTAAAAATAATAGACACTTATTAATTTTTCTTTACGTGTTATAATATTTTTTTATTTTATTAAAGTTTTAAAAATAATAAAACACTTTTTTTTATTTACATGTTATAAAACTTTTTATTTTATTAAATGTTTTAGAATATTAAAACAAAAACACTTAGTATTTTTTAAAAGGTTATAAAAACTTTTTTAATTTAGTAAAGAAAATAATAAGCAGTATAACAAATCGTATGGTTGGTTGGTAGAAATAACGTTGCGCTAAGTATGTACAAGGGTAATTTATCTTTATTAGGGTTAGTGGGTTAAATTTGCAAACTGAGTGGCAATAAGTACCCATAGGGGGACATTTTGAGGTTGCACACATAGAATTTGGGTGGAAACATAGTTGTGTACCTGACATTATACAAGATTTTTTTTTTTTAAGTTTCATTATAAAATAAATTTTAAAAAGAAAAATGTAAAAAGTAAAATAGAATAAATGTAAAAAGAAAAAAGTTTAATTGTAAAATACTTTATTTTTTTCAATTTAAAATAAAAGAAGTTCAAAAGGTAAAAAGAATATATGTAAAATAAAATAATAAAAAAGTTTAATTCTAAAATAAATTTTATTTTACAATTAAAAAAAAAAAATCTTGTTTAATGTCAGCTACACACCACGCTTCCACCCAAATTCAACGTGTACAACCTCAAAATGTCCCTTTATGGGTACTTGTTGCCGCTCAGTCTTTATAAATTTAATCCTCCAACCCTAATATGCCCTCTTGTACAGCCCTAATGCGACGCAAATTCAACCCACCTTCCCTAATAAAACCCCTTGTACAGCCCTTGTGCAACATTATTTTACCACCAGCCATAAGTTTTGTTATAGTGCTTATTATTTTGTTTACTAAAATAAAATAAAAAACTTTATATCATGTAAAAAAAATAATAAGTGTTTTATTATTTTTAAAACTATAATAAAATAAAAAAGAAATTATAATATGTAAATAAAAAAAATATTTATTATTTTTAAAGCTTTAATAAAATAAAAAAAGTTTTTATAACATGTAAAGCAAAATTACTAAGTGTTTATTCTTTTTAATTAATTGTGTACCTTTAGTGTGGCGTTCAATCAACCAAACCAACTACAAAGCACCCCAAAACAGGCCCAGCTAAGCCCCATGATTAACACTCCTCACAACAAAAAGCATATCATAATCTACATTCCAACTCCTTATCTGTTGTTATCAAGCCTTCAACCCAGCGCATATCCATTTGGATACATTAAACTTTAACCCTTATTCCTAGCCCGTATGTAATTCTTGTGCAACCAATTGTGCACAAAGCAGGACCCCTTCTGATCATAACGGTATGTAATTTTCTCCTTTATAATAATTCCACGTACAAGGTAAAAAATATTTAAAGAACAAATTAGTTTTATAAAAAGTTCAATTAACTCCTAACCCCCTCGGGGCGATATTTTATTCAATTTGGAATGTTACATTTGTCAAGAGTGCTGTCTGAGAATAATGGTTATTTCTTCCTTAATAAAATAATTTAAATTAATATGCATCGGGCTATTACTGACTGTTCGGGAATTATCCCTTAGTCAGATGACGAGGACGATATCTGATAATGGCATCCCACGCACCTGATGAATGTGTGAGATAGTTTCGACCACGACAGATTTAACGTTCACCAGTACCCTTAATATGGCGGAATTTTTTAGCAGATGACGGGAAACGAAATTGGCGACCTTTCGATTACGAGCTCGTTGCACTCTTAAAGTCGAGATTCCAACCACAACCCTCCGGTTATGAGTCTGCTACTCAAACCACGCTGCCTCTTTACTTTAGCATCTAAATGAAACTTAAGTATGCAATAAAAAATATACCAACATTTAGTTGGAAAAGGAATGTTTAGTTGGAAAAGGAATGTTGTTT
Organism: Troglohyphantes excavatus; assembly: GCA_963932185.1. Lineage (NCBI taxonomy): Eukaryota > Metazoa > Arthropoda > Arachnida > Araneae > Linyphiidae > Troglohyphantes > Troglohyphantes excavatus. Next base: position 61,069,998 of record OZ010676.1, on the reverse strand, counting down.
TTTAAATCATTCTAATTTAAATAAAACATTTGTTAATATATATTCATTACTTTTTCACTGATCAAAACCTAATGCAAGTTTATGGTAAGTTCAAATTCTATACTTTAAAGAGTTCTAGAAATTATTCATTTTTAGTGAAGTACATATTGAAGGTAAGTATATTGCCTATTTTCGTATGAAATAATTGGAATTAGAATTACTCGATAGAAGTACTTATTCTATAGTAAGTAAAGAAAGTGGAAGTTTGAAACTTTCCATTCAAATTATGTCCAAATAGGACAACCGTTCAAAGAAGCATTAGAGTTACTTTTTGCAAACACTGTAAATCTTTTTAAACTAAAAACTTTACTATTTTGTTTTTAGGGAACCTAATTGTGAACTGAGAAATACATTTGGAGTACATCAATTCCAGCAGACTCCTCTACATCTCCTGTATATATGACTCATTTTCATATTAATTCAAAAGTTTACATATGCAATACATAACAATGGTAGAAAATGTTGCAAAGTCTTGTGAATAAAATTTATTTTACAATATTGTTTTCTTTCATGATTAAGTAAATTTATAACACGTTTTTAAACATAACTACCCTTATTCGAATAAATTGTTAGTACATATAAAATGTTTTGCAGAAAAACATTTTAATCTTGGATGAGTTCAAATTCATATTTAATCCAATAAAGTTAAAATTAATAAATATTAAAACCGTTGATTAATGGCAGACAAATCCTTAATTTAAAACTAGTGTATCTAGATTCAATTTGAATTACTCATTAAAAAGCAATAAAATATTTAAAAAGCAGTGACATTTTAACCTCAGAGCCGCCCTTTGTAGCTGCGGTGCAAAGTGCGAACGTAGAAGAGGAGCCTATTTTTTAATACACTGGTTTCAGATTCGCAAATAGCTACATTACCGGAAACAAAAATAATTTTTTTTTATACTTTTCAGTTTAGACGAACATTTATAGATATCCACTCGATAATTTATTCAAGAAAAGTAAAGACCAATCAATTAAAAATAAATTGAGATATTCTTACCTGAAGTTAGCAGACTGCAAATGTCCTAATATCAAAACGAGTAATGAAAATAGATTAAAATGTCAAAAAATTTATATTAAAAGATACTTATGATTTAAATACAAAAGAAATACCAATTTACACTACCATTACTGAAGTATTTTGCAACAAATCTTCTCCAATCAACAGCAAATGTTCAATACCTACATTTCATTAAGATAAATTATTTATCGGACGATCAAAAGGCAAATGACTTTGAACTTGTTGTTATTTATTTTCTTTTTATTTAGTGTTAAAAAAATCCTTAACTAGATTTCAACTCCAAGGATTCGTAAAATATTTCATATATTTTGCATTTGAATAAAAAATGCAAATTCAGAATAAAAAGTGTAATGGAGATATTTTTTTTAGGAAAAAATCGTACATTCATTTATTGAGATAGACGTGGGGTCTCTTTCAAAGCCCAGAGCCTTGTGTGGTGGCATGCTTCGCACACCCCTATGGGCATAATGAAATCTCTGACAGATCGTCACTTATGACTCTGCATACTTTTTTCACACAAATGGCCTAAACGAGAGTTTCTCAACCTTTCAGTATTCGCGGCCCAGTTTTCAATCATAATTTTCAAGCTCCCCCCGCTTACAATAAAATGTATACAACAATAATGTATATTGAGTATTTTGGATTCCGTTTTAAAATTATTTTTAACTAACTGCCAAAACAAGAGTAAAAGCGAGCCAACATTGGCGAGAAACCACATCTGGCATTTTGCCAAACGGGCGGTGAACAGATGAAGCGAATGAAAGCGGGGAAAATTTAAATATTATATTTGAAATGAAAGCCAAACAGGGAGATAACGTTAAAAGAATATGAAATTAGAAAAATTCGTTAATGAAAGTTAACCTAGACGGGGTGGGCTAAATTTAGAAACTGGGAATACATTTTTTCGAATAAAAAAACAAATAAAACAGAAGCATTACTAAACAAAAGAGAAAAAACTAAGGAATGTTTGTGGAAAAGAATCCACACGACCGATCCGTCTCGAGCATGCGCAGAGCGAACACTTTTCTCATAGGAACACTTTTCTCATAGGAAGAAGGAAAATTTTCGATAACACAAGTTTCAATTCCAGCCAGTCTCATTCGAGTCGATCCTTCTATCTTTATCGAATCAACCGTGAATGTGTATGTTATATATGTTTTCGTGTTAATTGCAATTCACCATATTAAATATTCACAGCAGCATATTTATGCAGACTCATGAATAAATTTTTAAGCGGAAGTAAGCGAGCATTAAACGATAGTCAAGCATCAACAAGTACACAGACGAACGTGGTTCCGAAAATAAAATCAAGAAAATATTCTCAAGAATACTTAAATTTTGGGTTTACTGTCGTATTGCTACAACAGGAGTAATCTTACACTAAAATACAGGGGTACACACAAAAAAAATCAATTTAGAACAAATTAATAATTAAAGTTTAGAATAATGTTCACAGTTTTTATGAACATGAGTAATTAAAGTGGCCAAACGCATAAGTGAAGTAAAATGAATTATGAAAGGCAATAACACAAGTTCGAAATTAAATACATCCAAATGATGTATCGCTAGAGCAAGAAGATCCAAGAGATAAAGAAAACACAACACAAAAATTTAAATCATTAAGTTTTAAAGTTTAATGAATAAAAGAAAACATTTATATTTATTTGTGGGTCGGCATAAACATAGTTTCATTCAAAGATAAATGTATACATATTTATAAACCTGTACACAAACATAAAATACAAAAGTGTAGGCATTTAATTGTAAGATAGAGAACTCTCTTGCAGCGCGATAAAAAACACTAATTGAATAAGAAAACATAAAAATTTAAGTCACGAGCAATGTTATGCATCGCATACTAAGAATTTATAAGTTAAGTAAATAATAAGATAGTAATAAGATAAGGCGCGACTGGTACCAAAATAAAAGATCTGATTAGTTCAGATTAGTTAATAAAATAAAAGGAGGAATGGATTTTTGAGGCCTTAGCTTATGTTGTCCCAGGTTGCTGCTGGAGGATGATCTTGCTACTGGATCCTGGCTTCGGCATTTGGAGGAGGCCATTTTGTTATCCGAAGATAGCGTCGCGTCTCCATCCGGAACATCTTTGCAGATGAGCACAGACCGCCCCCTCTCAGGGTCCGTCTTTCGCTCGCGTGGGTTGTAATCTGCCTCGAAGAAAAGGGGGTCTGTTAGAGCATGTATTTCGGGCAGTGGCGTAGCCAGCATTGGGTTACTTTGGGTTAGAACCCCCCCCATAGCCAGTTTAATTTTTTTTTTTAAATAACAAACGCAAAAAAAAAATACACTTCTTATGTATGATTGTATCTTATGTATGATTGGCTGTATGATTGTCTTGCTTGTTTGTACATGTAAAAGGATACTTTTCTTAACACATGAAATTTGGCGGCAGTTGAGCCGGAATTCACAGTGCATCAATCCAGAAATTGCTTGCTTTGAAGTAAGGTATTTTCCCTGACCCATCATTCATCCCCTACGTGCAGGCACATCGCGCCGTGGAGGTTTTGGGGGGGAGTCCGACCCCCCCCCCCCCCCCCCCAATAATTTGGAAACCCTAAAAGTTGGGAATTTTAAGGTTTAAAAATACCCGAGTTGGGAAAATTTATGTCTGAAGGAAGAAAATTAATATTTTTAACAAATGAAAGCAAAAACACCAAGGTTATTAAGGGAAAATTAGAAATTGTCCAACTTGTAAAATTAAACTTAAATTCGTGTGTTTGGTTTCAGAGTTCACTGCACACTTTCGACCGATATGACGCTAAGGCTCCAAATGGAGTTGACTAATGTAGTCTGTAGCCGAGACAACGCCAGTTGCGGAACTGTTTTATAAATTTCATTATATTTTTTATTGCGTCAAGTGAAAAAAAAATTTAACCGTGGCATCGTTTCCTTAAAAAAAAATCCCACATTTTAAATATATAATAAATTGTTTAAATTAAGGAGCAATGTTTTCAGATTTCCAGCAGACGACTAAAAAATGGTCGCATCTGCTCATTCTGTTGTTCGTTATTGTCAAAGTTATATTATATGTTTTAACGTTCAGATTATCATTTAAAGAATTTTAAAATATATGGCGTTGCACTTTACGCAAACGTCACACAGTGTTCTTTTTATTAAAATAACTTCTCTTTTAATTGTGTTAGGTGCGATTGTCTAAATCAAAATCCTCTCCTTTTTATTCGAAAATCACTTTTGTTTCATATAACCTTATTGGTTTTGCCTTCCACAATGTAAAATTTCTTTCAGCTAATATTCGAAGCGCCATGGCGCTTCGAATATATGGGACTGGCGCGTCAGTCCCATATAAATTTATAGTCTCGTGTCTAGGATTTTTTTTTGATATTTTGTTTTGTTTTGTGATTAACCAATCACAAAATTGTGTAATGTTGACACTGTGCGTTTCCTGTGTGTTTTTCTATAAATTTTTTTTTTTTAGTTTTTACCAGTTTCAAATAGAAACTTCCAGAACTTTCGATGGGTTCTTTTATTTAAATCACCCCTCGGTTAAAAAAAAATCTCGGACTTCGATACGATTGCTACGAAAAATCTTATGCGCGGAGGACGCATCTTTCAGTACCTATTTTCTTTACCTAATTTTATGTGATATGTGTTTCGTTTTAACATTAACTTTGGAGGATTCTCTCTTTGAATACTTCTAAGTTTATTGAATTTATTTATAATAATTTAAATTCCTGATTTCCTGCATTGATTAATTTAGAATTCAAATGGTTATTAATTAAAAAAAATATAATTTAATTACTACTTGATAAATATGGTCATATTGGTATGTAGATACTTTTTTATTTTTGAATATTATTTTATGTTTTGTGTTAAGATTAGCAATGGCTGTTGGGTTGACACAATTGCCGAGTCCCTTTCACTCCCACTATTTACAGATCATGTTACATTTTCAGAACATGGCTGTATTTGTTATCCCCCCCCCCCCCCCCCTTATGACTTCCACAATAAAGTTATCCTATAAAAAGTTGATAAGTTGGAACTAGGAATTTTTAGCACTGTTGTGTTCAAAATTTCCAATCATTAAGTTTGGTTAATTAACATCGCACTTAGAACGGACACTGCACTGGAACATGCGTGCAACAAATGTTGCGTGCCACAACGTTGGTTCGGGTCTATCTCGAAGAAAAGACCTGGGAATAATGCCTCGTATTTTTTAATCATGGTCAGATAACGAGAATAACACCCGAGCTGGTATCCGTACCCGACGCCGTTAAGTTGGGAAATTTCTTGACTCAACCCCCCCTATTTTTGTGTGACGGCACTGCCTACGTGTTTTAAGCTTTTAATTTACTTCTTAATTATAATTTATAAATAATATTTAATCAATTAAAATTATTAAATTTAATTTAAAACTACTGCTTAAATTAAAAAATACCATAATTTAAATTTACTAATTTAAAATTACTATTTAAAAATTATTATGATTAATTAAAATTGCTAATTTAAAATTATTAATTAAAATTGCTAATTTAAAATTATTAATTAAAATTAATATTTTAAAATTATTAATTAACTTTTATTCAAATTATTAACTACATTTTATTCAAATTATTAATTAAATTTAATTAAAATTATTAGTTAAAAAAATTTCAAATCAGTTATTAATAAAAAAATATATATTTGGTTTTGGTCGGACCAAAAATAATTTATGGACCCCCCCCTTCGGACAATCCTGGCTACGCCACTGATTTCGGGGACCCATGTGACCCTTTTTCAGGATTTTAATTGGTTGGGGGGTGGTTGTGTGTGAGGGTTCATTTGAGTTCAACAACACTTATTGAAGCGCTGTGAGAAGAAGGCATAATGAAATGGTGGAAAATGGCGGGTCTGTGGTTGTCCGCAAGGATGGCTGTCTGTTAAAATCTTAGGATTTTGTAGAGGAGGCCGGCTCAGTGGTGGCGCTAGGAATTGCCCGACGGGGGGGCTAGAATTCCCCGACAGGGGGGCTAATATCCCCGACGTAAAATATGCATATAAGAGTATAAAATATTCATAAATAACGAAATAAATTTGTTGAGATAAATATTTGAAAAAAAAGGCTTATAATATTTATATATTAATTATTAAATAATTGTAGTGTTCTGAATATTCTGGGTTGCAGTCATGGAGAAAAGATAAGTGCCAAAAAAAAAAACCTGTACAAATCGTACTCAAAATGTTTTCAAAACCTTTATAAATGTAACCATTTGAAGAGGTTGGGTTGTTCAAAGAAGGGACGGCGAGAAGGCAACAAATAAAATAAATAAAAAGTAAGTAATAGTGAAGGTAAAACGAAATGTGGTAAATCACTATATTATGCAAGTAGTTTTTGTAAAATCCCCATGCTTTTACGAAATTAATTTATTTTTTGTTGATAGCAATGCAACGTAAAACGGTGCTAAGTTTTAGCGCTTTTTTTCTGTCATCTAATTTAGTGGGTTTTTTTAAATCTATAAACAGTGAGAACGCTTTTAAATACTTATAAAAGGCTGTATCTCTAGCAATGAAATTGAGACTATTCCTATGAAATAATTTTTCTATTGAGAGCCATTTCCTATAAAATACTTTTCACAGAATAGAGCTGCAGCAGTAGTTATATGTATTGGAGAACTTCATGACGTAAAAAGTCTGCAGTATTTTATTTTTATTTAAACTCCTAATTTCTTATCAAACGAGATAAAAATTGTCATTTGCAACGGAGTTATAATGTCGGAATCAATCCTCTTAAAAGCATACTATGTTCCTATCCTGTTACCTTATTTTATAGACGTTTAGCTAGTAGGATTAATTGACAATTTAATGGATTTACGATTGCCCATTTTTAATTTAGGACCGCCGTCTTGAACCATGACTGCATCGTTAGAATATGACCCGATTTCTTCTGAATTGATTTTTTTATATATAACAATATACGAAAAAAAATTTAATGATAAAAAAAGGTTTCCCATAATTATATTTTATTTTTAAATTCCAAATAGTATGAAATTGCACAAAATTTGTGGCAACAAAAATTGAAATAAACGTCATTTCTAAACCTAGCTCATACGACGAAACAATTTATTGGTTAAATAAATCTTCTTTACTTAAATAGTAATGACAAAACTAGCTTGGTTCTTCTAAATACGGAAAACATAAAAATAAATAAACGGTAGGACTTCTTTTTGAACGAAATAAATGTAATATTAAGTAGCCACAGGCACAAATAAAATTTTTATAAGAAATTTTTTCACTTGAATTATTAAGACATCTCACCTTTCCGAATTAGTACAGTTGAAATCTTAATGCAATGTTGACACTCTACAATTTTCCTCTTTAAAAAAACGGTTTGCCTTTCACCAACGACAAAATAGAACTGGACCATAATCTTACTTCTACAAGTAGGGCCCGTCTCGATATCCTTCACGCACGACACTTTTTACTCTCGAGAGTCGAGACGGCCCTGTAGCTGACCATTCACTGCCATCTCTTTTTTTTTAGGGGAGATAGCGGCGCTATACATATATACCTCCCCCCTCTTCGAAAAACACTCCAACACCCCCAAAGGCGATTTTGTCTTTTGTCTACCAAATCTTGTAGCTGACCTCCTCAAGGTTAAACTTTTACAACGAGGGATGCTTTGTCCCCAGGACCATAGACCTACTCTTTGCATAGACCGGCTTTGGATAGCTGGGAGATTATAGGGAACAAACAATCAGGCTTGCGGCAATGCGCGTATGGCTACTGCCGTCTGAATAAGCCTTCGTTTGTGGTTCCACGTCTGAGCTGTGGCTCTGCTCTTTGCTCAAAACAAAATGACTCGTGTCTCATACGCAGGGACTGATTTGGGGGCCCGGCGAATACTTGACAAAATTGTTGTTATTATTAATGCAATTTTCAGCAATTTATCCAAAAAAGTGAGAATTAAGTCGTATTTTAAATGAATAATAAACTTATTTTGCAATATTTTTTATTTTTCGAGACTATTTTTACGAGAGGATCCTCTTTAGTGATGTAGGGCCTATGCCTATAGTACTGAACTTTCTAAATCATATCCTGCTCATACGCTTAAAATAAATGCAACAGTAGAAAAAAAAATATGGCATGTGAAATAAGCACTGTTAAGATTTATGTTGTGTCTTAAAAGAACATTTTTAAAAAAAGAACTTTAATTTTTTACATTTTAACATGAAATCTTTTACTTTAAATTAAATTTTGAATCGTGTTCTTCAATTTTTGAACGATCACAAAATATTTTCGTTAATGCACATTTTCGACACGCATGCTAACTTTTTGAAGTTTTCCTTTTATAAAATAAATTCATTAATGATATAAATTGACAAATTAATTTTAACCACTTTACTTCCTAAAACTTTTAAAGTATATTTTTCCTCAAGTCCTTATTTTTTTTTTCTGACTGATACTTGCAGGGGCTCAAATGGCATTGTCTAATTGTATATTTACCGTTCTTTAAATCCGCCACTGAGTATTAGCAATAGTTTCATTGAAATTATTATTGATGGCCGACTTAATAAAAGTTTTTAAAAATACTTTCGCCGCATGGTTTTAATAAATCGCGATTGTTTTTTGGCACAAAATCAATGATATGCGGGATAAAATATCGTGTGCATGATGATATGCTGTTTTAATTATATGATCATATATTTCTTTAGATTATTATTTGGAATAATATTAAATTTTTTAATGGTGATATTTTGAAACATGGGTTTTAGTTTGAAATTTTGGGGTTGCTTTTTATTGTAAAATATGTAGCAAATAATGTAATTGAAACTATGATAACAATAAGTTTAGTATACGTGAAACCCTACTTAACCTTACATAACCTTGTATAAAAAACTGAAATAATAAAAATACTGATAATTTTATCTAAAATAATAAATATTGGTTTATAGAATTTGTTTATATAGGATAACAATATTGCCGAGAAATTAGTTTGTTAGAATAGGTTGGTTGAATTAACATTGAACTAGAGCTGCACAGTGGGGGGTTATTGGCGAAGGATCAGGGTTTATATGGAAGAAAAGACCCGAGAACACTGTCTGATCGTATTTTTGAACCACGGTCGGTTAGATGACGAGATCAACTCATCCGGTGCAACCTACCTCAATAAACGTCAAGACATCGGACCACAATCAGATTAACCCGAGTGCACTAGTCTCTTATACGCGGTGGATATTTTTTTAGTGTCGAAAGGAACGGATTTGACAACTCTCCGATTACTGAATCGCTACACACAAGCTAGAGATAGAAAATTGTGCTTATCGAGTGCTTGTCCGAACTCCGAACCATTCGGCCACCACAGGCTGTCGGGATTTCGGTCTGTCGGAATTATAGTTTTGTCGGGATTGTGACCTGCTTGTCGGAATTAGCTCTGTCGGGTTTATGACCTAGATTCATTTCATTAAAAAAGCAAATTCGACTCAACTTTTCATTAAAATTTGGTTTTAATAATTAAAATAACGCTTTTCCCCGACAAACTTCAGAATTTTGCCCGATGGGGGGGCTTGGCTTGCCCGACGGGGGGGCTACAGCCCCCCCCAGCCCCCCTAGTGGCGCCACCTCTGGGCCGGCTTGAAGGCAATGGCAGAAGATGTGGAAAAAGAAGTCTCAGGTGGATGAAAATTAACAGGGATAAAAATCGGGAATTAATTTAAAACAAAGCCTGAATAAAAATAAATAAATATAAAAAAAACAAAAAAACGCTCAAATAAATCCAATTTTGATTTTGGCAAGAGAGTTTCTGAGCAAGAGAGTTCAATCAATAAAATAATAACTTAACTAATATGAAACGTTAAATCGTTGACATACATGATGAAATTAAATTAATATAAAATGGGAAATGATATGCAAAATAAGTTATATATAATAGAACACTATATTTACGTCGTACAGCGTTACGACATTACCAGTACTGAAGTAAATGAAGAAGAAAGGCCCCTGTGTATCATTTGCTCAAAAATATTGGCCGAAGACAGCATGAAACCTAATAAACTTAAACGACATTTGGAAAAGCTTCATAGTGAGTACGTCAACAAACATAGAGAATTCTTCGAATTAAAATCATATAAAAAGCAAAAATCATTTTTTAAAGAAACTTTGTCTGTGAATAAAAAAGCTTTAATTGCATCTTACAAAGTTTCATATAAAATAGCCAGATGTAAAAAACCTCACACCATTGGTGAAGAGCTTATTTTGCCAGCAGCAATTGAGATTGTAGAAACTATGTTCGGAGATAATTTTTCAAAACAATTGCAGTCCATACCTCTTTTAAATGATACTGTTGCTCGTCGAATTGGTGATATAGATGAAGATGTACAGTGTCAGTTTTTTTCGAAGTTGCGTGACAAATTGTATTCAATACAGCTTGATGAAGCAACAGATAGTAATATAGATGCTCATTTAATTGCCTATGTTCGATTTTGTGATAATATGTCAGTATAGTAGAAGAACTACTTTTCTGCAAACTAATAGAACTCAAAACAACAGCGCTCGCATTATTTGCTATTTTAAATGATTTTATGAACGAGGCAAACATAGAATGGAAAAATTACGAATTATGCGCTCATGCGTATAAAATCATGATATAAAGCAAAGCACATACGGGCGTGGGTGAGGGGGACGTGGTGTTAGACGAATCTGCTTGTTTATCTTCCTTTTTTTGGCGACTAATCCCTATCAATACATGGGAAATCATTTACATGGAAAATTAGGATAGAAACATCATGATATGGTGTCCATTTCGACAAGTGATGAATAGCACAATTTACATAGATTTGGCTTTGTTTATAATAGGAAATTAGGCGCTCATGCGTATAAAATCACGATATAAAGCAAAGCACATACGAGGCGTGGGTGAGGGGGGCGCTTGTTTCTCTTCCTTCTTTTGGAGACCAATCCCTATCAATACATGGGAAATCAGGATAGAAACATCATGATATGGTGTCCATTTCGACAAGTGATGAATAGCACAATTTACATATATTTGGCTTCGTTTAATAGGAAATTAGGCGCTCATGCGTATAAAATCATGATATAAAGCAAAGCACATACGGGGCGTGGGTGAGGGGGAGACGTTGGGTTAGACGAATCAGCTTGTTTATCTTTCTTCTTTTGGCGACCAATACAATCTGCTGTAATGACACACTTGCTCTGACTTATTTCCTTTTCGGTTTTTTTATGCGTAATTTAATTTTATTTAAATTAGAATGCTTTGTTAAGGATTTTTAACTAAAAATATATATATTAGATAACTATTAAAAAATTAATTTAAAAGCAAAAAAAAATTCTCCCATTGCTACAGATAATTTATACAATGTGCTTTTTTCATCAACTTATGCGCTATTTTCATGTAAAAATGGTGCAAAACTGGTCTTGCTATAAAAAAAATTCTTAAAATCTGGTTAAAGGGGCTCCGTGGCTTTCTTTGCACAGGGCCTCGCATCTGCTAAGGGTAGCTCTGTATATGAGACTACAAAAACTGGACAAAAACTCCTTCACCTCATCTCCATTTTTTTCTCCTTTCCTAGTAGTTGGACAGTTGTTTTGGGTGGCGTCTAGCGCTCCCACCCCCCCTTCTCCCCCACCTAGTCTATTGGTCACCACTCAACAGGACATATCCGAAAGGACGAGCGACTTATAATAGGGGGACAACTTTGGCGACAGCAGACAAATTACCCACATTCCTCTTTCTCTGAAACCAAAACACGCCGATTTTCAACAACATACTCGTTCTAGGAAATGTAAATTAAGTAGCCCCAACAACCCTGCCCTAAACAAACGCAATCCTTCTCTGCAGTTCATTTCACACCCGCTGTGATAATCAGATCCCCCCTGGTGTTGTCCTGAGGTCCTCAACGTTGAATCAGGGCGATGCGATGCCCATAGCCTCCTGAAAACTCAAGTAACCAACAAGTCTGGAATATGACAATGAGGCAGCAAAGTGCTTTTTTTACCCGTATTTGGATTTGGGTAATAGATTTTCTAGAATGATAGTAAAGTTAGTGTAAGAGCTGATGAATTATAGTTCTAGTAGAAAGGAGCGGACCTTGTTTTTGTATAATTTTTTTAAAGATATATTTGAGATGAAAAGGTCACAACTTGTTGAAAACAAATTAAAGTAAGAATCTTTTCATTTACATTACACTTTTTAATGCTTCTAGTTGGTGGCTAACTGAAGAAATTAACTATTTAAAATCTTTTATACTAACATTGTTAAATCATATATGTTAATTGTTGTCCTATATATTATTTTTTTATTTCAGGAAAAATATTTTCATGATGTCAATTTATATTTATTTTATAATATTAATTAAAGTACTTTAATTATATTTTGCATGAAATGATCTTGTAAACATTTTAAGTGACTGACAAAACAATAAGACATACTATTTTGAAGTGGCACTGGCGCTTTTGGAGAAATTCAAATATTATTTTTAAAATTTATTTCATATGATACATTTAATTGAATAAAAAAAATCGGCTATATCGCGGTTATATATCGTTTTATTGCTGCAAAAATGGAGGAAGGGGGAAAAATTCTCAGCAATTTGAAATGTTTTATAGGAATTCAATTATTTAAAGTATATATATATATTTACTATAATAGTTAGATTTAACCCATAATTTCAGTATTGATTCGAACTTGCTATTTTGATAATTTTTAACCAATTTTAAATATCATTTAGAATAATTAAAATTTAATCTTATACATAGTTTTATGAGGAACTACGAAAATAAATAACAAATTATTTTCTTTCTGTTGCCCACCCTGGAAATATTTTTGCCTCTCCTGGAAATATTTTCTAACTACAAACCTGTCTTGAGGTTGAAGTTGAACATGTTGTAGCCCTTTTTGAACACTCGAAGACAATTTAGTTCCCCCAAAAAATACGCAAATGCCTATAGTTGAAAGTTAAAATTTTGAAGCCTCCAATATCTTTGATAATTTTACACCTATACTGTGCATTCAACACTTTAAAGATTGTACAGACAGCTGTTAACGTGATCTATTCTGCAAATTTTGTTATCAATAAATGTGTCATTAAAATTTTATGTTACTTAGTTATAGTAGAACTAGCTATATACAGTAACATCTGTACTGTGTATTTTTTTTTATTTAAAAAAATATTTTGATTAATTACTTCATAAAATTTAACATATATTCAGTTAATAAAAATATGAGTTCAGCTACGAAATAAGAGTATGTATGTGCAGGTGTTTGTGAGTGTGATAAGTGTGTTATTTATACTATTTTAATAAAATCAAAAATATAACAAAAATAAATTTAAATTATTTAATTTTTTTAAATATTTTTACAAAAAATTAATAAATAAAAAAATTAATAAATCAAGAACATTTAATAAAAAAAATCAAGAAAATTTAATAAAAAAAAATCAAGAAAATTTAATAAATAAAAAAAATTCTTAATAAACCTTTTTAAATATTAATACATGTTTTATAAATAGTTAAATATTTATATTATTCATTATTTGGTTTTCAAATTATTTGTTCGTTATTTCGATAGCATCATCAATTTTAAAAACAAGTGGTGGCCGGAATTTAATACTTTCCCGGGCCGTTTTTGAGTGCCAGTCCGCCCCTGGGTGCATGTTAAATCTGATCCAAGTCCAAATCCCTGAAGCCTATTCAGGTCGCGCCGGGTGCAAGTTCATATGTTGTTCTCGTCATCTGACTATGAATCAAAAATATGAGGCAGTGTTCCTGGGCCCTTCCTTCAAGATAGACCCCGGAGGGTCCGTAGCCCCGAGGATCCGTCGTCGGCTAGCAACCAGAGTTCGAATACGGCTAAGAGAGACTTGACAAAAAAGTCAATATGCAGTGGTCCTATGCAAGCCTACTGGTCGAAATGATGTATACATCAAACAAATCTGGGACAAAACAAAAAAATTGGCGTATTTTTAACTGATGATTTTGTATATATCATTGAAATAAATTTAAGATTTTAAAATTGTATTGTTGAAATATAGGTATTTGTGAATGCGTTAAAAATAGTGTTTCTCATTACACCTTTTTTTTTGTTCCCCCATATACATGAATCTCATGTATTACATGCATGTTCATGCGCTACGTACATGTTCTACATGCACATATACATACTGGATTAAAGATATTACATTCAGGAATACTTATTTCAACAGAGGGTGATGTTTGTAGTTTCTATGAATCTTGTATGAATATTTTGTATGAATCTTGTAGGAAATTTTATCGTTTACAAGATTGGTTATTAAGCATTTTGCGATAAACTGCATAGAAATAAAATTATCCAGATAAAACAAATGACATATGACTTTTTAATTTTTTTTTGCATATTTTCAAGGCCTTGTATCTCAGTACATGTTTGGAATTTTCCAACATGTTATGCTTGAAACTTACAGGAAATTTATTGCTCTTTAAAATTGGTATTACTAGTGCCTTTTAGCCTAAAATGCACTGGAAGCGAATTATTGAGGAAAACCTGCATAAATCTTTTAGCAAGTGCCTTTTTTTAGCGGTTTTTTCAAGATGGCGGAAAACGCACAAGGGGTGGGAGAACTTGGATTTTTCATGAAGGGTCGATACATACAACATGCCTGAAAATTACTCCAGCTTTTGCAACCCCCCCCCCCTCTTTTTTTTAGCTATCTGTACTGGGCTAAGTGGTTTGAAGTTGTCGATCTACAAAATGCGAGAGTGAAGAGCCGATTTTTATAAAAAATTTAAATCGATCTCGCTGGGGCAGGGCCGTAGACAGGGGGGGGGGGGGGGGAACCGACGGGACAAAACAACCCCCCCGAAATTATGTGATACTTTTTTTCAACACTCCTCTTCCCCCCTTTTACTTCAAGCCCTTTTTTTCTTTCTTGAATCCAAGAAAACTATTTACTTACAGTGCCTAATACCACCGATGGTGTAGAACTATAAAAATTAACTATGACGTCACAGCCAATCATATTCTATTTTTTTACAACGGCTGGTAGTGTTCTGAACGGAAATGAGCTAAACTTTCGATGTTTAATATCTTTCGGCACTGAACTATAAATTGTAACTTCTGAAACGCTTATAACCAGTTCCTTCTATGGTCGCGGTTCAAACAATACTGTAAGCAGCCATACTGTACCCCAACTAATTTTTTTAATGGATTTTTTCTTCTCAAATCATTATAGAAATGTTAAATATGTTCGAACATTTTATATTTTCTACATATAGAATCTATTGTATCTCCAAAACTATAGTTTTTTTTTGCTACTTATCCACTTATTATTGGTTAAAATGGATTTAAAAAAATTGGCATTAAAATGTGTTTTAATGTAAAATTAAAAAAAAGAAATAGCCATACACTAAATTCGGCATATTTTAGCATGAACAGTATATGAAATATAGAGGTAGAAACTGCATCAAATAGTTTAGAAACCATACGAAAATTTTAAAGGAAAAGTTTGTCTTCGTGTTGTCGTAACAGCGGAAATTAAAACTTCAACCAATTTACAATTTTAAGTGAGCAAAACAATATAATGCACACTAGTGTAATCAAATTCTGACAAGTTTTTGTATTTTTATAACTAAAACCAAATTGTATGAGAAAGAAAAAATCACAGATGAAACATAAGTTCTTTATTTTCATTTCTTAACATACAAAAAGGCACCATACCTGATTACTCAGGTCATTGAAATATAGCGGTCATCGAGTAAATGTTCTGTTGAGCAGTGGAAGTAATAAAGGATTTTTAAAAGCTCAGTTTCCCAATATTATTAAAAAAAAAGGAATATACAACTTTTAGATTGCAAAGCAATACCAAACAATAAAAGTAGAAAATGGCATTAGTCCATTTCTGCTCAAATAAACAACCATTATAAATTCATTAAGATTTTGTTGATAAAAGAAAATAGGATTATTTTTTTTTAAATATAGGCATAAATCTCATAATGGGGAGACAACAGTAAGAGAAACCAAAACAAATCAGAGGAAAAATTGACATTTGACTTTAAAAATAAGAAGTGATTAGGAAATTTATTTGGTCAGATTGGCAACTTTAGTTTTATACTTCTGCCGTTGCTTCCAAAACTTTGTGCTGTTGAGATCAACAAATAATTTTAAAACTATTTGTGTGTTTTAGTAAGCAAAAGTAGATCAAAGATGATTCACATTTCGATTTTTCTGATCATTATACAGATGTAATTTGTATACTTTTCTACTGAAGTTTTTATCTATTAAACGTCTGATTCCATAACCTAAAATTGTAAGTATTACAAGGTTGAATTTCAAGTGTGAGCCCAGTGTTCTTTGGGACACATTTTTTTCCAAAGTGTTGATTTACACTCTGGGGAGTATATTAAATTATTCTTCATATATGAAGGGTACAGGGGTCAAAGCACTATGTCAACTAGACTTATTCTTTCAGAATACGGATTTTTATTGTTAACAAAGCATCTTTTTCTACAGTATAGCCAAGTTTTTCCCGTCATTTACGCTTGTTTTAATAGTTCCCTACGGATGCTACAAAAGGATACAAGAATCCAATTTTTGACAAAAGTTTGACATTGCATCTTTATCCAATGTACCCTTCATATAATTTTTGGAGCCTCAATTTTCAATTACCATATATCTACTTAATATTAAAGAGATTCATTCAAATTCAACTTGAAAAATAAAGTCGTTTTTTAGAATTATTACATTTCCATTACTTGTCTTTCCACTATCTAACTATTTTGGGCCATATTGTTAAACATTCTTGATACCTAGATCTAAAACTTTCCAAAGTATCAAAATAATAAGGTTTATTTTCTTCTACTCTACCATCAGCAACTATTGAAAGATCTAAAAAAAGCAAAAACCTTAACACATTTTAATATGGTATAAGGTGTTTCTTTACTTAATTTCTTTTTTATTTATAAATAACTCACATTTTTGGCAAAATTTTATTTAATGCTCCTATAGCAAGTTATTTTTATGATTGTAATTGGCATTACGGACTTTTTACAATCATGTCTCATAAATTTAATTTTTGATTTTATAGAAGAAAAAAAAATTGATTATTGAATGATCTATTTTCATGTAATTTGATCTTAAGTGTAAATTATATTGTAATTTTTCTACAGAAACACAATTTTTGTATTTATTATTAAGGATATTTATAGTACTTTTGGTCAGAATGACTAATTATTATGAGACGACAGTAATGAAAACAGAAAATAAAAATCTATTTTTTTTAATTAATACCACTGTTTGTCATACCACTGAAAAATGTAATATTTTTTTGGCAGTGGTTATCAATAATAAAATTTTCATCAGAAAACTAATTGCCTAGTTCCTTAATAAAAATATTGATAGTTTGTCCAATAACATATATAATACCATTCTTTTTCTAATTTTTAAAACAGAAAACAGTAAAAAAAAAATCAAGTTTTATCTTTAGTATGTCTGTCTCCCCTATGCTTAAAATTATAAAAAAAATAACACTAAATCTAAAAAATAGAAGAAACAATAACAAGATCCTTGACTTAACAATTGTATAAAAATACAACGTAAAAATTTTAATATATAAATAACAGTATTATCAATATCAATGCAAACTGTGTGGAAATATTATGTTCTCATCGAAATTAGGTAATCACTTTACAATTTTTAACTTTTTTGCTCATACAGAAAAATACTATATTAAACCAA
Organism: Troglohyphantes excavatus; assembly: GCA_963932185.1. Lineage (NCBI taxonomy): Eukaryota > Metazoa > Arthropoda > Arachnida > Araneae > Linyphiidae > Troglohyphantes > Troglohyphantes excavatus. The sequence goes on along the minus strand of OZ010676.1, from coordinate 61,052,257 downwards.
AAATGCAAATAAAAAAGTTGTAAGGGATATTATAGTTAATTTACTGAGACAAATTTTAAAGAGAAAAAATGTCACTTTAGTCTCAGTTCACAATGATTTTTGCTACGTAATAAAGAGAAACTAGACACTGAAAACCTTGCACAACTGAATAAAAAGATATATATGACACAAACAATAGTTCTTTTATCAGATTTAAAGCCATATTACTGCATTAAAACAAATGTGAAGCAATTTTTTTGTCGAATTTTTCAAAAAAGAAAATAAGACAGCTTTCAAAAACAGTAGGTAAACATAATTTAGTGCTTTCTCTTTAGGAAAAAAAAAAAAAAAAGAATCAAGCTCTTTTGATTTTCTCTATGATTTTTCGGAATGAGCCAAATTTTTTTGGGCCTTCTGGGGCTGGCTTTCACGACGTCTTTGAAGCAACGATGATCCTCTTACAGGAGATAAACTTAACAGCATAGACGAGCTGCTGCATATTGGGCCAATGGGAAAATCCTGAGCTGTGGGAGATGGTCCAATGCTGTGTATCATGTGTCGAAGATGCATTCTTTTCATCGCATTAGCATTTTCAGCAAATGCAGCTAAATCTCGAGCACTGTTGTTCCTGAATAAAAAAATACATACACTTTTTTTTAACTTAATTTGTAATATAAAAAGTTAAAGTCTGATCGTAAACTATACTGCTTTGAGATTAATTAGTTTGATGAAAACTGCATAATGAATAATAACATTGTCATTATTTGCAACATTGGGAGATTCTAATATTACTCTTTTTTGCTGTAAAAAAGGTCTAGACCTCTTTAGAAAATACATATCCATTTATGTTTCAAAGTTATCTCAATACTCTGCAAATATATAATGAAACTCATCACGCTTAGACATTTATACTATGTTGCTTCTCCTCTTCTCCAACAAGACTGCCAATTTTACTTTTCCTCCTGCCTAAAGTATACAAGCTGTACTAATTCATAAACTACAACAGATTTTTCATAAAAAGTAAGGAATTGTCCTTGGCCATGGAATTTGAGTTCCAAGGGTAATACATATTAAACTTAGATCAAGAACAAAAGTGTCAGTTCGGAAGTGAGAATATTATGCCTTTAAAATGTAATGTAAATATATATGCACATACAAATAACATCAAATTCTTTAATAAACCTTATTAAAGAAAAAATTACTTACAATTGCTTTAATTAATTGAAAAATCTACTTAATCGAGTTTGATACAAGATGTTTGGTGACACACGTAGTACCAAAAGTCCTGGGATACCCATCTAATATCATGTTGAGCCCCTATCAGCTCTGCAAAGGGCAGCAATTCGTCATAGTATTGACTCAACTAGTCAGCGGAAGTTGTCAGGTACGATGTTTTCTAGATAGTCACCCATAATTGCATGGTTGTGAAATTGTCGAGACAGCTCCATAAACCAATCACAAATAATAAATGGTCATGGTGATACAAAGCATTATCATACTGGCACATTCCATTGTTAATGGGATACATGTCCATAAATGATCCCCAAGCAGCTGAACATAACAATCTCCTGTCAATGATTGGTTCAATTTCACTAGAGGAACTTACTCATGTAGAGTTGGATCCATATAAAGTTGGATCCAAAGCCATGTGGTTTGCACCATACCCAAAAAAGACAACCAGTTTGCACCAACTGGAAACCTGACTGTTATTTCACTACCTACTTTCTTCCAATCATCTAGGATCTCTATACCCCACTCTTCCCGCGACTACACTTTTGTATCAGCGGGCCTGATTTCAAATATTGAAACTTACCTGCGAATTACAGATGGAGTGTCCAGAAGAGTTTCAGAAGCTCCGCCTGTAACCCAAGGATGGTTAAGAACCATTTCAGCTGAATATCTCTGGCTTGCATCTTTAACCAATAAATGACTGATTAAATCCTTGGCTTCATCAGAAATGTAAGCCCATTCTCTTTCGGGGAATTCGTAAACTCCTTCTTGAATGCAATCAAATAGCATATTCTAAACAATACATTTTTAAAAAAATTAGCTCGCAATATAGGACATATATACCAAATTAGAAAATTAAATTTGTGAATTTTCTTTAAGACATTTAAATATTGTATGTTATATTAAGGTATATAATTACTAGTTCAAAATACAAAGATAGCTAGATGCAATATTTTTAAAAGGTTAAGATTTTAGAAAACACTATAAAAGCACCAAGGCATATTCTAATATAAGAGTTTGTGAGGCATATTCCCCACCAGTGTTAAGAAATGCCTCACTACTTACACAGAATCATTCACCCAAAAAATATATAAGTGAAATTGAAATCTCCTGCTTGACGCGTTTGGTAGGTGCGCTTTAAATCGGTTAAAAAGCAATTGCACAATGTGTATCCTTTACAACAAATACCTGTTGTATTACAAAAAGCAAAAGTACACTCCTTTAAGCAAATAAACTTGTAAAAGAACATTTCCATTTTGCCCCTAAAATAATGCCTAAACAACTCCAAAAAAAAAGTCCAATGTATCTTTAAAAGAAAATCCCAGAAAAAAGAGACAAATTTCAAAAAAGAAAATTTGATGTATACCATAAAAAGAAAAGCCCAGTGTATCACCAAAAGAAAAGCCCAGTATACAAACCAAAAGAAAAGCCCAGTGTACAAACCAAAAGAAAAGCCCAGTGTACAAACCAAAAGAAAAGCCCAATCTACCCTTAAAATAAAACACTAGAGAACATAAGAATAAAACACCCGTATACACTAGGGTGGAGCGAAAAAAATCAAAATTTGATTAATGTAAAGTAATAGTGCGGAAAAGTTGCCTTTCGTATACATTATTCACTATGTAAAAGGATTTTGATAGCAAATAATATCTAGAGGTTCCCCTCAGGCCTTGAAATTTACCAATAATAGGTAAAAATTGAATAATGTTCTAACGCACTATTAGTCCAGTCAGCAAAGGGTTCAATTTGGAAAAAAAATAGGGGAAAGCTGGAAACAATTTTAATCGCTTCCCAAAAAGTGTTCTGTATGATATATTAATTTTGCATTCCTGCACCACGCCGGCGTTGGCCGCCATCTTGGAAAAATGGCGGCCAAAATCAGTTTTTTGTGATTATCTCCTTATTTTTTAAATTTAGAGAAAATATTTCAATTACAAAATTATTCCCTAAGTAATTTTACACAAAAATGCAATTTACATTATGTTTCCGACTCACCATATAGACGCTAGAGGCGAATAAAGTGGATACTAAATCACCAAGTGCCATGAAAACTCAAGAAACCGCTTTGACAGGACGTCTTTTGTTCCTTACTTTGTTTAAAAACCTCTCAATACCCTATTCACGCATAATATTTTTTAATTAACTTTTTAGTAATGTATTTCGTATACATAAAACTAAAAAAAAATTTCAGCCTCAACACAAATCATATTTTCTATATTATCATTGTATGCAGATAGTTCTAAATTTCTTTATGTACACTCCCAAAATTATTTACTTCAAGTCAGTTCCCGTATATATAAAAATTACAACTACGATTTTTTCTGATATTTCTTTACCTTCATATTATAGTTTGGTACAACAAAGTACGCCTCATGTATTTGACTCCAGCACAGCTGGAGTGCTTTTTCTACATGGTAAGTAAGCATGTGTTGTATGGTGATCTAACTATCTCACCAGCTTTCAAAAGCTATGCGTTAGTTTAAGATCATTAACAGGGTACAATAATAATAAGAGTAGTAAGTTAAATGTAACAATTGAGGTCTATTAGGGAAACAAGCCTTGCAAACTATTCCGTGACTGAGTATTTGCACTATATTTTTCCAATGGCATCAATAGTTATTTGCATTACAACATTAGAAAGCCTTTAAGGAATTTATTTTTATTGGGCAAAGATTATTTATTGTCCTTCCACACTGTGGGTTCGGTTTGATTAATTAACGTCGCAGTAGTTACACACTATGAGAGTAAACATTGGGTGTAAGCAAACGTTTTTTAAAAAAATTATGTCATCATTTAAAAGCCAGGTGAAAGAAATACTCTAGTATTTCTGTAAAATTCGAAGACATAATGCTAAATTTAAATGTTTCCTGAGTTTATAATAGTTTTTTTTCATGTGTGATTCATATCCATTGGTTAAGTAGGATTTGATCAAGGACACTATTAGAATTTTTTTTTAACAGAAGCAAGCCATTTTGGCGCTCTTCCTCTTTTTGAACAAAGTAATACTTTTCAAGCAATCAGACAACTAAAAGTAATATATTACTTATATTCATACTTTGAATGATAAAATTTAGCTATATGTAAATATTTTAAGTTTTGAATAATAATTCAATATCAATATTGGAATTTAAAATGTTATTTGGATTGTAGAAGGGTGCTCCAAGTCGGAATAGTTATTTGGAAATAAATAGGGAAGATTTATTCTTCAACTCTATGGGAGCCCAACGTGAAATCTCTTTCAGAAATGGAAATATAACACTTATTTGCAAAATTCCCTCAGTAAAATTAACTTTATCTTAACGTCAAACAACCATTTTTGTTAAATTATACGTTCATAAGGTATAGAGATGTTTTAAATCAAAGTAAGGAACAAAAGACGTCCAGTCAAAGAGCGGTTTCTTGAGTTTTCATGCCACTTGGTGATTTAGAATCCACTTTATTCGCCTCTAGCATCTAAATGGTGAGTCGCAGAAACATAATGTAAATTGCATTTTTGTGTAAAATTACTTAGGAAATAATTTTGTAATTGAAATATTTTCTCTAAATTTACAAAATAAGGAGATAATCACAAAAAACTGATTTTGGCCGCCATTTTTTCAAGATGGCGGCCAACGCCGGCGTGGTGCAAAATTAATATATCATACAGAACACTTTTTGGAAGCGATTAAAAAAAATTCCTGCTTTCCCCTATTTTTTTTCCGAATTGAACCCTTTGCTGACTGGACTAATAGTGCGTTACAACATTATTCAATTTTTACCTATTATTGGTAAATTTCAAGGCCTGAGGGGAACTTCTAGATATTATTTGCTATCAAAATCCTTTTACATGGTGAATAATGTATACGAAAGCCAACTTTTCCGCACTATTACTTTATATTAATCAAATTTTGATTTTTTTCGCTCCACCCTAGTATACACACTGTTAATTTTTGCGGATGTACTGGACGACTTTTCTAGTATTTTGTAGCGAAGCTGGCAACCCTCCGATCACAAGATCACTACTTTTTTTACTTTTCTTTGTCAAGTCAATAGCCTAGGATCGAACCAGGAATCCTCGGATTCCCAGCTGACGCCTTTAACAGCTCGGCCACGGAGGCCTCTATCATAAATAGAAAAGCCCCAGTGCATCCCTAAAAGGAAAATAAACAATGTACCCTTAAAAGTAAAAGCCTAATCTATCAGGTCCATTTCACCATTACTATCAGAATATTTGAAAGTTTGCTATGTCCTCCCTCCTCTTTCAATTAAGTCTAAAGAAATCGTGAAATGGGCAAATTATGAATATATTATAGATAAAAATTAAGTAGAGGGCCATATTTACAGAAGAGTAATAATAGTATTCTATATATAGGGTCATAAAATTAAAATTAGCGGCAAAATTATGAATTTGGCGCAGGTTTGGCTAAAAATCAGTGTTTTGGAGCGCTTGGAGCAGAAATCTCGAATTGGCACAGGCGCAACACCCCTGCTTCTATCCAAAATCCTATTCAAGTAACGTATATTAGCTTTATAGATTCTACAAACCAATGAATTATTTATCAAAATATATACTTTTTTTAGTTAAATTGATTATGCGATTTGTGCAATTTTTTGTTACGATTACACTGTGCTGCGCAGAACGGTCTTCAGTCAGTGCACGTAGCACAGACTCTCGGATGGGGGGCAACAAGATCGCTGTGGTCAACTCAAATCAGCTTGATTCTAACTTTTCCCATTTTTGGCAAATTATATTATAAATTTTACTGACAATTTGGACTTAAATTTCTTGGCTTATACATGAATATATATGGTAGTTCACCAAACAGTTGCTTATTTTTGGAACCCATGTAGCAAAAAAGTGTAAAGTGATTAACATATACAGTTATTATATTCTTAATAAATCAAAAACATACTTTTTAATGAAATTGACAAAAATATTTAGGTCTTACACAGATAAATATAATATATACCTGGCAAGCTTCACATGTACTACCCTTTTCCCATTCACAATCACCTCCACAGCAACCATAAAAGGGAGGGTATCCACATAATAATATGTACCTTAATATCAAAAACAAAGGAAGATAAATGTAAGTCAGTTATATGGATAGTGTAAAAATTTCTCAATATACAAAATGGATAGCAAATTTTAAACACAAAATTAGAAACATATTGTTCTGTTATTCTTTTTACCAATTAACAAATCCAACAAATTTTGCCTTAAAAAAATCACATAACTTTATTTTTGAAAGTTAAAATATTCATTCACCTTAACATAAAATTATCAAGATACAAATATTTACAAAATTCATAATAAAATTTATGCAAAATTTGAAATTAAAAATTATTTAAGCAATTACAAACATATGAACTTACATTACAACGCCAAGGCTCCATAAATCACACCTCTTGTCATAAGGAGTAGCCTCTCCAGTAAATCCACTCACTACTTCTGGAGCCATGAATTCAGCTGAGCCCACCTAGAATTTTAAACTCTGATTCTTAGATTTGAAGAAAATCTCTTGTTTGCCAGAAATATGTTTCTATGTGTCACTTAATTTTAACATATATAAATCTAATTTTAAATTGTTGTATAAAATATACGAAAAAATAAGCAGAATATAATCATATTTATGCAAATACTAAAAGGAAAGTTTTACTATTCATTACATAGAATAGAATGCCTTTAGTGGCTATTGCATGGAGATGGGCCCCTGTACTTTTTTGGGCTCTGATCCCACTATAGTTGAATTTTTTATACACAATTATATGAGAAAATTGTTGTATTTTATTCAAATTAAGTTTTAAACAAGTTAATTTTTTTTTATTAATATTTCCATCTGTTTTTTTATACATTATCCATTACTGTCAATTAAATCAGGGTTCTCACTCATTTTTAAATATATAAAATAAGGAATTTCTAAAGAACAAAAAAAGTTTTTTTAAGGATCCGTTTTTTTATTGAGCTGCTTCTGTAATGAATTAATAATGAATAATGAGTAAGAAATAAAATGCTGTGTCTAAAAGGTATCTCAACAGAACCCCTTACACAAATTATATAACATGAGTTTAATAAACAATAACAAAAAACTTGTATTGTATTGCATTGCATAGGGTTTTGCTACAATAAGAGCATTCAGAGTTTCAGTTCAGAACAAAATAATAGGACTAGTTGAAAAATAATAATAAAAAAATAGTCAAGGATTAAAATCAACAATTTTTTTTAGGTATGTTATTGTGTTAACAATTGCAGAAAGGACAATTTTGTTTAGTAAATCAAAATATATGTCTTATTTCAATTCGGGTCGGCTTATACGCGAGTATATACGGTATTCATATGGTTTGTCTTTTTGCTTATTTTTTTTGATTATTAAGACATTAAATATTCTTTTTATCTACACACATAAATGATACTTCAAGAAACAGCCAACATAAAAAAATACTGCAAAAGCTTAAGTCAATTCCCATATCAGCGACAATTAAAGAAAATATAAACAAAAATGTTTCATCAATGTTGTTTTTATTTTGAACCTATTTTATTTATTAAAAATTATTGTTATGATACTTACTGGACTCAGCAATTCTGGAGTAGAGCATGGAGACGAAGAGTTGAAGATTATACCACTCCCCAAATCAAAATCACAGATTTTTACAGGACATACCTAGAATATAATGAAAATTTTGGACAAAATGCACATATTCAATTGTATTTTTATAAATTTTATACATGGTGGCCGTAAAAAAATTTCACAGTTTGGAGGCATCTGCAGGGTTGCCACTTCACATTAAATTAAAATTTAATGACTTTTCCAAAAAAATTCTAAATAAAAAAAGAACATGAAAAATAGATTTAAAAAAAAAAAGGTTAAAGATGGGACCTGTAAAAATGATGTGCCTGCAAATAACAACCTATCAAAATATTAATAAAACAACAAAGAAATTATGATTTTTATAAATTTATATATTTAAAATGAAACTGTCATCAATAGTGAGGACAGAAATTTAAAAAGGCATCTTGATTTAATTTTTTTGAAAAATTCCCAGACTTTTCTCAGAAAAGTTGAGAAATCTCATTTTCCCTGGCTTTCAAGGTCATTTTTATTTTGCTGACAATTCCAGGTGTTTGCTGTTTTCCATGTGCATAGGAATCCTGTATCTATAGTTAAAACTAATTAATGGAATTACACTAAATTTTATATTGAAAATAGTAAAGACATGGGAAGAGGATGTCTGTAGAAAAAATTTAGTTTCAAAAGTTGCTGATAAGGAAAAATTTGGCACTTTCTAAGTCAAAACTAGGAGGGATAATTACACCCAAATGTTGATAAAATGGATTCTTCAAATTTCAATAGTCTAAGCAACAGCTGCATCACTAATTCCAGCCAGATATGTGGCCTTCTATTAAAAATAAATAAGTTGCAGCACATAGAAGGAAAAATTATTTAGCAACCGAGCTCCAGGAAAAAATCTTTTATTATAATCGGGTTTTTCTGGTCCACATATACTATTTTTAATGTACAGCCCTGTTTTGTATACAACAATTTAAAATATCTAATACTAGTCACATACCTGCCAATATGCCAGAAAATGGCATCAAAATTGAAATTTTCTGTTGGGGGGGGGGGGACAAAACTGATTGCCTTTTAATAAGTAGTCAAATTAAAACTAAAGAAAAGACTCATGAGGAAATGAGAAAATTAGTTTCAAATAAGCAGAAAATCTAAAATTATCCACCTTTAAAATTGGAAAAACAATCATGCTGATGTCAATTTTCGCTAAAACAGATAATTTTTCTTAGCTAATGATAACCTTAAATACCTAGGAAATAATTAAAACTGAAAGAACACATAGATACAAACACAGCAATAAATGTAAAAAAAATTAATTTTTCCTTCGTCAAAATTGGAGCAATCTAGGCATTGCCACAGCATAAATGGCTGATATTTCGAAAAGTTTACTTCATTGATTATCTGATCAATGCTAAAAAATGCAAACAAAGCTTTAAAAAATTAGCAATCCCTCCCACAAATAAAATTTTCAAGTGATAGTTTTATGCATTTTAATGACAATTTTAGTCTTATATTTTTATAATTTATTCTATACGAATATTACTATAAAGATAAATACCAGGGTGATTCAGATCTCGTTATTTTTTTTGTAAAATTGTAGGAATATCATGAATTGTTTGAATATTTTTTGCCGTAGTGTCGCCAAAGAAAGGTGGACTACAGACTACTTAGTTCGACACATTTGCACAGTATATATCTAGATCATACAAAATTGCTATAAAGTGTCAAGTTCTTCTAAACTTGTTGACCACTAATTTTTTCCCGGTTTCCTATGAGCTTTCTTCCTCTGTGCATTTTTTTATGTTTTGTTATATATATAAATACCTTCCACGAACATCATGTATGTTCATTTGCAATAATTCGCTTTGCGTAAGCAGTCGGACCACTAGCTTCCTTACAGACGTGTGCAGCTATTCTTCCACAATTACTGATTCCAGAAGAGATTTTATTTCATTGTCTTCAATTATTTGCAACAAACATTTTAGTTTCAAAATCCAGTATTATTCAACCAGTGGCAGTGAATACATACGTCAAGGAACTATCACTCCCTAGCCAAGGCCAGCCAAATGCTCACGAAATGGGAGCAATGTGTTTTAGTTCCATAAATCGTTGTAATCTGCTTTCTATGTTTAACCCAGTCAATAAAGACCCTAAAATATCAAACTTCAGAAAAAAATAGGGTAAAGCCGATTTTTACCCCATTGATACTACCTACTAGAGTAGCATTTTGACAAATTCATAAAAAAAAAATCAAACGGTATTCTTTATTGTTCAGTCATATATATCTAAAAAAGTAATTACAAATTACAAGTATATTATTTCTCAATCTTATTTTTTAAAAGTTCAGTTTTGTTAAATCGAAATTGGAATAAACAATTCAAATACGGTGGTAATTTTTTGTGGAAACAAGTTGGAGTACTTGGAACATCAATACAATATAAGGAACAACATGCTGAACTGCGAGAGTCAAGAACACAAATAGATCTCTGTGACTTTTCAGTAAATTGGGGCAAAGCTTATGAGATTGGGCTTGAAACTATTGACAAAATTATAGAGAATTTTTTTTAGGAGTTTAAACTTCATAGGAAAGACATAGTAAAAACTCAAGCACATTAAAAATCAATTAAAGTTAGATCAAGAAGTTATCGTTAATTCCCAACAGCACTTCACCCTTATATTGTGTCTGCAATAGCCCCAGAAAATTAAAATTGTATCTGGAATATGAATTGTCAGCACACCATCCATATTTGATGGTGCACCTCTTCGAAAGGGTACAAAATCTTATCTGATGAAGATGTGTGAGGAAGGTGTTGTCAACAAGGGGCTTGCATTGAACAATATGCTACTTACGTCTTTGTATTGTACATACAGTGATGTCCTAGAAAACTACTGTGGAAATATTTACAATAAGTATGGAGAAAATGCGATTGTTGTTTTCGGCGGATATCCCGAAGAGCCTACTACCAAGAATGAAGAGCAGAACAGGAGGTCTGCAAGACATACATCCTGCGATATCGTTTTTAGAAAAACATCGTCTGTTTTACAGCAAAAGATGACTTTTTGGGAAACAAAACCAATAAAAAGAAAGTCACTAACTCTGGGATTAGAACTTCAAAATCCTGGATTGAAGGTGATAACAGCGGAAGAAGATGAATATGTAGACATTGAAATGACTGCCATAAACCAAATTAACAATAGCTCTAACGTTGTAGTTGTGGGTTTCGATACAGATTTAAATGTTCTGTTAATAACGCTGTCTCTTGAACTAAAAATATATTTTTTCGTAAAGAGAAAGGTGGTGCTATTTCTTCAAGTCATACAAAATAGAAACATTAATTGAAAAGTACAAGAGTTCCCGACAACTTCTATTTACCCATGCATTAACTTGCTGTGATACCACTTCTTGTTTCTATGTTATAGGAAAAATAAAAGCAAGGAACATGCTTAAGTTTCCCGAGACTCATAGTTGGACCAAGATCTTTCTAGATGCTTTCACATCGAAAGAAGAATTGTTGGCTGCGGGAGAGAAATTTCTGCTGTACTAGTATGGGTTTTAAAAATATTCTACATTTAACGAGGCTTGATATTACAAATTTGTGGCTTTGACAAAGAAAAGTACGCTAAAATCTAACTTTGACCTGGCAAAACTACCGTACTTATTTAGTGCACAAAGGGTGCCATCAAAACTTATTTAGTTTTTTTTTTACAAATTCAAGGATGGTTAAGAAACAAACTCCACACCACTAAGTGGGGACGTAAAATTGAAACTATAAAACACAATGGAATTTTCAAAATAACACTGAAATCAATTACAACATTTAAACCATTTTCTCCATATGATATGTTAAATCAACTATCTTGTGCTTGCAAAAAAAGGATGTGTCAGTTATTCTGTGGGTGCAGAAAAGCGAAGAGTGGAGTAGAGTTGAGTCAGGAAAACAAGACTTATGGTAATAAAAATGCCAAAAACAAAAATTTTAAAATAAAAAACCTACTTTTCTCACATTTTTTCTTAATTTATAAAAAAACATTAGGTTTAACGCAAATATATAGATACCCAATATTGTAGCCCATTACATAAAAAAAAATTGAACTTTATCCGATCATTAGTAACAGATGACAGTTCCGTAAAAATTGACATTTTGAACCTTTGAGGGGGGGGGGGGGTCGGAAAGCTCCAGGGAGCTTTTTGGGTACTTTTGTCAAAATGCTCCTTTAGTAGTGGTCTGTCAATGGGGTAAAAATCAGTTTTACCCTAATTTTTTCCGATTCCAATCTTTTATTGACTGGGCTAATTGGAGGAATGAGTTTGGGTCAAAATGACCCATTCAGGCGTTCTAGGTATAAGTGTTTAAAACACCAACTATAATAACTGCCTGACGAATCTTATTTGTCTAGGCTGTTATATGCATAATTTTGAGAAAAGTCAAGGGATTTCATTTGATTCTGCTTGTAAGTTTTTGAGAAAAACAGAAACGAAATTAGATTTGGGTTCGAGTTGGCCACTTCGTCGTTCTAGTAAGTTTTACCTCTAGTGTTAAAACATTAAAAAAAAAAAAAATACAAAAGGCAAAAACATTTACATAGAATGTAAAGGTAATATTGATTTCAATGATCTGGAATCGTCAGCGATGCCATTTAAAATATAGGAAGGTTAATATCCTTCTCATTGTTAAAATAGCATTTTAACAACAGACTGAAGAAAAGTGTTGAAAGGAGCCATTTATTTATTCCTTCTCGCATCCTTTGGGGAAGAGGGCGGGGGGTCTATCATGCATGATTAATGTGATGGGGGCACTGTGCGGCTTTGAGGTAAAATGCTGAATTTTGTTTTATCAATATTCACATGAGTTACTTTTTAAAAACAGTATTTTTTATCGGGATATTTGGTAAAATACAAGTGGAATTTTTAATTCATAAAAAAAATTGCTGGACAGTTGGCATGTCTTAAATTCAATTTAGATTGCGTTTTGAACGGCTGATTATTTGATTATAAAATACGATACCTGGTTCCCCGTCTCAAATTTTAAAGGGACGTGAAATGGGAGGATAAGGCTAATGTAGATGTGCGAGAATACAAAAGAGTGAAATATAGTGGGACGTACTAAATGAATGCCCCCAAAGCTAAAATCATTACAAGTTAAATAATCAATTATCTTGTTTTATATGTGAAATTTTAACATACTGCATTTGCTTCTAAGAATGTGTTTTCTTACCTTGTCTAAATTGATGTTATTGTAATTAAAGGGGAAAATGACTTATATTTATATGCCATGCAAATTTTAAAGAGCTTCGAGCATTAGTCTTAGAAATAGGCATTATGTGTAGCATTTTTTCAATAATTATCATTATCCTTTAAAGAAACAGATAAAAGGGTTAATTAACATTGCTTGAAAAAGAACATATATATTTCACAATTGAAAATATGAAAGAATTTGGAATCATCGAGGTCTCACTCATCTATGAAATGGCATCGTGTGCCTGGCATGTAACAGGAATAATCCGTAGGCGTGTACACCAAATAAAATCACAAAATATATTTTTAATGTTTAAATATTTATCTATACCAAGGAAGGTCATAACCATATGCGATCATGATTGGTAACATTTGTAATGCTTTTCTGAAAAAAACAAGTTATTTTGTGGAATCAAACTCTTTTGCCTGTGCAATGCCTCTGATTTCTTTTAAGGTTTTCACACACATTTCAGCAAATTTCAAGTACATTTATGGGGCCCCGTGTTCGCCGAATTAAATTTCAGTACTTTTCAAGCACTGTGGGAACCCTGAAGTCCCAAAGACAGGGTACTGCCATTTTTCTTTGTCAATAAGACTTAATAAAGACCAGTAACATAAAAACTGTTTTGTTATTCAAATAGTAAGCATTTTAAATAAATATAATTTTTAAATAACAAATATTACTAATTAAAAACAAAATTTTAACTATAACTTACCTGATTCTGACTATAACAAAGAATATTTTCTGGTTTAAGATCACGATGAGCAATGCCTGAAAAATAGTTTAAAATTCATAAAATAAAGAACCATCGCTTCAAAAAGTATGGCTAATGCCTAAAAGTTTATGCATAATTTAAACATATATAATGGCATAATACAGTAATATAATATAATCTATATAATGGCTATACTATCTATATAATGGCAAAATACAGTAACAAAAGCTTTAGCTAACCCGCAGTCTTTGGTGGGAAAAAGTTACGTTGGCTGTTTAAAATAACTAGGGGGCTCCGCCCCCCTACTCACTAATGCTCGTCACCCATTTGACATTTATATTTTCAGGTAGGAGGATTTCCTTGTACTTTTATTATAATACCATATTGTAAATGCATGTAGCTTTGAGCTTAAGGATTTATGTCACTTATCAAGTCACAGGTGTTAAACCTTTAAAATTTTAGCATTACGTTGAATGGTTAAAACATACAGTTTAGTATTTATATTGATAATTATTGTTCAGGCTATAACTTACTTATTATTTCGCATTTCCTTTAAACTGATTTTAAAGTTTATAGAATACATTATCACACTAACAAGTAACATGAACTCATTACAGTGGCACTGCAACCGGAACCGGTATAGCATCTGCCATACCTACTTTCAACCAAATAATGTGTTGTTAAGCAGGTTTTTTAAATATAAATTAACAAAACATAATTTTTCCCTCTGCCGTACATCTGAAAAATAAGTTGTAGCGCCACTGGCTCATTACTATGAACATGAATACAAAATTGCCATAACACAAAGAACGTAAAGTGTAATAAAAGTAAAAGTTCATAATAGGCAACACTTCCCCTGAACTTATAGTACTGTGACTTTGATTCCACCAGATATAAAATACCTAGGCCTTAACTTTGCAAATTGTTCCTTTGTCAAAGCTTTTGTTAGAATGTCCACCCCTTGTTGAGTACCAGCAATGTGCTATATGTTGATTTTTTTACTTAAAAAATTTCTATTCACAAAGTGATAGTTGATGTTAATGACCTTTGTTTTGATGTTAATGATTTGTTAATGAATTTCCCACTTTCAAGACAAATAAACACCATTTGCATTGTATGATTATTTTGCAATACACGCAAGTCATTAAACAATGATTTCAGCCAAATTATCTCTTTTTCAGCATAGCTTTTTTGGTTGATAGATATATTTTCATTTTTAGATATAATTTCATCATCAGATATATTTATAATTGTTAAAGTAAGTAATGCCAGCATCTCTAAATGTCACATTGAACTTTTGCTTTTATTCATCAAGAAAAAGATTTTTCATATGTAGCCCATGAGTAGCTACCATATCTTCATACACATATAATATTACTAGGTGTGGGAGGAGGAAGGAAGATTCCTAATTCTAGAGCGAAGAAGGAACATAGAATTAGGCCAGTGACATCCTTTAACCAGTTTAGTGACGGCATGGTGTGGGCTAAATTTTCTTTCAGCTATCACTCCGACCAGCACAACTACACAGGAGGTACCGTATTAGCTGTAAGGTATCGAAATTTGTCATTGACCCTAATTGTGAGACTTGCATTGTAGCAGGTGGCTTGGCATGTGTTTTGGACTATAATGCATTTTCAAAAACTGAAAACTTGATGGGCAAGTACATTATGAGTGAAGATATTGGTTGCATGACATGGCCATATTCGAAAATATTTGGAATACTCTTGGTATGGTCTATGCTCTTTTAACCCCTGCATTAACTCTCAAATAGTTACAAACTGTAATATTATAGATGTTAGGAAACGTCTTTTATAAATATACTTACTGAATTTCCCTTCTTTTCTGATCGTGAGATAGCCTGGTTTCAAACATAAACATTTCACTCACTTCTGCGATCATTTCATTTCATTTTGTATTTCCGTAAGTCAGGAACAGATTTGGAATGTTGTCTTTTGTAATTTGCATAATTTTTATGTGTTAATTACTTTTCGGCCTTTAAAATATTTTCTCAACTTTAACTTTATTATTAGACCAATTTTGTCACTTTTTCAAATTATAAGGCCTACATTTTTCGCACAAACTAGACACTACAATACTCAACTGAATCTTTTGAATAATAGCTTATCTGATAGCTTTATGGCATCACTTGATGCCTTTTGTTACTTTTGGTTTAAAAAATAATTTATATGTTTATTAATTAATATAGTAATTTGATCATAAAAAAAATATCGCCAAAACGTTTGATAGAAAGTCAATTATGGCTAGTTACTTTTTGTTGACTTTCTCCGATCTATTTATATGGCAGATCTTTTGCAAACCAAAACTTCTACAGTCCATTTTGAATTTCATACCCATTTAATTCTTCAGTAGAAGTCAAGTAATTCAGTGCAAGTTATATTTTTTATATAGAATTATGTATGTGATTAGTTTGCTAATTATCCCGAGTATTTAAAATTTACAATGTTCTGATGTGTGAATTATTGGATTAATCACCCGAATCTATGAATAACCCGACATTTGAACTATCAACAATTCTGAAATAGAGGGAAACGCTTTTTTAAAAAAACTTTGATAATTGTTCTTAACACGTTGACTGCCACGGTATATTTGAACTCCATGCTAATATTACAAAACAGCTCGTAGTTGGCACTTGTTATTTTAAACCTAAATTTAATATAACGGGTGTGATTATTTCTGGTACTTACATTGATGGCAAAAAACTAATGACAGGGTAAAACAAATAGTGGTTTACAAAAGTTTAAATTGTGTTTTGTCTGACAACCTCCAAAAGGTGGGAACATGCCGTTATGTTTTTCGTCTGTGACGCTTGCGTTTTTGGTTCTAGATGCAGGATTGGTTGGTTGGTCAATTCAATATATCAACCAACCGGCCAGTCCGGTCTTGGCAGCTACGGAGGAAAATCGCAAGGCCATGTTCCCCAGCTTAAATGACAATATTTTAGGAATTTAACCCTTTAGCGGAGTTTTTTATTGGAAGGTTGAGCTATTCTAATCTTTTGATAATTACAATTGTTTGAATTGCTATAATAATTTATTTTCAAAGATAAATTATTCTTTATTCTACAGAAGGAAATCTTAAATTTGTGTTCTTTTCAGTAGTTATTTTAAAATGTAAAATTTTTTGTTTGAAAAAAAAGGCTCAATATCCCCCAAAAAATCTTTAGACAAGTTAAAAATACTAAGCCCCTTTAACCCCACCCCCCTTGAAATTATGGATAAAAGTTGCGATATCAAATCACCAAGCCAACTGCACTAAGGGTCTGAAAATTGCACACTCTCTCGCTAACCTTCTCTTTGAGAAAAGCTGCGTTTTCTTTTCTTAGCTTGGATAAAAATTTATACATGCTCGTGAATAAATAAACGTAAAGTTAAATGTAATTTTGTAGAAATAAACGGAAGGATTTCAAGTAAAATATGCTTTTTGAAGCATCAAAATAGTGACATGAATAATTAAGTAAAAAAAGTATTCTAGGGTTATTGCTGGGATTCGTTTTTACCGTATAATATTTCCAATTGAAAATAATTCACAATTATATAAAAAATATTCTTTAGATTATTTAAAATTTATTAATAAATGTCTTTTCCATCTCCAACCAATTCCTTATTTGTATCTGTTTGTGATAAAACGCAATAGCAAAATCAAGGTCCACTCGTCTCCACAGGAATTGTTTACAGTTAAGGCCCAGGCTCTTCGCAATTTGTAATCAATGTGATCACTCAGTAAGTTTAAGTTTACTATCTCTGGTTGTATGTTCAAGGTCGGAGTGTGGTTTAGATAAGAGAGAGTGGATTGCAAACTGAAACTTCCGATTCTCAAATAGAAACTCGTTTTGGGAGAAAATCCATATTTGACAATAAATCTTTTTAGCAAAATATTTTTTTCCCTCACCAAATCCTATTAAAAAAAATCCATTTAATTGAATGCCAGATAAATAGGCTTTTACTGCATGTCGAATTAAATGCATGCTTAATTTTTGGAATGCAGTGTATAATAGAAATAATAATTTACAATAACATTTAGTTTATTTGTTTCTTCCTTACCATTAACAAAATTGTGAAATTTATCAATGCATGGTTAAAAATGCCACTAGCTTAAAAAATAGAATAGAGGGGTTTTAAAAATTCCAGAATGAGAAATACATAATATGTTTTTAAAAAAATTAAATGTAGAGACCTATAAAAATAAAGTGCCTGTAAATAATAACCTAACAAAGTATAAAAAAAATTAAGAAATTATAATTTTTTACAAATTTATATTTTTATAACAAAAAGAAAATTTAATCAATAGCAAGGAAAGGAATATGGCAAGGCACTTTAAACTCAAAATTTTAAGAAAATTCCCTGACGTTTTCAGAAAAGTTGAGAAATCGTTCATTTTCCCTTACATTTTAAGTAATTTTCCCTGACATATCCAGGTTTTCCAGGAGAGTGGAAACCCTGTATGTAACTGTAACACCTTACATAGTCTCAAGATTGGATGTGGTAGATACAAGCATGAGATGTCTCATAAAATAAAGTTTTTATATACAATATTTTCATACTTAATATTTACCTTTTTGATGCAAACATTTTAAAGCATTAGCCACATCTCGTATAACCAAGCTAGCTTCATGTTCAGTAAAATGTACTCTCTCCTGAATATGGGCCAACAAAGGTCCTGCAAAAACAAAATTCGTTAAAAAAAGATGTGCAGTTATGTCCTAGAATAAAATAATGTAACATTCAATGATGCAGTTACTTTTTAAAAAGTATAACTACACCATTCAAAGCAGTAGAAAGATATAGAAAACTCACCTCCATAAACTTTTTCAAAAATCAAAAGAAATCTGAAAAGATATATATTTAAATGTGTGTGAATAATTGGATTGGATTGGGAGTTTGCTTACCACACATAAATAAAATTATAACAGCAATTCCACATTTAATGCAGTAAGTCTAAAACTTAATAAACATATTTCTAACAACATTTACGAAATTAAACACTAATTATAATACAAAAAAAACCACCTCAATTTAGGAATCGACTCAACAAGTAGTGTTCCAAAAAAGTAGCATGGACGAAATATACCACATTATCACCAACATATTAATATATTAAAAATTAAGTTTGCTAAATTTCCGAAGTAAAAACTATCACGGCTTCTTAGAGAGAAAAATCTGTGCAAATCTTATTACATAACTTCAAAGAAACACAAGAATTTATAAGGATTTTAATATTAAATTTTACACGTAACACAAATATACATTAAATTGAATAATGCACAAAATATATCATTTATGGAGAAATTTAATAAATAGTCAAATTACCTGTCTGATTCCTCAAAAAACTGAATTAACTGTATAACATTTTGATGGCCCCTGCAATGGTGGAATGTTTCTATTTCCCGAAATACTCTTTCACGAGGATGACTAGGTTCTTTCATAATTATCTACGAAAAAATAAACAATAATGCACAAGAGGAAATATATTTTTCCCATTCACATTTTATTTAATATGCTGACTACCAACCATGCACCGTTTGCGTGTAATTCATTATAGCGCTGAAGTTGAAAAATGTACCATTTTTGTGGCATTGGATAGTGAGCAGAGGCTGACTATGCACCTGATACGCTCTAACATTAAACCTTATAGGCAAGCGTCAATTTGACTGTCCATCAGTGTTGGTGTTGTGAATATGTTAGTAAATTTTTTTTTTAATAGGTCACACGTGTCATATAAAATGAAAAATTTATATCTCATGCAACGTAAAAAATTCCAATGAGATTAGGGATGAGCTTAGCAGTTATTCTGAAAGAACAGTAGTTATTACAATATTAATGACAAATAAACAAATAACAGTTGCTTTTAATGGTTATTTAGATTTTTCAGAGAGAGAGAGAAGGGGGGGGGAGGGCGAAGGTATAAATCGTCAATCTAAATCCCTCAAAATAGACTGCTCTGTAAAAAATTTCTGTATTCATGTTCTAATATAGTACAACAAGACATAATTTAGCCTATTAGTTTATGCTTATAAGAATATGGTTAAAATATTATAAAAATCATGAAAAATAGAATACATATATTACAGAAATAACATCAAATATTTTAATCAACTATTTTTTAGACCATTTATTTAACTTAAGCTTGGATTAAGTTGACAATCAATTTTTTTTTAAAATAAACTTATTTACTTTCTTTTAGAAACGTGCAAGAAATTTCTGATGACAATGCGAATATATCTTGTAAAGCCTAATAAATACTCAACACAGTAACATTAACGATATTTGCTCAAACAAGCTAAATAAAGACAGAATTAAAAATATTTAAAAAATAACATCTGCACTAAAAAGGCATCTTCTTTCTCCCTTCTCTCAAACAAACCTATTCATGAATTATAACCTGGAAAGCTGCATAAAAAACACATTAGAAACATTATATGAAATCCCCTCCCTAAAAAAAAAACAGGGATATTCCTCACCTAAAATCCTTTATCTGAAAATGTGAAGAAACAGAGCAACCAAGAACCGCCACATTGTGTTAAAACCATGCAATTAAATTAATTGAAAGTGATGTGTCTTTCGCCGAACACTCACTTTACAAAAAAATAACATAAACAAATACCTTTACCCAAACGAAAACTAAATCATATCTACACGACACCAATTGAACTCTCTCCCATCCTTCTTACAAGACAAGCTCATTAAAATATCCAGATTTAATAATAAGATAAACATATATTGATAATCTCCAAAAAATATATTTGAATCAATGAGTTCTGATATTGAAATAATTTTTATCATAATATTACCAGTATCGTGAAATTATTTGGATCGTTTTTAATTGATTTTTCAATTTGGACATGCGCCAATAACTAAGTAAAGTATTGAATCCAGGTTTTTACTACGATGTTTCTGCAATATTCGATCTTTTTGCGACGTAGGAGCAGAGGTTATCAAGGAACAAGTTTGTTTTAACCAAGGTCATCTTGAAAGTGGGAGCAGACCGCTCTTTTATTCCCATTCCTTTTTTAATAATTTTTTAGCTGTCCCTTTAACCAGCTATTTTTTTAACCTGTTGCTTTTTGACGGTTTCAGTGTTTCTAATAAAATTAAACAATACATTTATTAATTGTTAAAAAAACTTATTTTTAAAAAAAAGATTTGAAATTTTTTATATTCAATTTCAAAATACTACTTTTTTGAGCTAATAAACTGTTAGTTCTTAAAAATAATAATTTTAATTGTTGGAAATCAAAATGACATATTTTAAGTGTTATTTAAATATCTCTCCTCTCTAAATGAGATTAATTATAAGACATCAATTTGTTGTTTCCAAAATTGTCATTGTTTTAAAGTAAAAATAATGGCAATAGAGTCAAATAAAGTCCAACATGCAGAAAAATTTTGTCTGAATGTCACACACGTCACGTTGGAATGCTCCAACAAGATTTCAGTGGAATGTGTATTAAGCCATATATTTGATCGTTAATGGAGATCTACAAAGTTTATTTGCATCAACATATTATTTTTAAAATGTCAGGGCACGAAATTAACGCTAGACCTCTAGACATTGGCCATGTTTTTTCCGGAAGTTTGATAAAAATTTCAAACTTACTTGTAAAAAAATCCAAGTTAATTCCTATGACCAACGGCTCTCTTATACGATAGCTACCGAAAATAATTGCGTATCAGCCAATAAATTTAAGTCAAAATTTTCTTCAAAAAGTAGCGTTGTCAGTCAAAATTATAATTTGTCTAAAATGGGAGGTAGGATTTCAGAATCCGCTCCACATGTGCCGACTAAAAACAGTACTGTGAAACAGTAATCTTAAAGAAAAATTGTACAAATCACATAAATAATCAATTAAACTAAATAAAAAAGCATATATTTTGATAAATATTTCATTGGTTTGTAGAATCTATGAAGCAAGTATACGTTACTTTAATAGGAATTTGGATAGAAGACTTCGAAGTTGACATTCGTGCGTAGCAAATGACAAATTTAGAATTTTGGTTCGAATTGACTTTGAAGAGATAAAATCGGGACATAACTAATCCGCGAATTCAAGCTATCTTCAAGTCATTTATTTTGTAATTTAAAACTAAATATTTCAATAAGAAGTGTATATTCCTGAATTATATTATTTTAATTAACAATATACTTGTATTTTCTTCCGAAATGGATAAAAACAAATGCTCATCCAAATGTATTAGTAATAGTGAAGGATATCGACAGAAAAAGAATTGATGTTTTCTTCAATCTTTACAAAACGATGCTAAGGATTAGAAATTTCACATTTTAATAATTGTTGCTTGTGCACACCTAAATGCATAACCACCAATCCCTATTAAAGTTACTTGAAAGCCTTATCACTTGCTGATAGATCTAAAGCTGGTGCTACATATGCGAGATCCACTGCATTAAGCGCCTTAATCTGCGTAATTCACCTTTACTCGAACGACTCTCCTAAACCTTCGCATCGCAGCTCTACTTCAGAGTACATGTGCGAATTTCAGAACTTTTAATCGTAGTAGGAAGAACGAAAGTTCGTTCTAGTGCTTGAATGAATATTTGGACAAAAATAGTATCTGTATTGTTTTGATTAGGATAAGATGTGTTCCATGTCACAGTCTCTTCTGCAAAGTATTCTAAAAACTCGATCACGAGGTCATTAAACTACACCATCATATAAATGTGAAACCTTTGTGGAAAAAGAACACTTTGGAAAAAAAAACATCTTTTGTGAACATTTAAAAATCTTAATATATTTGTTTTGCCGATAACAAAAATCAAATACAAATGAAAATCAGTTAAAAAAATTTAAGTGTTTACGCAAAACTCGTCACCGAATATTTCACTTTCGACAATCGAATTTGCATACTATATTTAAAAATTCTTTAAGTGTCAAGTATTATTTTAACCAAGTATAAATAATGAACTTAATGCACGTTGTCTTGTGGATAAAAAAAAAGCACCTGGTTTTCATTACTATTTTGTTCACATATTAAAATATTGTTTGCTGTTTTCTTTGCCAATGTACAAACGATTGTTTGTCCACATGATTTAATATCGACACCAGACCATGATGCATAGTGTTCATTAAAAAAAAATTATATTAATATTGGACAATGAATACTATGCACAATTGGATGTCGAGCGATTAAATGTAGGAGGAATTAACAATCGAATTTGAAATGGTGAATAAAAAATTATATTCTCACAAAACTGCATACAATATTTTTTTTATTCACAATTAGATGAGAAGTTTTTGACACAAGCTTTTGTTTATCCTACTGATGAATTTACATGCATAGAGTTCATTTTCGGAAAAAGTTCTATCGTTAATTACTGTTCTACTGGTATATTTCAAAACAGTTGAGTTTATAATTTACGATTCCTTTTATAATTAGGATGTTTTATCAAAGTCAATACAATTATTTTACTTAATAAATATTTAACGAAATATTTTGGCAATAGTTTTAAAATAGTTGATTTATTAGTTGCTTTTTAAAAAAAAGCAGACTAGTTTTGTTTTCATAGAGATTTAGATTAATATATGAAGCGTTCAAAGCTAAAGTGGATCTAGTCCATAAATTATAGTTTTGAGATAATCCAGGTTAAAGTTCCTAACACTAGTTGAATCCTAAAGGGTTTAGAGGATAATTTTCTTTTTATTGTTGTAGTATGAAGACTAACTTAAATATGGGTCATAATTTGAAAATATACACCACTAACAAGTATTAATGCACAACAAACATTTTTTTTTAATACTTTTGGACTTGATCCACTTTAGCTCCGAACACTTCATACATCTCTGAAAAAGTCAACTTTAAGTAAAATTTACATTATTGAGGCTCTAATAAAAATTTACCATAAATAATATTGAAATCAATGCTTATAATAGTTTTGAATATATATGTGGCTTTGAACAAGAATGACTAATGTCTCATTGACATAACATAGGACATTGATCCTTCATGTTCTATACCAGATATAAAAGTGGTAGGAATCAAAAATAGTCCACCAAAACGGTGCTTTTTTTTTAAGCCAATGCAGCAAATAAACTGTTAAGTGGTAAAGCTGCCACAATATTTTTGTTATCATTTTGAAGACAAGGGTGTTGAACTAACTACATTTTAATACAAGCATATAATAATTGAACCAATACCTCCTGACAAATCAAAATTTGATTTTTCAAGAAAAAATATTTTTAAGTGTATGAGCATAAAACTATTTGAGTAAGTATTCTGTAACAAAAAATTTTAAACACTACTTAATAATAGGAGCTTTAGAATTGTCTGGGAAAAAATACAAACCTTGACAGCATATTCCAATTCTGTACTTATTTGAACACAAGTTTTTACTGAAGCACATGCTCCTTCACCAAGAACCTCATCAGTTAATCGATAAATATCTGAAATAAGTAGCAGAAAATTAGAAGATATTACATTTACTACCAAAAGCAGAAAATACAACAGAACTAAATTAATTTATGCAAATTAATAATGATTAGTATTAATAATTAAAACGCAAGTAGGTAGGGTGCTCTATTTAGCTTTCTAAAACTAAAACTTACACTTATTACATGTATACATTTGACCACTATTATAATACAAAATCCTAGTATGTGATACAGAAGATTAACCAATATTATTTCTACCTATGTAGTGGTGCTACAGCATGCAAACTGATCAGTGATTAAACAATTAAAACCATGTGTGCACAAGCGCTGCCAGGATTTTTATAAAGGCGGACACAAATTCAGGGCAATATACACACACAATCGGACCGGAATATATAACAGACATCCATTTTACAAATTTCTCACTATTTAGCAACAACATGTACAGTGAAAAGATCGTTCAGTACACTATGCAGAATAAAGTCGTGGATAAGATCAACAATGACTCATTCGGGACCATCGAGAATTTGCATGCTAAGTGTTCATCAATAAAAAGTTAATGGTAATTTGGAACAATTTGGAAAAGTTAATGGTAATTTGGAACAATTTATAAAAAAAAAAGTTTTGGACTAGATTTTAATGCAGCTATGGACACTGAAATTTTTATTTTGTTGGGACATTTTCTTTTTTTTTTAGTTCATGTTTCAAAGGTACATACTTCGAGAAGACATATGAAGGTATACACAATTTTGTGAATTTTTCATGTATATGATGTGTTTGAACATTAACAGCTGCTTTGTCTTAACATCAAATAAAAAAAAAACAAGTTTATTACTTGATTTTCATCATCAAATTCTTGAAGATGTTTTCGATAAATTATTAGATTTAGATTAATATATATCTGAATACAATTTTAAAGATTTTATATAAAACCACATAATATTTCAATTTCAAACATTATTTTAAATAAAAAACACAATAACACAACAATATTTAAAAATAAATTTTTAATATTTTCAATTTAAATCTTGTTTTATGAAAGTAAGTTTATAAATACTTTTCACTTAGAAAACATACTTATCGCCTATCGAAAGAATTTTATTAAGTATTAATGAAAGATTTTTTATAAAAGGCATGGAATTTTGTAAATGAAACTTCTTAAATTGATAAACGTGCGAGCCAAATCTGTTTATTAGCAACTACTTTAAAAAAAAAATGTTTTTTTAAAAAAATATTTTATTAATATTTGTAATTATGTGTATTATAATCTAAAAACACCAATTCTTGAGTTTCTGGATTTTTGAACTCATGTTTCAATAATCAAGCGATCCGGTCAGGCTCGCAACGCTAAGCCAAAAAAGAAGAAATAACGCTAACTTGTCAAAGCAGCCAACAAGAAACGAACACCTGACAGGACTTAAGCTTATATACTCTGCACATCTTGTAATGTTAAATCGCACCCGTAAAATATATTCCAGAAGCCGAACTACATTTCGTAAAAAAATAAAACCAGTATTGGTGGAACTGTATCTGTAAAACCTTTAATTTAATACAAGAATATTTTTTTTAATTGAAAATTAACGGAGATACGAAGTTTTTTAATTTGCGTAAAGTTAGTTGATTTGTCACTTTTTCAAATTATGAAGCCCAAATTTGTAAGTGAAGCTAGACACTACATTTTTCAACCGATTCTTTTGATTAATAGCTTATAAGATAACTTTATGGCATCACAAGTGCCCTTTGTTACTTTTTGTTTATAATATAATTTATTTTTATGTTTAATTAGCTAAAAAAGTTATTAAATAATTTAAGCCAAATTTTTCCGCCGTCAGGCGATTTTTACCTAAATATGAAATCCTTTCACTTTTTGGCCGCCAAAGAAAATTATGTTTTAGAGCGGCTTAATAAAAGTTAAAATTATCGTTAAATAATACGCTCTACAAAATAAAAATTATACCACCCGATAGATTAAAAATCCTTTTAATCGATGGATCAATTTTCATTTAACTTGGACAATTATTAATAAAGATAGAAGCATTTGAAATAGTTAATAAAATTGATTATTTTCCCCTATGTTCATTCGCGGGAGAAGGAAGAAACATCTCAACTAGCAACCATTTTCCGACAGGGTGAAAGCACTGAAAGAAGGAGTGTGTGTGGGGGGAGGGGGAATCGAGGTCATATTTATTCTCAGCAGAGTCTTTAAATACAGTGCGTGTGATTAATTTTTCCTTGAAATATCGGATTTAACTAACGACATGGGAAAACAAATAGTAATTTTTAAAAAGTTTAAATGGTGATTGGGCTGACATCCTTCAAAAGGTGGGTTGAAAAATAGAACCGATATCCCCCAAAAAAACTTTAGAAAAATAAAAAATGCTAAGGCCCCCCCCTCCAAAAAAAATCTTCGAAACTGTGGCTAAAAAAGTTGTGATATAAAAAACAAACAAGCCCAGAGCTCAACCGTGCACACCCCAGTCACTAGCCTTTTCCCGGAAAAGAGCTGCGCTTCTTTTCTTAGCTCGATTAAAAATTTATGTGTGTATAAAATTTTAATCGAGCTAAGAAAAGAAAGTGCAGCTTTTTTCTGGGAAAAGGCTAGTGAGTGGGTGTGCACGGTTGAGCTCTGGGCTTGTTTGTTTTTTATATCAACTTTTTTAGCCACAGTTTTGAAGATTTTTTTAGGGGGAGGGGGGGCCGCCGCTTAGCGTGTTTTACTTTTCTAAAGTTTTTTTGGGGGATCTTTATTTCTCCATACAACTTTTCTTCATTATTAAAAATGTACGCTGATAATATCAAACTGCCAAGCAAAGTTATCTGCAAAATATTATGTATAGGAAGATATAAAATAGATAGCAAAGTATTGTCACAAAATACTACAAAACAGCGCCGAGTTCAAATTATAGGTTGTAGGAGAAAAGCGACCTCGCCAAATTCCAACAAGGCAAGAATTTTGCCAAATCTAAAAACCTGTCCTATGGCGGAACACAGTTTGGAAGAAAAAGCATATGCCTTGCTCTCTCTCTATTCTCCTATACCTACTTTAAGGATTTTGCTGGATATCGGATATTCGGTGCACATTACAAACTGGATATCCGAACTTAATTTTGCCGGACATCCAGAAGTTTTTTTTTTGTACATAAAGATCTTCTCTTAAAATTTCTTTAATAAACTGTTCATATTCATACTGATTTTGAAACAGCCGGAGCTGTACTGTACGATGCATCTAAAATTGTAATTTTTAAATACTTCCAAATTGCTGATCTAAATTGTGTAATATTTAAATGTTAAAACTAGTTCTTACTAGACTGGAGAATAAAACAATTTCTAATATATAATCAACAGAGATGTAACTATGCACCCTACACACTGCCACACATGTGGATTGTTCAAACCCGAAGATAGCCAGTGGCTGGTTCCGAATATCTGTAACATATCAACCTAGGCTATTTTCAAACATGATCAAAGCATCGTTTATAATACTAGAGGTTTAGGGAAACGGACAATAAACAGTTAATTGTTTGGGGGATGTCACCTTTGCCTCCATTTTTCTACACTATTTTATTCATTCAGAACTTTGCTTTCAGACAGTTAAAAATCAGCTGGATACTGGATAGTAACCGGATATCCGTTTCATCCTTATTTAAAACTCACTGGAAGAGTTGCATTCATGTAACAGAGAAAATAAACGGAACTGGTCATTGATTTCTACTCATCCCAGTATGGACCAATAATGAATGCTGTTGAATTCGACATTTTAGTTATTCTTTTTACTAAATATTAAAATGTAAATATTGTAATATGACGACATTATAGACAAATATATCATTAAGTAAAAGATAATTTTTTTGCGAAACTTTAAATTACCCATATGGAACTCAATGCAAGTTAAATAAAATTGTGTAAAACTAAAGGCACTTTGTGACGGACCTGCATATAAGAAATCGCCTTGCGTACATCACCGTGGCCTAGTAGGCAGGTGACGTTACTTGATTTGTTAGAGTGCCGCTCGGTTCCCAGGTTTCCAAAGTAAGAAGAGGTTTGCGTTTGGTGGCGTGCATTGCGTTTCCGATCTATATAGATGCAAACCGTCACTCTCTCACGGCAGTTAAACCAGAAGTTGTGTAAGCAGAGCAGAAGCCGTTTGCGCTACTGTTTCTCAATACTTGAGTGGACAACCTTGGACCTGGCCTCGGGTTATTGGCAGATGCGAGTTGCAGTTGAGGATCGGCCGAAGACTTCTTTCATTACTCCTTTTGGAATTTTTTGTTATTGAGTTATGCCTTTTGGCTTGAGGAATGCTCCAGCATCTTTTCAGCGGTTGATGAGTAAAGTTCTAGCCAACTGCATAGAAGATTGCTGCGAGGTGTATCTCGATATTGTTGTCTATTCTAAGGACGTGGAACAGCATATTGACCATCTGAGAAGAGTTTTGAGTGCCCAACAGCAAGCTGGCCTCACGTTAAGCATAGATAAGTGCGATTTTTTCAAAACCGAGCTACAGTTTTTGGGCCACCACTTCACCAAGGAAGGATGTGCCTCAGGCAGCGAAAGTGGAAGCCATCCAGCGGTACCCTATACCCGGAAACGTGAAGGCCTTGCGTAGATTTCTAGGTATGTGCAGCTGGTTGAAGGCTTTTATACCATTTTTTGCAGAGAAGGCCAAACCCCTTTATGAGATGACCAAGCCCTCGCACCCTTGGAAGTGAACTCCTGAGGCCCGAAGCTCTTTTGAAGCACTCCGGACAGCTCTAGGCTCTCCACCCGTTTCACATTTTTTTAGACAAGATGCCCCATTAAGATTATATACAGATGCCTCTTATCTTAGATTGGGTGCTTTCCTGACGCAGCTAGTTGATGGAAACGAGCAAGCTTTGGCCTATGCCAGTAGAGTTCTATGACCAGCTGAGATCAACTACACAATTTCAGAAAAAGAATGCCTGTGGCTGCACGTTCACAGCAGATCTCCCGAGCCCGCTGGTAGAAAACTGCTCTTGACTGCACTTTCACCACAGATCTCCTCCTGGCTGCATGTCCACCACAGATCTCCTCCCGCAGGCTCGGGAGATCTGCGGTGAACGTGCAGCCACAGGCATTCTTTTTCTTGGAAGAGTTCTACCAAGAGGATCTATGTGGATATCTGGTGACACTTGGCAAGAGAAGTTTCTGACTGGTCTCAACAAAAGAAGCTTTGTGTCCAGTCAACAGTATTTAATTGTATTCTGCTGAACCTAGTATTTTATTCTACTGGACTTTCTACTGTTCCTGCTCTGTGATATTTTGAAAAGTCTGAGTTATTGTATGGGGATAATTCTGTTTAATGTTTAATGATGTTATGACTAAAGATGTGATATTTACTAATTTTTAGCAAGTTAAGTCAGATTAATCTTAATTGTTTAACCTTTTTTAACAAGATCTAGTGCTTTTATAAATGGATAATCTTTTTAGAATAATTTATTGGATAATTTGTTGAATATTACGTTACTGATTGATTTTGAATACTTATGCGTGTGCGTTTGTGGAATGGCTTAAAGTTTTTAATAGTTTTATGAATATTTTAATACGAATAACAGTTGAAATAGTAAGCTGAATTTTGGGAGTGAATTTAAAATTTTGGAAATAATGTTAAAATTGAAAAGTATGTGTACTGAGCTGCAGTAGGTACATTTCTGCGGATAATGTTTGTCTTCATGAGGGCGACTTGTGTTACGTTATTATATTTGTATTTTATGATTATGCTTATTTGTGTGTTTTTCAGTTACGCTTTATTGTGCTGCTCAAATGAAACCTGCATCTTTCCGTCTGGGGAAAGTCTACTTGTCTGTATAGCCATTGTAAAAGATCTTATTGGATTATTTAGCGGCTGACAGAGTAAAAATGTAATTTTGTTTTGGAAAAAATGCAAATTTTTTTTAATTGTAAGTGGAGGGGGAGTGCAACGGACCTGCATATAAGCGAGCGCCTTGCGGATAAAAATATTTTAATCCTTAATAAGAAGTATACATTCATCCATAATATACTAGTATTTCCTTCTGAGATGAATAAAAAAAATGCTCATCTGTATTTAATAGCGACAGTAATCAACGATGTTAATAGAAAAAAGTTGATGTTTTCTAAGTTTTTAAATCTTTGCAAAACAATGTTAATAATTAGAAATTTCACATTTCGGTACTTAAGTATGTGGTTTAAAATATTTTATTATGATAATAAAAGAGAGATTTAATTTAATAAGTCCGATGGAGGTTGGAAAGACACAAGAATATCGCAAGTGGTATATACTTTTATGCACGATGAATCGTCGCAAACTTCGGGAAAGGCCGTTCTCCAGCCACTATTTTTTAACTTTTGATTTCTCGACTTAAATATTTATTTTAAGAATTAAAATTTCACTTTTTTTTGATGATTTGCCGATTTTAATCGGAATTTTTCATATACGAAAATACAACTCGGCTTATACGCGAGTTTTCAATTTTTTACAAAAAATCGTCCTAAAATTAAAGAGTCTGATTATAAGCGAATATATACGGTAATACTTTAAAGCTTATTATTTTCACCTGAAAAATTATCACAACATGATCCAGTACGCTTCTTTTTTCTACGCCTTCTCAAGTCTTTAGGTGTTTCTATGGGTTGTGGCAAAGACCGCAGAACTTCAGCATTTGGTTCTTGTATAGAATTTCCAATATTTTCTAAAATGTCAGGTTCATCTAAAAATTAAAAAAAAAATTATACAAAATTGGATATAGGCCATCTTTTTAATAATATTCAATACTTATCTTAATATTATATTTTTTTATATGTTTGGTTTTGCATAAGTGCTCCTTATCTTGTTCTTGCGACTTTAAATGCGATTTGGTTAAAACTCTTGCTTTCTCAAATTATGTAAAAAATATTTTCAATATGGGTGAAGCCAGAGTCCAGACAAAGGACAGAGCCAGAATTAAAAAAAAATAACAAGGTTGAGAACAAAAGGTGGGTTTATTTACTGTAAATAAATACTTTCACAGACAGATACACAGACCGACTACGGACACAGGGGGAGAATACCTGAAAGGACACCAGTGATAGACGGCTCGAGCAGTGCACAGCAGATGACACGAATTCCAAACGATGAAGTTAGTGATCCTCAGAAAGGGCGTCTTGATGGTTTCACTGATGCAGCATCCGAAGAATCTTCAAACCACATGACTCGGCTCGACTATGTTGACACATGATTTACACTGATAACTGAAACTAGACGAGACTGACAAGGTGTAAACGATCCCGCTTGTATACCATTTTCATGGATGTGCACTGGTTGGCCGCCTAAATTAGTGTAAAGGTCTTCTGCTTCATTTGGGTCAATGGCAAGTATGCCATGACCAACCTACCAGGCCACGCAAAACCAAAAACCAAGCCGATCGAAAAAACAGAACTGTTTTGTTTACACACTTAGAAACATGACATCGAACCCTTTATATGCTCTGGTAGTTTCACTTGTTTTCTGTAAAGCTGAATTATTCCTTTTACAAGTAGACTCGATATACGGATGGCAAAGCTCTTCAATAAGTTAATGAAAGAATTTCCTCTCGAAAGCTTTTTTACCGGTAACCGCTTTATACAAAATCCAGGAATTCCAGCAAGATCTAGAACGTTGTAAAAGACTGGCCATCTTCTCGATGCCGCCTTCAGCCAGTATTTTCGTGCCATTTGATTAGCAACAGCTACACCGAATTTTGTAGAATTGTAAAACGATATTGTCTCTGGGAGCTTTATCGGCATGTTAGTGTTAACATGCACTGTGCGGTGAAATGAGCTGAGTAATAAGATATATTCTTATTCTTTTTTCCCTTGGTAAACTGTAATAGTAGTTGTACTATCATTGTATTTCAACAAGAATGTTTCGCACAATTTCTTCAGACAAAAACTTTCGATTTCGCCTTACTGTCCCTATCTAACTGGTTTTATTTGCTTTTAGCATTTCCAATATATATTTTTTTCCATGACTTGAATGTACTAAGGTAGAAAAACAATCACAACATTTCAAGAAAAAGAATTTTACAATGATAAAAAGAATTATTTTGTATCGGCAACGGAGGTACAAGCAATGGTAATGGACATACCTTTTCCAAATTTTTAATTAAAATTCATGTTTATTTCATTATTTTGTAAAGAATATCAATAATACAGAAAAGTTCATTTTAGACAAAACTTTTTTACATATTAGAAGAATTAATTTAACAGATAGTTATGTAAAATAGATTTCATTGACAAATGGTGTGCCTTCACAAAAATTTGGGAATAACCTAGTTTTGGCACTAGTAATGAATATTCAATGCATCCCCAAATAAGAAGGTTCATTTACCATATTTATGGCAGGGGTGGGTGTAGGGGGTTAATTTAAAAAAAAAATCAACAATTTTTTTAATTAGGTCGAGTAAGGTATCTTTGTATATGTTATTCGTGATGGGCCATTTATTAGGTACATCATTCAATATTAATAAATGTTAGGTATTGTACATGGGACACAATAATAGAAATGCTACTTACTATCCTACAAGGTGCTGAAATTAATGCTAGTAATAAAAAGATATTGATTTGTCAGAACAGGTCATTAAACATGTATATGTTACAGTTTAAAGACCGAAATCTGGAGAATGTCGACTTTCACCGGTGAATGTCGACATTCACATAGTCGCTTGGTGTATGTCCGAAATATTTGCTAAATACCCTTATTTCTGATTTACACCGGCGAATGTCGACATTCACCATGCACTAATGGTGAATGTTGAACATGTGTTAGATTTATATTTTCTTCTCCGTATTTCAGTCGCGATAAAACGTCACAAGGGTGACGTAACGTTTTCGCCTCTCTTTCTGAGTGACCAAGAACTTAAAACAAACAGTACATTCTAAATGAGAAAAGAAAATAATAGTAATTAAAAACTTACTTAATTATACAGTACATTCTAAATAAGAAAAGAAAATAATAGTAATAAAAAACTTACTTAATTATGTGATTTAAATCTTATTTATTGCAACAACTTAAACTATTATGACACTTTGAATTGCATAAGAGCCCCTTGCTTTTACAACTGCATTTATTTGTGGAACACTTCCTTTTGCAATGACAGCGTGTATAGCCTTGCCCCCCGCTTCTCGAATTAGCTGCAGCTGCACCATTATGAACTTATATTCGCCATCTCTGTTTGACTGCAGATCTATCAGATCAACTTGACATCTTGAGTTTAACTCAGAACTGACCATTGGTTTCACAACAATACCTTTCTAAGGTGCACTGTGTTTCATTTGACACTGTTTGCATAAATTTAAATACAACATTACAACTTCATACGCAATATTTTTGTATTTAACTTGCAACTCTTTAAGCATACGTGTTCTTCCTCCGTGGCCTATTCTGGTGTGAGTTTCATATAGTATACTGAACAATTCTTCATTAGTAACATAATACTGTATATTCGTTTCTCCAGGTTTTAATGGTACAATTAACTTCTTTTCACCATTAATTTTTAAAACGTCAAAACGTTTTAATCGTCTGTAATCCAAAGATGTGTTGCACGTAGTTTTAGCAGAAACCACTTCAGAAAGTATTTTAGAGTACTTTTCTTGAGAAAAATAAAAACAATTGTCTTCTCGTTTACCCGCAATTAATGCATTTAACTTTTCAAGAAAAAGATCACAATTCACTGCAGTATCCATTCAATATAAATTAGGGTATCGGAAAAAAAAATTAAGAAAACTTTGCTCGCATCATCAAACCTTGCATACGACTGACTGACTCCCAGCAGAACATTGGATTTGGCGGGAGACAGCCAGTCGCCTCTTTGTCGGCTCCTTTCGACACCTCTGCTCCTCTCTTTTTGACCTTCACAAGCGCATAACTGTGATTGTCGACTTACACCGGTGGGGGTCCGAATGTAATGAAATATTCGATCTTTCACCGACGTATTTGGTAAATGTCGACATTCGCCAATTTCGGTCTTTCACGGTAACATATACACAGGAGAAGAGGACAACAGAAGGAGACCTTATTCAATTATTTAAATTTATTAAATCAGGTGATGTTGAGAGCATAAAAATTAATTAATACAGCCAATTTGACTAAAGGTCATGGGTACAAGTTATACAAAATCGAGAAAGTATAAAGGACGTAACTAATAAAAGCCAAAAAAAAAATCGTCAGCATTTTTAAACATACCAAACAAATTAACAAAAAAAAACTTAATATCAAAATTAGAACCTCTGGGAACGTCCACCAAAAATGAAACTTTTCATTGAAATTAAAATTTTAACTTAACTGTAAGTGTGGTAT
Source organism: Troglohyphantes excavatus (assembly GCA_963932185.1). Lineage (NCBI taxonomy): Eukaryota > Metazoa > Arthropoda > Arachnida > Araneae > Linyphiidae > Troglohyphantes > Troglohyphantes excavatus. Next base: position 61,017,834 of record OZ010676.1, on the reverse strand, counting down.
ATCAATTTAATCCTAGAAAGTTGCTGGGTATGAATTTGTAAGGTATTATTTCATAAGAATAATAGTCTGCAGTGAAATTGTTCTTAAAGTTGACTTATTTCTTCACTTTTATTGGGGCCAAAAATGTCACTTCGATAATAGTATATTATTTTCTTAATTTTGTTCATTAATTTAAATCATTATATATACAAATTCATAATTCATTTACATATTTATCATATATATATAGTTGAAATATTTTACATTAGCTTTTGAATAAAATTTTAACTCTATTTAATAGTGATATTTAATTGTCACAAGAGTAACAAAAAACATATAAAAGTTTCAAATTTCTAAAAACTACTTAACATTTTTACTTGAAACCTTTTAATCTCTGATTTGGTGGAATAAGACATATTTTACACCATTTATTTTTTGTGTATCATGCATAGAACATCCTCTGTTGTGTTGTCACAAGAGTAACAACTGACTGTGTCACAAGAGTAACGCATAACATTTCTGGCAAGTAAATCAAATAGGTTGTCTTCAGACCAAAACAAAAACAATATTTTAAGTTTATTTGCTTTGCCCTTTTTAAGAATAAGTTCTTGAGTAGTTTTTCCATAATTAATTTAAAACAAATTAATTTGCATTCATTCATGTTTTTAAAATGAATGAACTTAATTTTTTATTTACTTTAAAATTACAGTACAATTATGGCAGCAGGTCCTCAGAATGTGTATATTTGTGGTTATTATAAAAACTTTCAAAGTAATTCATGGGAGAGTTGCAGATTTATTTTCTCCATTCCTAAAGATTTATTGATTTAGAGTGCTGTGTAGGCCCGTTGCACCGAGGGGAGCGCGGCCCCACTATAATCTGGAAACCCTGAAAGTTGGAAATTTCTACTTCTAAAAATCCCCAATTTGAGAATATTTATGCCTGAAGAAAATTAATATTATTAGCAAATGAAAGCTAGGGCAGATTAGAAATGGCCTAACTTGTATCATTACATTTAAATTAGACCTCAGAACAGACATTGCATTGGAATATGGGTGCAACAAATCAATGCTTGTGAGAGAACTAATTAATATTACCTAAAATGTATATAAAAAAAAGATGAAAAATGCTGATAAGTTGGAACTGGGAATTTTCAGCACTGTTGATTAGGAATTTCGAATCGTTAAGTTGGGAAATTTGTTGTTTGAAACCTGTTGTTTCAATTTTGTTATGTCGCTGGTGCTTTGATACTTTACTTGAATGTTGGTAGATATTCAGAATGTGAATTTTGAAAAGATATCATAGAACGACTATTATATAATACAAGACAGATTTTCTGTAAATGTGTTTGCACAATATTTTAATGCAGCATCTCTAAGAAAATACATCGGTCAAAAGTGTATCCAGTTTTTTCTGATGGTTGCACAGGCCAATTTAAACAAAAATATAATTTTGTAAACATGTCAGCACTTAAATATTAACAGTTTTCATGGAAATGTTTTCCCCAACAGCTTATGATACGAGTGCTGTAGATGGAATCGGTGCTGTTTTTCTTTTTTAAGTGATGTCTATGAAATGAAGTGCATGGTATAAAGCAATTATACAAAAAGCTGCTGATTTTGCAGAACTTGTTCATTGTGCAACAAAGGTAAACATACTTTATGTACCAAATGAAGAAATCATAGCCAAAGAATTCATTTGCGTATTACTCTTGGAGAAATTGTATAGTGAAGGGCACACAAACACACTTTGCCGAAGCTACCAAAAATGCCACTATCTACCATTGACCATAACACACGATAGTTCCTACAAAGAGTTCATATTTTATAAAGGAAACAGCAATAAAACTGTAAGTGAAACCGATGATGAAGACAAAGAGCAATTCTGCTCAGTAACATAACGCAAAGGAGCCGAGAAATTGCAATATAACCAGTAGGTGAATGTAAACTATGTTGTGGTCCGTTAATTCTAACAGTATATGATGAATATCAAATAAGGTGCTTTAATACACACAAAAGTAAAAAGAATTCAAAAGTTTTAACCTTATGATCATGCTATTTGATACAAAAGAAACCAAATTGTGGCTAATTTTGTTGCTCTTATATTTGTAAAATATTTTTTTAGTAAACTATTTTTTAATAAAATAATTCTATACCCTTTTAAGCTATTTTAGACTCCTATCAATGTTTAAAACTGTTATATATTAAAAAAATTGAGAATTAGCTCAAATATTAATGATTTTTTGAGGTTTTTAAGTAGAAATTCAATTGTGGACAAATTGTCACAAGAGTAACGTCACAAGAGTAACGCTTAGCCTTTTACTTAAAACAATGCCATTAATTCAGATTTTGTCAAAGAGATTCAAAAGTTTTTCCCTTTTGAAGAGATATAATTGCTCTATTATATTTGTAAATTTGAGTTTTGTATTCTCATATAATTCACAGGAATTCTACCTTAAAAACAGTTTTTGTATTTTGCCGTTTCCAGTGGTCACAAGAGTAACAAAATTTTGATTTATTTCCTAGACAACTAAAATATACTAAATTACATATTAGATATGTTTTATGAAGCAGAATGACATGAACTTTTAAATAGTAATTTTGAATTTTATTCTAAATATGTTTAGTATTGTAAAAAATGTACGTTTTTATGAAAATTTTCTCTGACCGTCACAAGAGTAACAATGGACGTTCCCCTCTAACTATTATGCAATCAAAACATGCTAAAGGAAGAAAATAGTTTAATATCATCCCTTTCCCTTTTAAGGCACAAACTCTTCATCACTAGAAACAAAGCTAGCTTTTTCTTAACAGAAACCAGTTTGAATGAAACAAAATCCAGTATTGTTCGACCGAGGCAAGTCGAACGGCTTGGGATTTCTAATCGCAAGCGGGTAGTTCTTGGCAACTTTTTCGGGCTATTCAAATCTCAATGTGAGAATGGCACAATTGTTTACAAATATGAAATGATAGGAATTTGCATGATTGGTTTAGAGGGTCACGTGACTTTCGAGCATAGGAATTTCCTTGATGGGTTTAAGGGGTCACAGTACCGTAAAAATAATCGAAACATCGATTTTTTTTATTAGCTTAAATTACCTTTCCAATATTTCTAAACATGTATGAAAACTTTCAGTGTTTAATTTAAAATATTTAAGAAGTTATTTGCATTTATATTGGTGACAGCAGGCTAAATGTGCTTACAAAGCTGGAGGATTTTTTTTTTTTTTTTTAACTTTTAAATGGTGAGTTCTTAAATGTACTTTTATGTAAATGTATAGATAACTCCAAAATTAAACAGAAATAGCTTGTACTTATGGAGTTATATATATTTTAATGTTATAGTGAAAAATGCATAGAAATTTAAGTTGAAAGGCAGTTCTCCCAAAATTAAAAATGACCAAGTATAAAGTATTTGTTAATAAATATACTTATCTTGATGTAAAGTATGATATATTTTGATAACAGTATGATACATTTACCATAAATACTTTTTTTTTACATTTGAAAACTTTAAATCACTTTTTCTCAGTGTTCATTTTTAACGCATTTTACTGCATATGAAACGCTAAGGCTATTTTTGTAATAGAGATAGAGATACATTTTTTTAATAAATATTATCAGATATGTGTTTGACATAATTGGGTTGGAATAAGCCCTAGGACACATAGTTTTATTTAAAAAAATAATTCAAACAGAAAATTTTAGATTTTTCAGGGTTTTTTGGTTTTTGAGAAGAAAATAAATTATATAAAATCTAATTTTAGTACTATCTAATATTCAATACCCAGTTTTGTTTATTATATTTCAAGGAATACAAAAACAAAATTTAGTGATAAAAAATTAAAAACTAAAAAAATAGTAGAAAATTTAAAAAACAGCAAAAAAAATTTTAAAAATTTAATTCTGAATTTATTAAAAAACTTTTATGAAATTTTTTTAACAATTTTGTCATTAATTATATATTAAAGTATTTTGCATTAAAAAAAAATGTGGTTTGGTTAAAAGACTAAATTTTTTTTTTCTTGTATCATATGTATGTTGATAGTTTGAAAGATGATGTTGAAGATGAATTTTGAATTGTATGCTCATGTTGTAATTGTTTCTGAATGTTCTTTGATAACTGTATGCCATTGTGTGGTGCTAAAAAAGACTGCTTGGAGGGTACGAGTAGCCCCAAACGACTGCCCAAAGGGGGTATCAGCTGATTTTTTAAAGTAAAGTTGAGTTAGGTGCCAGCTCAGGCGATGTCCTCACCGTCTGACCATGGTTAAAAAATACGAGGCATTGTTCCCTACGAGATAGGCGCCGAACCGTCGTCAATAGCCCACTATTTAGCTCTAGTGCAACGTTAATGAACCAAAGCAAACCCTTGAGATAAATTCTAAACCGTCGCCATTCGCCCATTGTGGAACTCAAGTGCAACGGTATTTCATCCAATCGTGCAAACCAAAAAGAAATCCTCCGAAATGAATTTCGAATCATCGCCGATAGCCTATTACGCATCATTAGATCGTAAATTAATCGTCATCCGAACGTGGTTCGAAAATACGACACAATGCTTGAGTTGTTATCTGTAATTGTGTTTAACCGGAAGTAACCATAACGATCAGGGAAAAACTATGCATGCGTACGCCACATCATGTTATTTGACGACTACTTGAAAACACTGCCAAATCCGCTATCGCACACACATACAAGTCTTTACCGCCGAATGTGCACAAAGTGAGTGCAATATGTTTTACTCCCAAAATTCTGCCCGTGCACTAACATTTCATTCTATGAAACAGCCTATGAATGTAGTTATGAGCCACATAGCAATTCAGAGAGATTCTCCCAATCTTTTGCCCGAAGGTATGCAGTTGACAAAGAAAAGTAAACCACTTGGGCTTGCAGCAGTCGATTTATAATATCCTAAGTGTAGTCTGTCCAAAATGATATTTTTAACCGAGTGAAAAGCGTGTAGACTAAAACTTTTTTAAATAATGAAAAAAATTATAGGAAAGCCGTTTTTTCATATATTACACACAGAAATGTTACAACAGTGTTCCCAAAATATGGAATTTCTTTTTGCATTAGTGTTAACTGTAACCGTAATCAAGAGGGAACAACCGCTCATGTGATATTGTAAATAAATTAACTATTGGTATATTTGTTTAAAATTATAACAGTCGTATATTGCTATCGCTATGTATATTAAAAAATAAATTCTAATGCACACTTCTAAGTTATTATCATGTTGGGAAAAATTAAAACACTCGTGCAAATAAGAAAACTTGCGACAAAATTATATTGCCAAACACGATGCAGATAGAAGTAACTATCTTCTGAAAAATCAAATAAGATTATTGGAAAGAGTAAACAATTTAAAAACAAATAACAAAAAATCAAGAGTTGTTAATAACTACCTGAAACCATTTCACGACAAGAAAATTTTAAAAATATCTCAACCATTATAATTTATTGAACGAGAATGATAAAACAAAATATTTACACACCGATTATGTCTGATCCAGGAGTTCCAATTGGCGTATTTCTAGGGGTGTCAAGCAATAATACAGTTGCCGAATCTTTAGACAACGAATGAAGAAACACCTCGGTCTTCATGTTATTAGATTGGGTAGGAACTCGACAGAAAATGTAACTAACGCAGTCTTCAAGAGTTAAGACTGCTTCAAACTCCAAACATTATTATTTACGCACGCGGATAGTTTACGTCTAAAAAAAAAACGGAATAGCTAAAGACTCGTCCGATAGAAAATCAAAAAAACAACAAACACACGTTTACCATGCTTTTACTTGTATTATATGTGAATACAAGCGCTTAGGGACAGGAAGGTACATCCTTCGCGAAAAGTATTACGGTAGTTTCGGAATATAAGTATAGGCAGGTTGGTTTGGTTTATTTACTTAACACTGCATTATAGCTACACATTGGGCTAGGCGACGGTTCAGAACCTATTTCGAAGGATTGGTTTGGTTTGTATAATTAACGTCGCACTAGAGCTGCACAGTGGGCTATTGGGGACGGTTCGGGGCCTATCTCGAAGGAAAGACCCGGGAACGATGCCTCGTATTTTTGAACCATGGTCAGATGACGAGGACAACACCTGAGCTGGCACCCGACGCAACCTCAATAGACGTCAGGACATTGGAACCCAATCAGATTTATCGTGCACCAGTCCCGTATACACGCCAGTATAATTTGTTGGATGTTCTGGACGACTTTTTAGTATTTTTGTAGCGAAGCTGGCAATCCTCCGATCGCAAGATCACTAGTTTTTTACTTTTCTTTATGAAGTCCATCGCACGGATTCGAACCACCAATCCTCTGATTAGTAGCTGAACGCCTTATCCACTGAGCAACTGGGGCTCCTATTTCGAAGGAAAGACCCGGAAACAATGCCTGGTATTTTTTAACCATGGTCAGATGACGAGGACAACGCCTGAGCTAGATACCCAGGTAGCACAACAATATTGCCCAATATTGGGCCAATGTTGGCCAATCTCACTGTGGATTGGTGTATATCGACCGTTCGTTTGCGTCATTAGCCAATATTGCCCAATGTTACCATGCCGATGCTGAGGATTCAGCAAATTCTTATAACACCTTTAAACTTATAAATTTGCACTTTATAACAAATAAATGGATAAAGACAACTAATATACACAACTTTTATGTGATAACCCAAGATGTTAATTCGTTTTAAAGATTTTGTCAGTTTTAATCGGCGAATCTTGGTCAAAATCGGTCGGCAATATTCCCATGTCAAATACTGAAGTTCCGACAAAACTACTAAAAGTTTTAAAAACTACATTTGTTAACAAAAAAATTGTGTAGCAAGAATAATTTTCCACATTTTTAAAGTAATATCTTCAGATTTTTACACGTTTTAAAAATTTCGCCCCTGAATCGGCTGATATTGGTCAGTTATCAAGGTGCGCATGCGCAGAATATGTTTCAGTTGTTTACTTCGGTCGTGCGTGGGTCGTGCTTTGAAATGAAATGGCGCTAAAAGCCCGGGCTTTGCATGTGATGTGAAGAAGGAAGTATCAAATGCAGGTAAATATTTATCAAAAGTCAACCGATTATTTACAGATTATACAAATATTAAGGGAACGACCAACAACAGGCCCAGCACCCAACAAGTATTGTTTACTTGTTGAGTCAAGTGTAGCATTTTTACAGATTTTGTTGTTTATTGTACGGAATTGACAGTACCTACTGGAAGCGTTGTATCATGATCGTATGAGTTTATAAAAAACTTAGATTTTCTTAAACTTATTTATAGGACAAAACAGATTTCATTAATTGTGTTTTTATTGTAGTAAGTTATTCAGATCGGAATATTTTTATAGTTCTCTAAATAAGTAAATGTAATTGTTTTGTACTCGAAATATAGTCGAAACTCTTTTCTTTCGGGTAACTTCTACCAAGTTCTCTACACTCTAAAAGTGCCTAGCAATTTTCTAAATGATATATTATTAAGGAATGTTTAATTATGGAAATTTAATTTCCAAATCTGATGTTTTAGATAAGTTACAAAACAATTTATCCTAGCAGTGGCATGTACAGCCCACATTTTAAGAAATTTCAACTTGGGGCAAAGTAAATTTTTCAGATAGCAGAATCCCAGAAGTAAATGAAATCTTGGTACTTAAAATAGCAAATTTAAACTAATTTAATAAACTTAGTTTAAAATTATATGTTCCGAAAAAAATGTATTTAAATTTTTTTATCTAATTCATGAAATTTTCTAATGGTTAATAAAAGTATGTTTTTTTTTGGTCATAATGTAAAATTTTATTTTAAAATATATATTTCTGCAATCATACAAATGTAAAGTTTTAAATCTAAAGTACATATACATCTAAATATGTATACTTGGGTAAATCTTAGACAAGTACCCGAGCATATATTGCAAACAAAATGTGCATTAATAACATTACACATTAATAAGTAGCCTTTACTTTATAAGATTAACAATAATATTCTATTTGTATTTGGAAAATATTTTGTTTTATAGCACTAAAATATAGAAAAATAAGTAGTTTAAATTTTTTTTTTAAATGTTATCGTATTGGTATATTATAACATACGTTAGGTAAAATTAGACATAATACTTTTTTAAAACTTGTTATCATTTCTGAAAAATGCTTTTAAAAAATCTATGTCCTTGTAAATTACTGCTTCTGGCAACTTTTGTTGCCGTTCCTTCATCTACAGAAATTTTAGCACTGACTTGCGGGCATTGAAAAATTGTTTCTTTTCCATTTAAAACTATGACGAGTCTTATTAATTGTTTCGAGATTAGCCGACTGCCAATGATCTGACATCAACATGTTGTAGCAGGAAATGACCCTTTTCACTTAGAATGTAGTGCGGCCAGAAGAATTGACCCTAATGATTTTTTGAAAGTTCCCTTAGCCACATTTTTTTTTTTTTTAAGCGTACAGAATGTGATGCACAAATATCCAATCTCCTGGGAAGACTTGGAATTTCTTCAATTCAATCCTAATAACTTTCAAAAATAAAGTTACTGAAATTGGTTACCTCTTCGGGAAATAATCATTATGCCTACGATTGTCCGCTGATGTTACATTACATAATTTTCTTGTTCTCATTTTCATAATAATTTTAATAAAAAATATTTTATCCCTTTTCGATCACATGTAAGTAACAAACTTACAGTTCCAGTCCCAGAATATTTACCAATATAAAGAATTAGTAATTATATAGTTGTTATATTACTGAGGAAATTGCATAACTTTTTTAAGATATTAACAATTTTCGGTAGAAAATTTATTTACTATCCACTGTATGGAAATACTTTCAAAATATTAAAAATTGCTAATGGAGCTGTATCCAATATTTATTTTTAAATAAGTAACTTTTTATATAATATTTGGTTCAAATGCATTGTGCGGTTCCCCTTGACAACTTTTTAAAAATGATATATTCACAATGCTAACACATTCTGGGCAACAACCGGTTTTGTTGAAAGAACTCAATTTTCTCTCTGCAGGGTTGCTGAAAATGTTAACTAGATTTGGCAGGGAAATCAAGGAAACCGTAGAGTACGTTTTAACCATATATTCGAGAAATATACTAGGACATAATTTAGTTACAAGGCATTTTACTGTTCCAGAATTCCACATTTTGTCAAAAAAAAGCCGTACCTACCTTATTTGTTATGGATAACAATTTATAAGAAAATGTAATGTTAGCCTGTTTAGTAGTTATTGTGTAAAAGATGGTAATGATAACAAGCCAAACTAATTGAATATGCTTAATCGCTATATTGCACAATCTTTGAGTGCATTATTTATTAAATCTTCATTTGGTTATTCAGATGTGTCTTAATTCCAGAATATATTAATTCCATTATGATTTGAAAGTTCTCTGCAAATTTAAAATATATTTTAAGCCGGCATATAAAAAAAAGTATACTAGGCAGTTGGCCAAAGCATTTGAAGTACTTGCTAAAATCGATTTAATACCATGTTGAAATTTAATGTAATATTTTGTTAACACTCAAGCATGTATTTAAACAATTTTAGTCGTGTTATTTTTTTTAGAAAAAAGTTTGAGGAATAAATTAGAACAACATGATATACAGCATTAAGAAACTGATCACTAGATTTATTAAGAAAATGATCGCTAGATTTCCTCATTCAGTAATTTTTGACTTGTTATCTAGCATTTGGTATTTTTCTCTTTCCTTTAATATGTGTTATTCCTATTTTATTTTAGCTGAATTTCCACTAGAGCTGCTCACTGATAACTTGAAGAGGCTGCATTGATTAGCCCCGAGATCTCTTCTGAAACCTGATTTATGAATATTGAGCTCAGCTTGAAATTCATTTCAAGACATATACTCCACATCCTGTAGCCTGAAGAGCCACTCGGATACCAACTACTAAGTCAACAAACACCCGAACTGGCACCTCGCTCTCCCAAATTTCCACACCATGACCAATGTGAGGATATTTGGGCCATGATAGATTTATCTCCAGCCCCTTTTCCCACCCTGCCTTTGTTGGCCTTGTGGACAATTCAAGGCTAGCAACAAACTCACAATACTCTAATTAAAAGATCAGAACTTTTATGTGAAGACTATTGAGTGTGAAAGCAGATTTGCTTAAAAAATTGAAATACTAAAGTAGCAAGTGTTAAAATAAAAATGTGGTTTAATAACTTTTAGAATGTTATTTAATATTTAAAATAAAACTTGTGCACTAATGATGGAGGTAGTAGTATGAATCGTTAACCACTTATATGATTGAGTCACAAGGTTATATGATTGAGTGATAAGGTTTGTTTAGAAGTGGTCTCAGTGGAATAGTTGGAAGTGGTTTTCACTATATTAATATTTATTATTAAAAAATGTAAAATATTAAATATAAAAAAACTTTTTAAAATGTAATTTTATTATATATTTACTAATGTATATACATTAAAAGTTAAAAATAAGCGAACATTTTTGCATGAGGCACTCAAGTAAATGTAGAACATTTGTTAATTTTTAACTTAAAAAGATTTTTTTAAAATTTATTTTATAATAAACAGCAGTAGTGAAAGCAAACTGCTGTAAACTTTAATGTTGGTAGAAATAATTTTCATGGATGTCTTTTTTTTGTATTCGATTTTGTTAATTGACTTAAGTTTATTTTATAATTATCCATAGAAATCAACTAAATTCTTAAACTTTCTCATAATGAGGCATTAGCATCATTAGTCGATATTACAATTAAGGAACGATCTGTAAACACAGCTTCATACTTTTCAACTACAGTCAAATTATAAGGAAAATGTCTTAGCTCAGTTACTAGGTGTTAGTTTTTTTTTTTTGGTTCCTAAATTGCAAATAATTTGAAATTGAAACACAATGTAAATAAATATAATTTTTACTTTCTTTACAACAACTGACATCAAACACAATACACATTTTTAGAAATTTATTTTGCTAATAATAAGTAAGCAACTTATCAAATTATATTATATATTGGAGCATATTTAATTTTTATCAATATATTTCATGCTTATTTTATATCGAATATTTCATGCATTCAACTGTTGTACTACAAATACCAACTTAGTAGTATTTTAGATTAGAAAATCACACTTGACGTGTTGTAAATGACGTATGTGATCCAAACTTCAAGGAGTATCCAAATTATTCCACAATACCTGTTGCGTTAGATTTCTTTTTTTACAATAGAAGGGAGTCATAATAGTTAATTGAGGTAAGTGAAATTGGCCCAAATATTTTATGCCACATAAAAGAGAATTTAAATTTGGATTTCTTATAAATGCTAAAAAGTTTTAATGTATTAGATGAAGAAATACAAGATAATATTTTGAATTGTGTTTTTAATTTTTTTAAATGGTAATGTATAATACATTTCATTTAGAAAAGTAAATGTAAATATATTTTTAAATAATATTACAGTTAACTTAGTTCAAAATTAACTAATTTAAATTCTTTTGAAGAATTATAAATTTGTAATTTTAGGAAATTTTAATTATTAAATTTTTGAATTATAATTTTATTGCTATATTTTTATTTTTATATAGATTTTGAATAAAAAATTTTTTATGTTACCAAGAGAAAGAAAATTAGTAGTATAGTCCAATATTTTCCACAGAGGAAAGAATATTTTTCATGCAACAGCTTTAAATGATCAAAAACAAAAGAAACAAAATGTTTTATAAAAATATTTTTTTTTAAAAATTTTCATGGTATTGTTCATCAATATTGTAAAACGCTGCTTTCAAATATATTCGATTTCGGCTAATGTCGAGTCAATCAATGTAAATCGGCCGCCTTTTATTTAATATTGACAGATATTGCTTTGGCAATATTTGCCAATATTGATAAAAGGTTAACCATTTGACATTGGCCAACCCGACATTCGCCAATATTAGCCGACCTAACGTTAGTCAATATTGGCCAATATCGGTTGAGCAATATTTGCCAATATTGATAAAAGGTTAACCATTTGACATTGGCCGATCCGACATTCGCCAATATTGGCCAATACCGCTCTACAATATTGGCCAGTTCAACATTACCCAATATTGGCCAATACCGCTCTACAATATTGGCCAATATCGGTTCGGCAATATTGCCCAATATTGATAAAAGGTTAACAGTTTGACGTTGGCCGATCCGACATTCGCCAATATTGGCCAATGTTGCCGAAACTCTCTTTGCCGATATTGGCCAATATTACTGTGCTACCTGGGTACCGACGCAACCTCAATAGGCGTCAGGACATTGGACCCTGATCAGATTTATCGTGCACCAGTCCCGTATGATTCCTACTTTTTTACTTTTCTTTGTCGAGCCCACAGCGCACGGGCTCGAACTAGTAATTCATTAGGGCCCCTATCTAAGTATATAGGCAGGGTAAATATCATGCTTGCTTGTCTATGCGGGAGTTTCACATGAAATTATTCACACGTAAATCCTACTAGTAGTTTCGATATCTTTTTTCTATGTGCTCGAGTCCGTGCTCGAAGGCTATAGAGCCTTCGAGCACGGACTCTTTGTAGTAGAGGTGTCATGATGTCTTTCTCATGAAAATCAAAGTGCAGGCAACATGTCTGACTCCTGTCACGTGGTTAACTACGTTTTTCCATTGATGATTTTTTTATAATTAATTCATAAAAATATCCACTACTTCATAAATGAATAATATATGATCTAGCTGTTTTGCATCAGCTATTTTCGAAATGATATTTTTCGTTTAAAAGTTGTACTGTTTCGGATGAGGTAGAAGTATACATTTTCTAGAAAGTAAAAGAATTGTGCAGAGGGTGGGACAGAATGGAGGCGTCAAGAAGTATATTTGTATTGTTATGGACAGGCACGTATAGGTATAGATTTTTCATGGGAGAGGGAGGGTGTTCAGTGACTGAGGAACGGATTTCTTTAGGTACCTTAACCCCCCCCCCTCCACTTTGGGGGAGGGATAAAGTCTCTAGAAAAAGAACCTCCCACAATGCCTCCTTCAAAACTAATCACAAGAGCTCAGTGGCGCAGCCAGGATTGTCCGAAGGGGGGTTCATAAATTATTTTTGGTCCGACGAAAACCAAATAATTTTTTTATTAATAATTCATTTGAACAATTTTTAACTAATAAGTTTAATTATTCATTTTAATTAAATTTAATTAATCCTTTTAATTAAATTTAATTAATAATTTTAATTAAATTTAATTAATAATTTTAATTAAATTTAATTAATAATTTTAATTAAATTTAATTAATAATTTTAATTAAATTTAATTAATAATTTTAATTAAATTTAATTAATAATTTTAATTAAATTTAATTAATAATTTTAATTAAATTTAATTAATAATTTTAATTAAATTTAATTAATAATTTTAATTAAATTTAATTAATAATTTTAATTAAATTTAATTAATAATTTTAATTAAATTTAATAAATAATTTTAATTAAATTTAATTAATAATTTTAATTAAATTTAATTAATAATTTGAATAAAATTTAATTAATAATTTGAATAAAATTTAATTAATAATTTTAAATTATTAATTTTTATTTATAATTTTAAATTAGATTTTTATTAATAATTTTAATATTAATATATATATATATATATATATATATATATATATATATATATATATATATATATATATATATATATATATATATATATAAGATGTAAATTAAAAGCTTAATTGTCGCAGGATAATCTTTAGTCCTTTCCTAATTTAAATTAATAACAAACCTGGCTGACATTTTACAAGGATTTAAGTCTGTAGCTAAATATTGATGGGGGGGTCCGGATTGAAGCAATTTTAATTAATAATAATTTTTAAGTAGTAATTTTAAATTTGTAAATAATTCTTTATTATATAATTAAAAATAACAGAATAATAATCATTATTTTCTGGTAAATTTTATCATGCATGACTGTGGCGTGACATGGGGGAGGAGGTTTCATTGGTTGCGTTACGCAGCGAAACGGCGCATTGCGGCAAAATCATAACAGAAATTGGCGTTGCTAAAAAAAAAATCAAATAGCTGAATAAAAAATATATTATTATATAAAAAAAACATTGATTTGTAGAATCTGTGAAGCTAGACAATGGGAAAATGTTTGCCTAATCATCAGCACGAGATGCAGCGCCGCAGAAGAAGAAAAAAACATAAAATGGTTATGAACACAGATTTAAACGAGAATCTGTTTACCCCACCCTTCGTAAATGGAGCCAACTTTTCCATTATGTGCCCTTCGTATTTATAATAGTTGAATATAAATTTTTAATAATCCCCCATATAATTTTTCAAACGAATGTGCATCAATCTTGAGAATGATTAAACCCCAAATTAAAAAAAAAAAGCGGAAAACCGCGTTACCGCGTGAAAAGTAACACGTCTGAGTGACAGAAAACTAATTTGTAAATGTAATTGAATAAAAATTAGTTAGTTTGGGTTTGGGTATTTTCTACGATAATCTCAATAAACAAAAAATATTTGAATAAGAAAAGGAGTACATACTTTAAACATATCAGCACATTTTTTGCACGATGCTCCTTTCTTTTTTCTTGAATCTTCCAATAGTTTATGTTTTGATGACGGCATACCGTAAAAATTGTAATTCAGATAAGCTTAGCAAGCACATGCAATAATATGGAGTGATTTTCAAATTCAAATAGCAATATACAACCTATCAGAAAACTGATTTTTGAGAAGAGGAAAAAATTTCATCGACATTGTGAGGGAGCGCAGATGATCACAATTTGTGGCGTTATTTTTTTAAAGGAGTCATTTACAATCCTTTCTTAAAGCACGTAGGGGATGAATGGGTCCCTTCAGGGAAAATACCTTATTTCAAAGCAAGCAATTTCTGGATTGATGCATTGTGAATTCCGGCTCAACTGCCGCCCCATTTCAAGCAGTGGCGGATCTAGGGTCATCCAAAGGGGAGGGGGCTAAGTATTTTTTTTGGTGGGAGGAGTGTATATATATACAAATTCCCATTTTCGGTGATTGCCGTTAAACGGTATGTATCAATTCCGCCTAAAAAATCTTATTTGATACCTTGACAAGATAAATGCCTCCAATGTAAAGAAGCAACTTTGTTGTGTTTTATTCTGGTGCAATGTACTTTTGTATAAGAATAAATTTTGTCTCGACGCATTCTGTAATAAAAATGGGAATTTTTTGGCCCACCACGCTGCTCATAAACCACTGGTTCACCCTTAGAGCAGTTGCTTGGGGCATTCCAGATTTAGAGCTAGTGGACCCCTAGGCTAAATATGTGGTGCGAGCCCAAACTACTTGGTGATATGGGATACCCCTTCGTAAATCGAAATAGGGAGGGGAGATCGGTATTTTTTTGATATGCCAGAATTGAAAATTTGCAAACTAAATAATTTTTCAGTTTTAATAAAATTGGGATGCACTGTTTTTTTTTGTAAATTTCCAATGTTGAACGATTCAACAATTTCAAGGAATTTCAATGTGCAAGGAATTTATGAAAATTACAATAAAATATTGCATTCGTCTCCGCATTATTCTCAAATCACCATGAACAGAATAACGGTGTAGAATAAAAACAACTGATTTCCAAAAATAGTGACACAATACCATTTTAAATTATCAAAATTAAACATATTTTAAAAGAATACAAAAGTGTTATGTTATATTTGCATTGTACAAATACATTAAGAAAAATTGAATTTTTCTGCATCATAATAATGTTGTAGAATATTATTTTTATTAGGATTTAGTTTGATTTATTAGTTATTTTGTTTGGTACTTATAATTTTTTGTCTAACAAGTCGTTTATTTTCAAACAAGTCGTTGTCATAATTTTGAAGTGTTGAGACATCTTTATCGATTTAGAAAAACGAAAAAATTTGCGCTGGAAATTCCTTTTATTGAGAATATTTTTATTTCGTAAGCAAACGTAAGATACAATAAAAAATTAGTAGTACAACATAAAAAAAGCACACCAAACATAGTTTCATGTGAAAATGTACACGAAGAAAATAACAAATATTGAAATTTTTTGATTAACTTTTAAATATAAATTGAATTTTGTGTTTTAAAATATAAAATTAAATTTTACAAAAATTATAGTTTAAGTCTAATTTGCTCTCATTTGAATTTTAAGAGGCCGTTTATTTATTACGACTCACACCCTTGGAGAAGAGTGTCCATCATGCGTGACGGTGGTGTGACATGAGGGAAAAGGGTCTCGAGGATTGCGTGACGTAGCAAAAGTTCCTGAAACATTTGCCCATCCTAGAAAAATTTTTGCTCCCTCGAGCAAGGCGGAACAAGATTGTAATTTAAAAAAATCAATTTGGCAGAATATATATTTTACATGAAAAACCATAACTAATAATTTTGCAGAACTTATATAGGGCACAAATGGATGAATATTTCAAATGGACGAACTTATCACTTCCTACCTTTCCCCCACATCCCCCCATTCATTCAACTTACCGTCAAAATTCTCCCATTCCTCTTTCCCTGCGATGCCTACCTCACTATTCCAACCCGTAAAGAGATGAGAATGCCATAAGCACTGACCAAAGATGGTGAGAGGACTTGAGGGAAGATGGCAGCGATTGTGTATGTGGGGAGGGGGGGAGAGCTGCAGGTTCACGCACGTTTTCTAAGAATTCTAGCGCGGTGCAGCTCCAGTAAGATGTTAATTAATCAAACACAGTGGGCAAATTTAAGGTAAATAATATATATTTAAAAAATTAAAACATTTTACTTACTTTTGGAAGATGTGCCGTATGAAATAACTATATTCTTGTACAATCTTTTTTAAACTAGTTTGATTACTGATGTACTGTCAACTGTCGAGTACAAAAATGGTAATGACCGACTATGTCCCACCAATCGCCATCTAGTTGACAATAATTTGTTTCGTATAAGACTTTCCCACGAACTTTAAAATATAAGGTTCCAACCCTGACCATAGTTGGCCATGTCCTGACCCTTCACTTCATCCTAAGAGGGGATGTCGGTTATCAGCTCTTGCAGTGGCGTACCTTGGGTTAGAACCACACGCCCTCCCCCATAGCCAGTTTAAAATCATTTTTTTTAAAAAAAACAACAACAAGTCAAAAAAATAATAATAAATCTCTGATTTCTATAGAAAAAACACACGTTGCATTTCC